>JAGWCC010000462.1:0-476182 GCA_022651775.1 Drusus annulatus
TGAAATGTCTTTTTTACAACTATGGATTTCAGCTTCGAGCCCGTTATATGGCGTACTTCAGATCGTATCGGCGTTTTAACAATAAAGATAGTGTTAAAAATAAGCCTGAATTATTATTGCAAAACACAATACTGGGAAAGGTTGTATTTGCTTTTTGCGTTTATGCTTAAAAAGGTGGCGTGAATTTTATTGCGATCTTTTATTTACGTGGAACTGTAAATGAAGTTCGAAAATCGAATGCGGAAAATGTTTTGTATTACTAATGAATTCTATCGAGATTAGGTAGGTTTTTTTATTCTGCTTTTTCAGCTAGTATTGGAAGTTGATATCATCATGTTTTTAACATATTCTCGTCCTATGAGATTTGGTTGAACATCATCACAGTTTACTAAATTTCTACTAGATATTTGAATGGTGGTTTAAAGGTCAGTACGCAAGAATTACCCCACACTTGTTACTTTGTAGCATTATAATACAAGCATACTACAAATGATTATTTGAAAAAAATATATAGGTAGTTGGTTTCCAGTGAATACATTTTTTTAAATGTAATGCCTTAAATTTTACGAAAAACATAGTAAAATGTCAGTAAAAGGTGCAGTTTGAAAACAAGTAAAAGCACTTATGAACGTTTTGCCAAAATTCCAGTATGCATTTCATTAAGAATTTAAAACATTACTGTTTAAGAATTGTATTCACCGGAAACCTTAGACATTTTCCTTACTACCCGTATAGAGTTAACAGATAAATAATTTGTAGTTTTGCTTGTACTAGAAAGCCTAAAAGTGTGTTTGGGTGCTGACGCTAAAGGGTAAATCCATGATCATTTGCCATTTCTTCAATACTGGACAACTTTTTCTATCTTTTAAAATATTTTGTAAATTTAAAATAAAAATAGTAAAATATGGGAAACAGAAAATGTTTCTTAGAAAATATCACCCTAGTAGGGCCGCAGCAGGGCGGGTGATGAACCTGTACAATGAAAATGGAATGTCACATTTCTGAAAAATTCTCAAAAAGTGTCAAAAATGATTCGACATTGGTATGAATTTTACGATAAATGCATTATATTTTTTCTTTAAATCATGTCTACGTGAATATGTTTTAGGTTTTAGAACGAATCAGCCTAATTTACAAACAGTCCTGATGAAGGTTCAGGATAAACTGAAACTTGTTGACAATAGAAAACCCCACGGCAAAAACCTGTTATAACTAACTGTCACATTCTGAGATATTCAGTCTTTTGCGTTTTGTTAAAAAAAGTGTGTACCATCACCAATCTCTCAAACTATTTTTTCATGGATGTTACAGCTAACATACTTAATTTAATTTATAAAATAGCATTTTAATGCATTTCTGCAATACAATGTTATTATTGTAGATAACATGTTCTTACCATTGAAAAGCAGTTAACATGTTCCACTCTTCGATTTTCCACGTTCGTGCCATTTTCATGATCTGAAAGTGTGTTTAATGGATAGTACATATATAGTGAGAATACTAACTCATTTTTGACAAAAATGTTAGCTAACACGTTCTTGACGCGGGGTCTTCAATAAATAAATAAAGTGGTTTTAAAGACAAAGCTTAAAATTTTAAAAATTATAAAGTCAGATCTCAAAGCGCTTACTTTTTGTGAAAAAAAAAACCTAACACAATGTTTTAAAAAGCAATATAACTAACAGTGACTTTTTTCATCAGCCCCATACTACATAATAATGTCACCAGCCACCGCTGTGACTGTCTATTGTTTCAAACCATACAAATAAATGCTGGAAAATCGATACTTCCACATAATTAACAATACCAAACATTGTACAAGTTACAAGACTGCTACAATTAAACATTATTAACGATGACAGTTTCATAATGAAAACAAATTGTTGTTTCCCTTTTTGTTGTGGATGAAAAATTAATTTAATAGCATCACGGCACAAAACCGAATAATAATTTCGTGAAACAAATGTAAAAATTAAATTACGCTATCTTCAATCATGCGAGGAATTTTACTCAGTTTGGAATCCTAGTCTAATAACGGCAAACCCCCGAAAATTTCCACTTTCGGCAGTTTTCCAAAGGTTAGTTTTACTTTTTAATCATAGATGTTTTCTTGTGTTTATCAGTGCCAGCGAAGCAAAATAATTTGAAACACGAAGATTATATAATACCATAAAAACCTTGGAGTAAGAATATATATGGAGAAAGAGCTAAATATTTTTACCCAACCGATACAAATTTGCGATAAATCATTTTGTCCGGGTTTTTACGTCGTTTGCCGTGAGAGAGAAAATAAGACAAAAATGTCTTCACATAATATTGCAGGACTTCTAAGTATGTAAGATTGTTCTCCGTCCGCGTTAACTTCACATTATCGAGTCGTATAACTTACGTCAACGGATTTTGGGGTTATTTCCTATGTTTGTGTTGATTGAAAAGCTTGCAGTGGTTATACAAATAAATCAAACATGATGGTGATATGTGCTATGCGTGAATGTTAAAATAAGACCAAACAAATATTATAAAACATCACTTTTCAGAGGTATTTCAATAGTTTTAAATATTTTTGACGGAACTTTAGAATTTTCACATTTTTAATGATATAAAGACATAAAATCAACAAAAAGCTTCCATCGTAATTCTAGGCAAACCTTTTGTTGTTAGTGTTTGTCTGATATTTTGACTTTATAAATCATTTAAATGGTGTATGGATATTGCTTTGTTTAATGCGTTCAAATATGCATATTAAAAATGTCCGAATTCCATGTGGGCGGTAACTAAAAGGCTATCCGACATCCTTCAATGTATCTTTGTTTCTTTCTATCGAGTCAGTATAAAGTCAACCAACCTGACTACACTGTTTCGCAAAGGTACCTCTCCATATATTCTTACTCCAAGCTAAAAACATATCTGTCTAATTTATTAGATTTTTACGCGCCGGTTCAACGTTGGTTTAGTTACACCGGACGTAGGCCATTAAATAAGACGCATAAACCGTGGTTATAAGGCAAGTTTTTCGCTATTCCGACCTTACTCGTTTGCTCCCTGACAGTACAAATTTGTATTCGTCTATAAAACTTGATTTTCTTTACCAAAACCGTAGTGACATCTGTAAATTATTTGTTAAAATATCCACAATTCTCTAAAACATATCCATGACCTTTTGAAATTCTTCCCAAGGGCCTAGCACGAGTCGTAGTTCAGCACTGGCATGTTGTATGTCTTATACTTTTGCCGTCTAGAAAGTATAAATCTCTCAGCGACAGGTAAGTAGTTTATGCCTTTGCTGTATTTGAAATCACATTGCGTGACTAACACATCTGATTAAATGCGGCAACATAATAATTAGCAACGTCAGATGCTATAATTAATCCCCTAATGAAACAAAATAATACAATTCAACTTTCTTATACATTCGAATAAATTAGGAAAACAATGTTCATAATGCACAATGTTTTTTATATCATATTCCGCCTTTGAATGTTATTTTTTGTTATTTCACTATCAGCGTGTACCGAGTATTCTTTCTCTTTACTTATTATAATAAGTTTAGTTTTTGGGTTATATTTCACCGAATTAAAAAAAGCTTATTTAAGCAATTCGTTTCAAACGAACATCTAAAATGATTCAATGAAAAACAAAGGGAAAAGTGGTTGTGTTTTTAACAATAAATATGAATATCTCACAAAGTAATGTAACTTTCCACAGGCTACGTTAATGTTATTTATAATGATTTCGTATAGATTCCATTTTTATTATTTTTTTCATCAACGTGTATTGTTTTTACTGTTTTATTTATTGCACGAAAAATAACGTTGATACATTTTTTTGTATTTTTATCCCACCATCTAGGGATGAGTCAGTGTTATGGCGGACGAAAATTACAGTTTGAATGGTTAGATATTTAAAAAATTAGTACACATTATATATTGGTGAGAACGATAAATCATAACAATAGAAAATAGTTATATAAAAGAAAGAAAAAAAATCCGATTGAAGTGTATTGCGAGTGACCTAATTAATCTTTATTTAATTAATTTTATATTTGTCTTTGACTGGGCTGTCCATATTTCCATATAAAATATCTTCTATCTTAATTAAATATTTCGGTTACTTTGTTTGATATTGTCTTATTTATATAAAATTGTCTACTTACTTTCAATACCCTTAATTAAAAATATTTTTTTTTTAAATCCTAGCAGAAAAAGCTTTTAAAACATTTACTTTTCTTACAATGGATAAGGGGCTCTATTAGAATTTTTAATTTACGTAATTTTCTAGTTGTGGTCTTCATCCGAAACTTCTAAGGATCTTAACAAACGGATCGCAATCTTTGGAACACAGACGTCAGGTAGAAATGCTGTCCTTGTTCTAGAGATATTTCAATAGAAGTTGCTCTGAGGGAATTAATTGCCTCATTGATCCCTTCGAAACCTGTGCATAGTCAGGAAACTAGCCAAACGCGCGTCCAACTGTTATACTCGGGTCGCTTCTACGACTCGTTATGTTCAACAGTTCAGTTGTGAAATGATTTGCAGGCCTCTGTGTTTTCTCCCTCCCACAACATGTGTCTCTTCACAATCCAGGTTTACTTCTTCCTTTCCTCAAAAAGATCCCCCTCATAGCATCCCCAAAGATGACATAAGCCCTGATTTAAATTGCGAAAATAATTGCGTTGGTCAAGATTTTTGTAGTGATCAAGATATTTTTAAATTTTTTTTTTGAGATGTTAAGATATGTACCGATTGTTTTTGGCCCAACTGCTCCCAACCGTCTAGAGCCAGTGGGACTATGGCATCCCCAATGAAGGTATGTTGTGAGGCTGAAGCTAGTGTGGAGGGGAAGGAGATGGGGAAGAGGAAGGTTGGGAAGTACCTGGCTATTCAGATCTGGTCACAAAACACGGTCTAAAACCATAACAAGCAACGTTTCTATACTGAATGATCGTCTTTCACCAGGGCGATACTTAGAGTTTCATGATCTACCACTCTGGAACGTGCCGCAAATGAATTTTACATTACTTTATATGAATAAAATGTATTGTGACTCAAATTAATTAAAGAAGAGCTATTGGCGCACGCCGGGTTTGAACCCGCGACCTTCGGATTCGTAGTCGAGCGTCTTACCACTCGACCATGGAGACCGTCAAAGTCAGAAGTATAGATATAGAAATAAAGATATTTGGTTAAATGCAAATACGTACAAGTACCTTACCACTTTAGAACTTGGGTTATTCAACTCTTTATCATATCTAACTCAATTAACATAGAGCTATAAAGTTTGAAATGCAATTATGCACAGAAATAAAAGGCACCGTTCTAACTAACTTTCTACATTGTATTTGAAGTTGCATGCGCCACGCCATGTGGTATGACTTATCGTTTGGCATAGCGTGAAAAGTGGATAGCGCCAGCACGAAGTAAATAAATCAAAAGGGACAAACAACACATTGCGCAGTATAATTTTTCAGAAACGGGCACATAACGAGTCATGTTCGTTTTATTTGTTTATTCAGGGATGTGGAAGTAGTAAGTTTTTTTTTTACAATAACTCCACACAGGAGGCCTTGAGGGAAATAATATCCCTAAGGGCCTATGTCATATTTGGGGATGCTGTGTGAAATGAAGGAGTGAACTTGCTGAAGGAGAGAGGAAACACAGAGGCCGGAAAATCGTTTTAAACCCGAGCTGTCGAACCTAACAACGAGTCGTAAAAGCGACCCGTTCTCAAGTATCGAATGTCGACCGTGTACAAATTTTGTATATTCTAGCTTGTGACCGTTCCGTAGGAACTACTTCTTTTGGCGGCAGTTACCACTTCCTTCATTGTTCATTGAACAAATACTTCAATTGAAGTTGGTAGTTCCGCTCATAGGCTCATTTTAGTGTTGTGACCGCTCCGTGTGAACTACTTCATTTTGCGGCAGTTCAAACTTCATTCATTTTTCATTGAACAAATACTTCAATTGAAGTTAGACTACAGAGAACTACTTTATTTTGCGGCAGTTCAGTTGCGAAGTTGAACTCCAAAGCCTACAGAGAGGTACTTCATTTTAAGTACTTCAATTAAAAGTTCGACTTAGATTACAAAGAAGTTTTCCATTTTTGCGGTGGAGCACACTTCAATTGAAGGTCGACTACAAAGATTTGGCAAAGAACTGGTTCTTTCCCAGTTCCATCTCATTTTTTGGACAGGTATTTTTGGTAGTACTTCGATTTAAAGGAACCGGTTCCAGTTATTTTCGCTTTCAAATCTCTACCGACTAGAACATTTTTTGGCGAGCAACTTTTGTCGATTTTCTAGTGCCTTTTAGAAAAGAACACCAGAAACCGGTTCAAAAACGAACTGGTTCCTCGCTGGTCACCGGTAACTGGAACCGCAACACACCCAATTCCGATATCGACCATCTCTAATTTCAAATCTCTCTTTGGCGAGTTTGACTTCAATTGAAGTGTTCACTGCGAAGAGCTCATTTTAAAGAACTAGCAGTTCGTGAAGCATTCACAAAACATTGAATTTTTTTTCAACGCTAGTACATTCCCATCTTCAATCTATTTTATTTATTCAACTGTGAAAGCCCGAACATTGGTGAATCTTAGGTAGGTATTTCATTCTGCATCGCCAATCAGAATTGAAATGACTTTAGCCGTATTTGGTAACCAGATGTGAAAAGCCAAGTACTTCCCAAGTTTTGTCTTCCCCATCTTCTTCCCCTTATCACTACCTTCAGCCTCTTCAGATCCCAGTTAGGACTGCCATAGTCCCACTATGTACTATTGGCCTACTCTGAAACACTCCACTTATTTTGAATACACATTTTTACAATTATACCCCTTTACAAGTGTGACATCAATGGGTTTTTGTAGGTCGCAGGTAATTATTTTAATGTTAAAAAATGTATACACTTCAAAAAGGAAGTTTTATATTAACGAGTATTTTTAAATAAGAACAACGCACAAGAGTCCCAACTGATTTTATGATACAAATAAATTAAATAAAAGTTATTTTCGCACGCCGGGTTTGAAGCCGCCACCTATGGATTCGTAGTCGAACGTCTTACCATTAGACCACGGAGGCCGTCAGAAATGCTTAAAATTAAATGTGACATATTTTTTAAATCTTTGATGTAATTTTTTTTACTAAACACCATGCAAGAGAATTATCATTGTTTAATATATGACATTTTGAAATTGTCTCGACGATTTTCTCGTTCTTTAGAAAATTTTATATGGAAGTAGAGATGGTCGATATTCCTGTCCCGGTTAAAAGTAACCGGTTCCCAGTCGGTCACTGGAACCGTCAATATTATTTTTTCGAGGAACCGGTTCCAGCTCTTTTTGTTTTGGAAATTGCTAGCAACCCACCCCCATGAAAAATCATTTTGGCGAAAATAACCGGTTCCAGTTCCTTTCGTTCACAGAATTTTGCCAGCAACCCCCCCCCCGCCACCTCATTAAACATTTTTTTGTGAAGAACCAGTTCCAGTTCCTTTCGTTTTAAAATCTCTACCGACTAGTACCAGTAACCGGTTCCTCGCCGGTCACCGGTAACTGGAAACGCAGGTACACCCAATTCTGATATTGACCATCTCTACATGAAAGATGCTTAGGAAGATGTGAAAAGAAACACACGCTTTGATGGTTTAGACATGTAGAGCCGTTGTAGAGATAAATTAATATCTACCGATTTCCGATCGAGTGGTCCGAGGCGTCAGGTTCACACCCAGGCGTCACGGGCTTAATCCTTTACAAATTAAGCCCTCCATTATAGCACAAGTAACATGTTTTTAATGATGGGAGTGGAGATAACTCAATCATTGTCAGGCTTTTCGTGTCCTTGGATTTATGTTTGCCTTTCTTTTAAAAAATGGTAAAGAAATATGACACGCAAGCGGAAGAAAAAGTAAGCTAGTAACATTTCAAAAGGACATTGACTATCAATAAAATTAAACACCTGATCGGTTACTAGCTGACTGGACAAACGCGTCGGATTTCCATCCAGGCTTCGTGGGTTCAATTCCTCTGCTAGCTAATAATAAAAATAATATTTAGATAATTTGTATAGCGCTGTTTTTGTGAAAAAAATCACCCCTAGGGTACTCTACAAATCTTAATTTCTAGTTAATATTAATTCCTAGTTAATATAAATATACAGCAACATACACCTGGTAGGTCACTTCTGGCAGGACACAATCACTGTTGTAGTAACTTAAAATTTTAGCTGATTTATTAATTTATTTTTTCTTCTTTTAATGTATTTTTTATTTTCAAGGCATGAGAGCAAATTTGAAATATAGTATATCAAAAGTATTTTTGAATTTTTTATAGTAAGAAACACAGATACTGATGAAAATATTCTAATGAATTTAAGGAATGAAAGTCTGAAAAACTAAGTCCTCCATCATTGCACAAGTATCATATTTCGCTTATTATGATGGTAGTGGGAGTTTTTAAAATATTGTGGTTATTCGCAACCCGGGAATGTTTGTCTTTCTTTTTAAAAATAACTAATAACTGTCCAGAAAACAAAATAAGACGAAACAGTGTTATGTGGCTTTCTATCCCATTTGTCCACCCCTGCGGGGAAATGCAAATATATTTACTAGCGATTTTAGTAGGTAACAGTACATCTTGTGCCCGTTTTAATGTAAGACATTTTAAAACCATCTACTGTGCTCAATTTGTGTACGTAAGCTGATCAATTTTTTGAAACGTGGCAAACTTTGTTCACAAAATATCGTCAAACGATTGAGTAACAAACAGACATAGATTCCGTTCAGCTTTACCTGTAAACTTTACACTGTATGCCCGCTAGGTTCACGGTCATAACCAACATATTATGGTGACGTTTTAAAAGCATTGATTATTGGCAAACAGTTGACAGCGGTCGATTTTGTTCTGCCCTTTTTATTACCATACTCAGGGTGACGGTTTTCTTGTTGACATTTTTTATTTCTTTTGTCGTTTTTTATTTCTTTTTCTTCTGTCTTTCTTATTTGTTTCTTCATCTTGTGTCAATTCTCATTTAGTTATTCAGTTTTTCCCTTATTTCTTTCTTCTTCTTGTGTTTTTCCCCTTTTGCTGTTGTTGTTTTTTTGTTAATTCAGTATTTCTATTATTTATTCAATTTCCTTCTTATTTCTTTTTTCTTCTTATGTATTTCAATTTTTTGGTTGTTTCTTTAGTTTTTTTCAGTAACATTCGTATTTCTTCAATTGTTCAATATTAATATATGGTATTTTTCTAATTTTTTACTCAACCCCCAATTTCTTCAGTCATCCCGTTATTTTTACTTTCCGTCTATTGTTCCTGAGGATCGTAACCCTACGCTTATTGAAACGACGAACTAGGTTCCTCCACTACTCCCATACTCGACCCGTGGATAGCTCTCGTCAGAGTAATTTTTTACAGTAAATACTACACATAAGTCCCAACTGCTCCTAATCGTCTAGAACCAGTGAGACAATGGCAAACCCAACGGTGATATTTTGTGAAGCTGAAGATAGTGGAAAAGGGAAGGAGATAAAGAAGAGGAAGATTGAAAGTAGTTGACTATTCAGATCTGGTCACCAAACACGGCTAAAACCATTTCAAGCAACGTTTGGATTGTGAATGGTGGTCTTTCACTAGAGCGTTACTTATAGTATCTACCACTCCGGAATGTGCTGCAAATACACCATACATTATTAATTAATCAAATAAAAGTTATTTGCGCACGCCGGGTTTGAACCCGCGACCTCTGGATCCACAGTCGAGCGCCTTACCAGTCGATCACGCAGACCGTCGCTCACATTAACAAGTTATTTTTAGATTTAGACATTTAGCCGCATCTTTACCCCGAACTCTTCACGACGCCTAATACGTATTCATAATGCGTGATAATTTTTTGATTTAATGCCGTATTTAAATTACCCATATCAATCATGATTCAGCCTCCCAAATTGTGGCCCATTAATTCATTATTCGCCTCTTGTATTGCCCGGCTGTACCTGCCCGGGCGAGGTCGGAGGTTATGTTGCTCCGAGGTACACAATCGTTCATTAGTTGGCATTAGGTATTATCCACGATCGTAATCTGAACGGCCAATGTTTGTAGCAAACAGCCAAAAAATTATATTTGGATCTCGTTTTTGATTTAGAGTGGTAGATTCTTTCGGTTTCACCTTTGAAGGAGATCGCTTTCGATAGAGATATTATTCTGACCATGCTTAGCAGCTAGATCTAGATTAGTCAGATACCCTGGTATTTCTCTTCTCCATCCTCTCTTCAACTTTCGCCCATAACTCAAAATTCCATTTTTTCAGGAAAACATATCCATAATCAAGATGTGTTAGAAGCCCAATAGAATTTCTGCCCAAACCAAAAAAAAACTTTTCAGACTCTCGTTATTTCCTTAAATTTATTAGAAGATTTTTATCATTATCTGTTCCTTTGATACATAATATTGTAGTATATTATTATTTTTATGTATATATTTTATTTTTTATTATTATGATTATTTCAAAAAAAAAATTACAAAGTACTAACCTCATTAGTGCAAAAAATATTGTAAAATAAAAATGAGTATTGAACAGCAGATACAAAATATTGTAGATGAAAAGAAAAAAATAATATTAAAAAACAGGTCCAACTATTAGTTTAGCTCTGCCAGATGACAACAACTGTACTAAATCAGACCATATTTTTGATATTGACGTGTTAAATATATCAGCGACATCGGAGTATGTGTTTCCCAGCTGTTGCATTCGTCGCATAGGCGGTTGGTTGAAGATACATGATATTATAGTCCTTTCGTACTACATTCCGTGCAGTTAAATACATCAGCCACCTCTGCGTATGTATTACCAACTACATGCAAACGTAAAATGGTACAAATGAGTATCTGAAAGACTGTACGTTGTAAGGGTGACGGAAGTGGAGGAAGGGAAAGGAGATGGGGAAGAGGAAGGTTGAGGAGTGCCTGGCTATTGAGATTTGATCATTAAAGACTTTTAAATCAATATTCTAATTCTGAATGGTGGTTTTTCACCAGGCTGATATTGGGTGGGTCTACAGTTCTGTTAGAATTATCCACTTTTTTTTTTCTTTAGTGCATATTTGACGTAGCCCATGCATATTTCATATTTTATTTGCGCATACCGGGTTTTGAATGCGCAACCCCTGGGTGCGTAGTCAAAAAACATACCGCTCTGCCACGAAGGTCGTTATTTAATTGTTTAATTAAATACGATTTTTATTTATGGCAACCTCAGAGCAATAATATACAAAGAGCGCTGCTGTAGTCGGTTTTTATGAGTTTTGCCGGACCTGGGCGTGGTTAGGGCTAAGGGTAGGGCTAGGGTTAGGGCTAGGGTATTTATACATCCATTAATACCACATGTCAACATTATCTTTTTGTTAATTCGTATAACCACTTTTTCACAGTATTGTCAAAAACAAAAATATAGCATATAACCTAAAAAACCGTTGAGTTATGTCCATTTATATATCATATTAAAATGCGTGGGCGGAGTCAACGGAGACGTGGGACATGAAGAAAATTCTTACAATACTTTATAGCGGTGTGAAAATTTGGGAAATTTTGTTGACTTTTTCTTCCTCATCGGTGTACGACGTAAAAACCCGGAGAAAGTGATTTATCCCAAGTTTGTATAGGTTAGGTAAAAAATAATTAGCTCTCTCTCCATATAATTTTACTCCAAAATGGCAACCTAAAATGTAATCGCTTTAAGTTATCATTAAATAAAGAAAGAAGAGAAAAAGTATACCTTTTCCTTCAGTTCGATTTTCTCCAGTTTCCGGAAGCAACTAATTGGGAGATTGTATTATATTTGGTTTAATCCATAGGTTCTCAATGTGGGCGATATCGCCCCTCTTGTGGGCGTTTAAGACTTTCAGGGGGGCAGTAAAAGACCCAGAGAAAATTAGGGGGCGTTAAAGACTTTTAGGGGGGCAGAAAAAGACCCTGAAAAAATTAGGTGACGTTGGAAAAAATAGCCGGTCACTGGAGCGGTCGATATCTTCCTGTGTTCGTTATTTTTGTGTTTTTTTGGGCGAGGAACCGGTTCCAGTTCCTTTTTACTTCCAAAAATCTACCGACTAGTACTTGTTTTTTGGCGAGGAACCAGTTCCAGCTCTTTTCGTTCTTAAATCTCTACCGACTAGTACTTTTTTTTGGCGAGGAACTTTTGTCGATTTGCTAGTAACAGACACCAGGAACCGGTTCCAAAAAAACTGGATAAATAACCGGTTCCTCGGTGGTCACCGTTAACTGAAACCGCGAACGCGACAGTTGGTATATGAAAAAAATGGGGGGGGGCTCTAGAAAAAAAATTCGAAGTGGGCAAAAGAAGGTTGAGAATCTATGGTCTAATCTAAAGACATGGACAATCGCTGGCAATGGCACTCGGAATAATTGCTTTGTTTTCGCTTGAAGCACTAAGCCTGTAGACTTTGTAGTTTTATCGAGCTGTAAAGATGGCTTTGAGCTTTTAAGCAGACGATTAGCAGATCAAACAATCTCCTGGTCTTATCGAGGTGCATCTACCTATCTTGATTCCACTGACCACCATTCAAATCGTTTATCTCGTCGACCGAGCGGGTTTTTGGTCGACTTTGAGCTCTATTGTCTATATCGTCGCTGGAAAGGCAAAAGGGCTTAAGCGGCACTTTGGTCAAACATGCAGTTTTGATCAGATTTTATTTCTGCATCGAATTCTCTGACTCTCATTTGATTCTGAAGACTTCAGCCATAGATTTGTGGCCCTCCAGCCATCTAAAATATATTTACCATTTAGGGAGAAGGCTTGACTCAAGCGCCAAGTTTGGAACTTTTTTAGTTTTTTTGTCGCTTCGAGGTAGGTAACTCAGTGAGAGAATTGACTTATGAATTTTACTGTAAAAGAAAACTTTAAAGTGCTCTGGTGTACACTTCCCAAAAAGCACTTTTGCCTTTCAAGCGACGATATGTTAATTGACCGGTCGGTAGCTGAATGGACAAACGCGTCGGATTCCCATTCGGGCGTCGAGGGTTCAATTATTCTGCTGACTAAGTCCTCCATTGCACAGGCAACATTTTCCGTTACGATGGCAGTAGGAATTTTTCAAATATCGTTAGGTTATTCGTAACCCGGAATGTTTGTCTTTCTTTTTAATAAAAAAACACTTTTTTGGTCGTATTCAATTTTGACGGCCTCCATGGTCGAGTGGTAAGACGCTCGACTACGAATCCAAAGGTCGCGGGTTCAAACCCGGCGTACGCCACAACTTTTATTCAATTGATATGTGTCAAAACACATTTAATTCATGTAAAAAATTATGAAAGTTTTCAAAAATAATAAAAGTAGCACGTTCCAGAGTGGTATATACTCTAAGTATCGCCCTGGTGAAAGACCACTATTCAGAATCGAAACGTTGCTTGAAATGGCTTCAGCCGTGTTTGGTGACCAAATCTGAATAGTCAGGTACTTTCCAACCTTCCTCTTCCCAATCTCCTTCTCCTCCCTACTACTTCTACTTTTTTATTTATTTTCATTTACGTCGGTAGCTTTTGTTTGTTTCCTTGATCAAACTGCCCATATTTGTAATCAATTACGTTGATTACTTTCATATTTAATTATCTTTTTGTTGAATCAATTGTGTTGCTTTGCTCTGACTTTTTTACTATCCACGTATTCCTTTTTGAAATTCAATAATGTCGGTTACTTTTTTTTGCTCTTTTATCCATTTTTTCTTGGTGTATTCAATTTCATCTGTTACTTTTGTTTACTTCCTTAATCATTCGTACATTTTCGGTTCTAAAAGGTGCTAAAATGATCCAATGAGCCAGTATTATTTAAGGATATGATTATCTACGTCACTATTGACTTTGGTGATTTTACGTCATTATTGACTATCTCACTTAATAGGAGGGGACACTTTTTTTACACAGTGAATACCCCAATTTGAGTATGTTGTGAGGCTGAAGGTAGTGGGAAGGGGAAGAGGAAGGAGATGGAGCAGAGGAAGGTTGGGAAGTACATGGCTATTATATCTGGTCATCAAACACGGCTAAAGCCATTTCAAGGAAAGTTTCGATTCTTGATGGTGGTCTTTTACCAGGGCTATACAATTTGAAATACCTACCTAAGATTCACCAATTGTCGGGCTTTCACAGTTGAATAAATAAAATAGATTGAAGAATGGGAAAGTACTAGCGTTAGGAAAAACTTCAATGTTTTGTGAATGCTTCACGAACTGCTAGTTCTTTCAAATGAACCCTTCGCAGTGAACACTTCAATTGAAGTCGAACTCACCAAATAGAGATTTGAAATTAGAGATGGTCGATTAGAGTATCTACCACTCTGAAATCTAGATTTACGTTATGAGGTTTAAAAGGAATAAAAATATTCAAGAAAGGTTCAAGATTCGTTGGAAGTTTGGGGTATGGGCTGTCGAAATAAGGTTATAGTGTAGTAGTGTTTGAGCAATTATTATTTTAATCAACAGATCTGTGTACTTCGAAATACAACATTGTTACAATGATCATTCTTCCGAAACGAGTTGGAATTTATTCATTTCCAAAAGTTTTGATTGAGTTGAGAGAACTAATGCGAAACTTGGTAGGAGCTGACAAAATAGTCGCGAGTTTCAGCGACTTTCTCGTTAGTTTGTTGATAACTGGGGAAAGTTGTACAGATTGAATCTGCGAAGTAATCAAAAGTTATGTCGTGGGGGTTAATGATTATTTAGCCCCGTTTTGCAAAAATACCAGCCAACACGCATTTCGCGATGGAGTTTTCATGTCAACCCTAATTGTTCGCAGCGAGACATGGAGGTGGCAAGTAAAGGAATACAGAAGTGGTAAAACCACGAAAGGCTGTATTATGAATAAGGAGATTCGAATACAAAACGTGATTAGCAAGATTAAGATAGAGGTGTGGTAAAACCTTGGGGTAGGAATATATATGGAGAGAGAGCTAAATATTTTCACCCGAACCTATACAAATTTACGATAAATCACTTTCTTCGGGTTTTTACGTCGCAAACCGTGAGAGAGAAAGAGACAAGACATGTTCTCACATAATATAGCACCACTTTTTGGTATGTAAGCGTGTTTTCCGTCTCCCGCGTCTCCGGCGACTCCAGAAGAAATGAGACCCTGTATTTATATTAGTGGTAAAACCACAAAGGGCTATATTATAAATGAGGAGATCCGATTACAATGCGCGATTAGCAAGATTAATATAGCGGTGTGATGAAACCTTGGAGTAAGAATATGTATAATATTATGCTATAACATCATATTTCTTTAATCAATAATCTTTTTATGTTTTCTACTATTCTACAACCATTCCTTATTTTGTTTGTGCATATAATTCTCATTTTTCTCTGTCAATTGCTCAAAACCTAGGATGTAAAAAGCCCTGATCCCAAACGTATACAATAAAATAAATAAATATTGCAGTTATCTACATCGTATACAGACTGTTAGGGTTTACATAGTTGATAAATCACTTTTTCGGTTTTTAGGTTGCAAACCGTATGTCCAAACTAGAGTACGATAAGTTGTGTCACATAATATCGCACCACTTTTGGAACAGATCCAAACAAAGTTTCTTGATATTTGCGTCTCCAGCAACTCGGCTCACTACTTTTGTATTGCGACATAATTTGCTGGATACGCTTTATCAAACGTCCGGATGGGGCCCGCTCAGTAACAGCGACAATACTGAATTCCGCACGAGAGCTTGATGTTATAAAGTTGTTTGTGCCAAATAACTACTGCCAGGGGCGATGTTCGTGTTCCATCAGCACACTTTACTGAAGGTCTGCACGGGGTATGTGTTCACTAAATTTGTTTTAAAACTTTTTTATAAAAATATCTCTTAAAATATTTTTGTTACTTCAAGTTTTGTAAATAAAAGTCAGTTCAAAAATAAAAAATATATTTTTTTCACTGTTTTTAAACATTTGAATTGAAAGAACTCCATTCATTGAAATTAAATATGATAAAAAAGCTAAATATTTTTAATTTAAAAAAAATCACTTTCGGTTTTTAGCTCTCAAATGCGGAAAAATAGAAGTATCGTCACTTTCAGGTATGGATACGGACGTTGGTGTGAATCCACCATGCGACTTAACAGGACATAATTCAACGGTTTTATAGGTTATATCCTATATTTTTGTTGACAAAAATACTGTGAAAAAGTAGTTTCGCAAATAAATAAAAAATTATGTCGACATGTTCCACGAATGGATGTAAAAAAGTGTGTCCATGAAAACCCTTAGTCACGCCCGAGAATAAATCAACAATCCTGACTACACTGTTTCGCAAAGATATCTCTCCTTGGTATATTATTGCTCCTGAGGGAAAAATAAAGAAAGGATTGAATTTATAACTCGCAAATGGATAGATGAAGTAGTCGGTTACACCTCGATTCACGAACACGGTAATTTCATTAATATTCTAACATCACACTCCACAACAATGTTTTTAGTATTGTTGTAAACGTTTTAATGCTTATGGCTACAAATACCAAAATTAATAAAAATTTTAGAGACCTTCGCATTGTGTGAATGACAATGATTGGTATCTTTAATTAATTATAGAATTAAAAATACGCCCATGTGATTTTTTCATCCATAAAACCCAGTTGACAACAAGCCGCGCCTTCGTTAGACGTATTCTGCAACCTTCGTTAAACCCAGCGATGCACAACATTTAAAAAAAGATGATCAATCTATCATTTTATCAATAGTTAACCTTACTTATTAAAAATATTTTCAAATACATTACTAGTCATTATTCCGAATATTCTATTCCTTCGTTTGACTTCGGTATGGAGATGGGTCGATATTCCTGTCCCGGTTAAAAGGAACTGTTGGTTCTGGAACCGTCAATTTCTCGAGGAACCGGTTTCAAATTTTCGCGAATAAAACAATATCCTTTGTCCGTTCCTTTCGTGTTTTTTTGGGCGAGGAAATTTGTTCCAGTTCTTTTCGTTTTCAAATCTCTACCGACTAATTCTTTTTTGGCGAGGAACTTTTGTCGATTTGCAAGTTCTTTTCAAAAAAAATCTCCAATTCCAAAAAGAACTGGATAAATAACCGGTTCCTCGCCGGTCTCCGGTAACTGGAACCGCAGGTACACTTAATTCTGATATCGACCATCTTTACTTCGGTATGTCATCTATTTTCTTTTTTCTCGTCTATTGAATTAATGCTTTTGTACTTGAGTATTATTCATATTGTCATATTGTACAAAAGTCGTATGATTAGAGTCACTAACTAAGTAACTAATCATCACATCGTTTCGCTGCAGGGGTAGGCAGAGAGGATGGGCCGTCACACACATCGGTCTTGACACACACTCCTTGCTTCACATTCATGAATCGTCTCATACATACTCTTCTGCTATTATGACTCTTAACATGACCCGATTCAAGTATTTGATTCACTTGATCGTGTCGTGTCTTTCCCGGGCGTCCCAGATTTCTTCTTTCATTCACTTTCCCTTCATATATTTTCTCACACTCCTTTTTTCGTTCATCCGCTCTACATGCCCAAACTATCTACGCGTCCCTCTTTTTAATCATATTCATTATGCTTTCCATCAACCTTTCATTCTTTCCGGATATCCAAATTTTTAACACAGTCATACGTGGTTTGACACACATACGCTTCGGGGATCTCATTTATATGGCATTCTGTCTACAGTTCCAGAGAGAGAGTTAAGTGTTCTAAATCGATATTTTTATTATTGATACGAATGTGGTTTATATAGTTCCCATAGTTGTCGTTTTTTTAGTCAAGTCAGTTACATTATTTGAATTATTATTTCGTTGTGATTTTGGGATTTTCTCCTTAATGTGCATATTAATACGTTTCTTGCTTATTAAGATTTTGTTACTTCAAGTCGTTTTTTTATAATTAAGAAAGGTTCCAGAACAGAATCTTGCGGTACTCCTGACGAAATCTTAATTGGCTCATTCATTTCGCATATAGGGCCGCAGTAAATATTAAATTGTGCCGCGGGTTTGACATTGCTAAAACCAATAGACAACCGACCAGGGATGGAAGCCTTACAAAGTAGTCCGTCGACAGTTAGAGTGTCTCGGCTGACATTTATTGCATGGTAGAGCAACTCTGAGGAAGCAACAGGTTGGGCGTGGCAGACTTACTGTAGAACTGTAACCTGAGACGCAATTAACTTTGCGACACTTAGTTAGCGGAACGAGTGTACTTTACGGCGAAGTTTATCATCCAGACGCCATCAATATAACTGTGTTTTTCGCAGAATTAATTATGGCTATTTGCGAAGAGTCACGTTAGACTAAACCTCTGCTCCAAAAAAAAATATATATTTTAAGCGGTGCTGTCACCCAGCGGTTTTCTGGAAACATGAAATCTATATAAACCCGTCTTACGAACAGTTAGCTCTGGCGTTATGAAATTTACACAGTTTTTAATTCGTTACTTTACGTATGTCTGGTAAAACCATGTGTGACCATGTTAAAAATATGGATATCCGGAAATAGTGCAAGGCTGATGTAAGCGTAATAAACAGGATGAAGAAAGGGACGCTTGGATGATTTGGGCATGTAGAACGAATGAACGAAGAATCAAGTACTTGAAATCGGGCTACGTGAAGGGTCAGAATAACAGAAGAGTGCATGTGTATGCTACGATGTATGAATGTGAACGAAGCAAGGAGTGTGCGGCAAGACAGAATTGTATGGGGGTTCATCCTTTCTGCCTATCCCTGCAGGGGAAACGGCGTGATGGGTTAGTTAGTTAGTTACTTTTTGCGGCTTCAGAAAAATATTTTTCGTTCACAGCTTTATTTCAATCATGAGTTATGGAGCTGTAAGATATCCATTTAAAAGACAAAATTAAGACAAGACTTATAAACCTCATACTGTTCACTCTTTTTTTTTGTTTCTATAAAAAATAATATTTAGAAAAAGAGTCGGTAAGTAGTTACTAGTGTCTCTTCATAATTTTTTTTTTTTTTTAAATTGTGTTTTTGAATTATTGTTACTTATTTGGTATATTTATAAAAACAAAAGATGAATGCAAGATGGGAAAACTGAGTTTTGCATGTTCACTTGATTATTTGTACGGAAAAATATATATGAGACTTTATCGGAAAATTGTATTGTTTGCTGTGTTATCGGACGTTTTGTATAAACTTTGTCTCATATTCGAGTATTGGGGGTTCAAGCAAACATTTACTTCGAGACGATCATAGCAGCAAGTACATTTCCATTATGTAAATGTCGGAGACAGTCAGTAAACTTGTATTTCAAAATAGGGGCATGCGCGAGTGGAGATACTCGGGATCTCGACCCCTCAATCACCTCTCCGACCGCGACCCGGCAATATTGACCGCTGGAGTTGTACAGTGGATAATCACATCATTAATAGAGTGGTAGATAGACTAAATATCGCCCTGGTGAAAGACCACCATTCATAATCGAGATTTTGCTAGAAATTGCCTTTAGCCGTGTTTGGTAGCTAGATCCAAATGGCAAGATAATTTCCAACCTTCATCTTTACCATCTGTTGGGTTCGAAGCTGCGATAAAACACCGAAAGTGCGAAAGTTTCAGGTGAATTTTGGAAAAAATGGACTGTAAATGAATAAACTATGCTACTTGATAGAAGTGTCCAATCATGGATGTGGAGAGATTATGCAATGAATAAAGTAAGAAAACCAATTCACTCACTGATGCAGTTTGAAGTTCAAGTTCTTGATTAATCTTACACATTGTATTTTTAACAAATACCGCAACATAAAACACATTAAATTTAATATCATTTGAAGATCAACAACAAAACGACGACCAAGCGAAACACCAACGAACGAACACGTTTTTTCACATAAACTCTCTTCTGTTTCTTGATTGTGACATGTTTTCAAAACTCGGTGTTGTTGCATACGAAAATTGAATAGAGTGAAATGGTTGAATAAGGTAGGAACTGGATGAAAAACAAGAAGGTAAGAACGTAACAAATTATCTCTTCGAAATCCAACACCATCTCATTTTCCTCCTCGCTACTTTTAGCCTCACAAAACATCCCAATTAGGGAAACCATAATCCCACTGGCTCCAGACGGTTAGGAGCATTTGGAATCCTCGTCCGGTATTCACTTTTAAATATATAATAATACCACACAAGAGTCCCAACTGCCGGAGTCAGTGGAACAATGCAATCCTCAATGAAGGTATTTAATGAGGCTGGAGGCAATGTGCAGGAGGAAGAGATGGGAAAAGAAGAAAGATTGGGACGTACCTGGCTACTCAAATCGGGTTACTACACTCGGATAAATCCATTTCAAGCAACGTTTCGATTCTGAATGGCGGTCGTTTACCATGGCGGTCGTCTCAGTATCAGCCTTAATAGAACGTGCCGCAAACATAACTTAGGTGGAAAGGCAAAAGGGATTAAGCGACGCTTTGGTCAAAAATGAGTTGAATATGCAGTTTTGACCAGTTCTTTTTTTTGCATCGAAAACTCTGACTCTCGTTTGATTCTTAAGACTTTGCGGCCCTTCAGCCATATAAAATAATAAATTTACCGTTTGGGAGAAGGCTCGACTCAAGCGACACAATTCGGGACTTTTTAGGTTTTTGTCGCTTCACGTAACTCAGTGCTCTCACTGAGTTATTTTTTTCAAAATCCAACTAGGTACTGAAGACTTATGAATTTTACTGTAAAATAAAACTTTAAAGTGCTCAGGTATAAACTTCCTAAAATGGCTCTTCAGCCCTTTTGCCTTCCTGACCCGCGACCTCTGCATTCGAAGCAAAGGATCTTAACCAATTTGCTACGAAGGTTGTCGATAGAGGGCTGATAGATATGTTTTCGAATTTGAAATTCCGATACTTATGAAAAACAAACTTTCGCGAGACGTCTAACGCGAACTAGGGATCACCTTTAAGTAAACCCGAGTTTAAACCTTTTGAACCTTAAACCTTTGTAAGTTCTCTGGCGAGATTTCGGTGAGTGTGAGCAAATCACACTCTTTCCAAAATCAATGAATTTATATTTTACATTTCCTAAACATGAATCTCTGTACTTAAATGTTCATAAATTTATCAGAAATACAGAAAGCTATTTAGTTTATTATTAATACTTTTGAAACGGTTATCTATGGTATACGAGGCCTGTTCAAAAGAAAAGGTGAATTTTGAATCTTCGCAGGTTGTGTATATTCGATTATCGATTTTTTGTTGTTGTTATATTGGCACACATATGTTTATCATATGATAGCATTATCAACCATTTTGGATTAGTGGTTTGTTTTTGACAACTGGAAAGGTTAGTCACGTTTTGGTGTGTTCTTCGATTTTTTACTGTTGAAAAAAATGGATCAAAGAATAAAATCCATGATTTGTTTTTACACAACTCCAGGACGATTTGTTTTCACAGTATTTTTATTAACGAAAGTATAGGATATAACCTAAAAAACCGTTGAGGTTATGTCCTGTTATGTCGCATAACAAAACGTAGTGGGCGGAGTCACCGGAGACGCATAAGACGGAAAACATGCTTACATACCGAAAAGTGGTGCGATATTATGTAACGACTTTTCTAACGAGAAAGTGGTTTTTCATAAATTTGTATAGGCCGTGCGGGAAAACATGGGTAAAAATATTTAGCTCTCTCTCCATATATATTCTTACTCTGGGGGTATAAAATTATCATATTGAACATCTGTGACTTTATTCTATTTTGTTTTATTGCTGACAGGGGCGATTGTACAACTAACATAAAAATGTGTACGAGAATATCCTATACACATCATACGCATAGATAATATAGGACCTGAGGGATGGAAATCTCACGACCTTCTGTGTGGAGTTTAATTAAAACGGATAATCTAAACGAAAAAATAATTTTTTCCCAGGGGGTGCCATGATGGATACTGAGTTATGCGTTTTGATTGCATTTTTAATTGTTTTTCTTCTTTTTTACAGGTAAGTCGTCATTGATACTCCCAAGATACATTTTCTCGCAAGCAGGTAAGCTGATCTTTTCTCTATCGTAACCAGAGACTTGCACTCCATAAAGGCGCACAAGAACTGCCTACCCTTCCTTACTTGCCTAAAATTGGATAGTATTGGATTAAATAATATAAAATAATTGCGAAAAAAAAACTACACTTTCAAAAATACGCGTGAAATTTAGTTAATCGCACCACGCCAGCGCTCAACCGACCTCCACACTATAACGTGTTAAAAACAGTAACTACAAATGCTCAAACGCCGCCAACGTCAGAGTGGATTATTCTATGTTCACTTAACTACACAAAATATGTATGCTGTTAGCTGTTGCGCGTTCAAGCAGCTCGTTTGTGTTAGTATCTTTTTTAGTGTCCAAGGCAGTGCTTTTGTACAAGAAATCTAATAGCAATAAGTGACATCGGTTTGTACCTATTTCTATTATCAATTAATCCGCTGTTTTTCTTACTGCCTACCCTGATTAAAAACTTTGCACGCCACGACGCCACTGATCGTAACCTTCAACCCATGAAAATTACAAATTTCATAAGTCTTAATTTGCATCTTTAGTTTTTATGGCATGAAGCGAATATAATGCAATACAATAAGAAAGATATATCTACCTGTTATATAAAGCCTAAAAATAATGGACAGTTAAAAAAAAAAAAAAACATTTTAAATACATTTATGTCCGTCTACCCTAAAGCTTGTATCTTTATACCTTTATTACCTTTAATAAATCACCTGTATAATTCATATAAACACTTCATTTTCGTGATGTACACTCCGCTTCTTTAAGATTGTATCTTTATTGCTTTACGGTTAATCTCATCTGCCTACCTTTTTCAATACCTTCATTGTGTACTACCTTAAAAATATCACCTGCATTATTCTCTAAAACAAAACGTTCATTGCAGACAAGCTCTTACAGATCTGTTACAACGCGCCACGCGCGTTTTGCCGCCTCTTCGCTTTGAACCGATCTAAAAAACAGACGCAGCCATGTGGTTTTGAGTCGTTTCGCAGGGCACAGAGAAACCTGTCACTGTTCGTCAGTTTGAATTAATCCGTCATTCATATGGCATTAATATGTACGAATTTTAGTTAGCAATGAACTTGAGTAGAAGCTTAGAGTACCATGCATAGAGTAGTATCTATCCAAGGCAGTGAAGTCAGTTTTTTACTTGTTTTTGATGATTTTAATCTGACTCGGCGCACTTGGGCGTGGCTAAGAGTAAGGCTACAGTATTTATACATCCATTCATATCACATATCGACATAATGTTTTTTTTTATTCGTATAGCCACTTTTTCACAGTATTTTTATCAATAAAAATATAGCATATACCCTAAAAACCGTTTAGTTGTGTCAAGTTTAGTGGCATAATAAAAACTGTGGGCGGAGCCCCGCGTTGAACCAGGAGCTTAAGATCATTGCAACAGTATATAGAAGCGGTCTATGAAATTTGTTGTCTCTTTCTTTCTCATGGTGTACGACGTAAAAACCCAGATAAAGTGATTTACCGCAAGTTTGTATAGGTTGGGTAAAAATAATTAGCTCTCCCTCCATATATTGTTAATTCAAGAGTAGAAGCGTTATATTGTGATTGTAATACATGAATGCATTTGTATTTCAATAGTAATTAAAAACTTTTGTGAATATCTAGAAAGATAATTGTAACCTGAGATACAGTTTGCGGTGCGAACAAAATATGTTCGACATGCCAAGAAAGCTAGGCAAGTATAGAAATTCACAGAAAGAGCTAGTAGGCCGATTTACATAACACTGTCATCTCAGGAGAGAGTTCAACTGCTGGGATAAGGAAATGTGAGAAGGCCCATATCTCACCTTGATGGGTAAAGGGCTCAGATACATGGGAAAATATCGTGGTCAAACGCCTAATGACAACCCTTGTGAACTTAATTAGAGCTACTGGATTATTATAGTAAATACGAGCTGAATAATTTAAGCTTTACAATTCTCTTCCTACACAAATCAAAACATCTACACTTGCAAAATACAATAAACATGTTTGGGACTGGTTACAATCCTCCTAATTTATAATTATATACAGTAATAATAATAGTGCTACTTAATAATTTTATTTATTTGTATAATATTTTTGTTTGTTTTAAAGTGGCTCTATTTTGTTTTTATTTTGTTTTTATTATATTTTCTGTTATATTTTCTGTTATATTTTCTTTTCTTTTATATATATTCTTTTATAAATATTGTTATGTATTTTCTTCTATATTTTCTTTTATTTTTAATTTTAATTGTTTTATCATGTAATTCGAAAAATGTCCTCCACATCACAGGGTGAACTCCTAGCGTGGAGGACAATGTACATAAAATATTTTAAATAAACATAAAGTTAAGTTAATAAAAAACTAAAAAAATCAATGTGCCTAAATGTCTTTATGTGAACTATACAGACCAACATCGTATCAATAAAAAAAAAACTAAAATAAAAATTATTTCCACTCTTAACATTTATTTTTGACTGGACAGGTTTCCCCTTGTAACGGGCATCTTCCGACTGGTACAATTTATAGTGAATCTATGGTATATATATAAACCATTAATGCTTTTGATACAGGACGCTTTTGGCCCCTTATCATATTGAACGTTTGTGATTTGCTATTTTGTTTTATTGCTGACAGGGGCGGCTTTATAATCACGTTTAAATATACCTTCGGGTGGTTTTATTACCTTCTGGGAGACGGGTTACACAGTGATAAGCTGGATATATCTGTGGGTTTTAACAATATTAAATCTATTGTTCTAAGGTTTATTTTTGGTTGTTGGTTATTTTGTGAATATACTCTTTGATTTACGGTCTTAGTTGCTTAAATTATTTTATATCAGGTATATTAACATGTGTCTATGGATAAAATAAATATTACAATAAGTACAGCAAAATTAGAAATAACATTGGAGTATTTTTTTTTTAATAGTGAATACAGGGCCAGTGAGACTATGTCATTCCCAATTTGGGGTATGTGGATCTTTTGTAGCACCAGGAACCGGTTCCAAAATAACCGGTTCTTCGCCTGTCACCGGTAACTGGAACCGCAGTGACACCCAGTTTCCGATACCAACCATCCCTTATATTTATACCTAGTAGAATCATACCGTGATAGTATGGAGACTATGGAGATATAATAATTAATTTTTGCACTCCTTATATATTTTGAAATCATTTTACAAAGTGAAACATTATATATTTAACAATTTAAGCCCTGCCTGTGAATAGATTAGGGGTGATTCAAGAAAAAGGAAAAACAGATTAAAAAAAACAAACAAAGATTTGGCTTTCAAGGAAGAATACAACGATAATTAATGCTAACTTTGGAAGAAAATTGGCTTTGTTTTGGTATAATGTGATGCAATTTTTTAAGACTATTTTCCTCGAGTTGCACATTAAGGCACATTATTGAAAGTAGATTCTATAAGATTTTGCATATTCTGAATTTCAGGAGTGGCTAAGCACTCCTTGTGTTGGGTGGGATATAATGAAAATGTTCCTAGTTTTTTCTATTGTTAAGCTCCCCATTTTAATGTTTTCTGAAGTACATTTTTAAAGAAATAAATGATACGATGAAAACGACTTGGAGATTAGTTTGTTAGTAAAAAAACTAACAGTTCAAAGCATTTGATAAACAAGTGAATATCACACAAGATTCAACTGTCTGGAACCGGTGAGACCATAGCATCCACCAGGGGAAGGAGATGGGCATGATGAAGGTTAAGAAGTCCCTGATTATTCAAATCTGGTCACCAAACACGGCTTAAGCCCTTTCAAGTAACGTTATTATTCTGAATGGTGGTCTTTCACCAGGGCGATACTGAGAGTATCTACCACTCTGGAACATGCCCGGACGTGGAAGGCTGATGTAGGCGTAATGAATAGGATACAGAAAGGGACGCTTATAAGGTTTGGGCATTTGGAGCGAATGTACGAAGAAAGGAGTGTGAAAGTGAATGGAAGAAGGTGTCGGGACGCTCGAGAAAGTGAATCAAATAATTGAGTCGGGTCATTTGAAGAGTAAAAATAACAGAAGAGGATGTATGAATGTGAATGAAGCACCTTGCTTCATTCCGTGTGTGCCAATACGTTTATAGCTGTCCGTTCTCTCTGCCCACTCTTGCTGGGGAAACGGCGTGATGGTTAACTACTTCGTTTTTTAGTTCATTCTTGGTCTGGTACTCACTGACTTTAATATGCATTTGTCTTTGTATTTATTTCATTGTATTTCTTTTGTATTTTATTTTATTTTGTATTTCAAATCGTGTTACCAAACTACTTACTTGTAGCTCAACGGGATAGAATGCCAAGAACAATAAAATAAATAAATTTGAAACGTTCACGTACGTAGGTACTCACAAAGAAAAAATATTTGTAGACTTGAAGCAGTGAATTTTTTGAAAAGATTTAATTTAAAACCAAAATCACCAGTTGGGAATTTGATGGTTTTACAAAAATCATTTTGATAAGTCTTCTTCGAACCTTTTTCAGTGGGGCTAAGTTAGTTTCATATGCTCATCCCCATTGTAATATTATGTGTTAGTTAATAACTGCCTCAATACAACAAAGCTATATCTGTACAGATGATTTATGAGATATAATCTAGGACGATCAATGGTTTTTTGCGGGTAAGTCAAACAACAATAAGTCTGACAACAACAAACCCCCTCTCGTGTTGCTGTAGCCAAACCATTGTTTAATCCGACGCAATTAAAACAATCAAAGGATAATTAAGGATGTTGCGAAAGTGGTTATTAAGCATGCCATCGAGGCGAAGTAATTGATTCGCTTAACAAATCCATTTAATATCACATCGATGTACTTTTTGATTAAAATGTATGTAAACTTCGCCTCACAGAATAAAATAAATAATTAATATGTACTCGTATACATACCAGAGTGGTAGAACTCTAAATATCGCCTTGGTGAAAGATTACAATTCAAAATTGAAACGTTGCTTGAAATTGCTTTAGCCGGATTTGGTGACCTGATCTGAATGACCAGGTACTTTTCGACCTCCTCTTTTCTGTCTCCTCCTTCCCCCTCACTAACTTCAGCCTCACAACAAACCTAAATTTGGGATGCCAAAGTCCCATCAGCTCCAGCAATTAAAAAACATATTTAGTCTTTCGATTTGGATAATGATTTATTGTAACCCATTGTGAGGTGAATGCAAAAACTCCATTATTGGATGGTTGAAGAGGTGAAAATAACAGTCTATAATGGAGTTCTTATACCAACCCGAATGTATGACGGTGAGACACGAAACTGGTAGAGGAAGAATGAAAGTTTTTTTTAGTTTTTTTTTAAATTAAAAATATATGAATACCGCACAAGTCTCAACTGCTCCCTAACCGTCTAGAGCCAGTGAGACTATGGCATCCCCAAATAGGGTATGCTGTGAGGCTGAAGTTAGTGGGGAGGGGAAGGAGATTGGGAAGATGAAGGTCAAGAAGTACCTGGCTATTCAAATCTGGTCACCAAACACGGCTAAAGCCATTTCGAGCAACGTTTCAATTCTGAATGGTGGTCTTTACCAGGGCGATACGTGAGTATCTACCACTCTGGAACGTGCCGCAAATATACTTTTATTATTTTTATATGAATGAAAATGTGTTATGACACATATTGATTACATAAAAGTTATTGGCGCATGCCAATCCCGCGACATTTGGATTCGTAGTCGGGCATCTTACCGCTCGACCATGGAAGCTGTCAGTAGACTGAAAGCTGAAGAAATGAGATCTCTGAGGCCTATATGTAGTAAAACCAAGTATGACCGCGTAAAGAATATGGATATACGGCAAGTCTGATTATTCTCTCAGCATCGCTCTGGTGAGATCCTATTTAGATATGATCGAAAAGTTGCTCGAATTGGCACAAATGACGTTCAGTCACCATCTGAATGTCTAGGTATTGATCAACCTTTACCTTCCCCTTTAATTTCACTCCTTCACTTTTCAACCCCTCAAATTCCCCAAACGAAAATATGATTCGCACATACACTTGCTTAAAACAGTGCTTTGTGTAAACAAAAACACTAAGAATCACTTTGCTCACCCGACCTTCATCTCATTTCTTATTCTAAGGAAGTACAAACCTCAATGAGATTTGCACGATTGTCTTATGAAACAATGAAACGAATCTCCCTACGAACACTTAAGCATAAAAAATTCACCCCAAAGATTGTATTTTTGCAGCACGTGTTTCGCCTGAAAAATTGCCCTCTAAAATCTCCCGAAAACCTTAGAATATATTATATGTAAGCAATTCCTTTGGTGAATTTTTTCCACATTGCTTTTTTACCCATTATAAAACTAAATTAGATTTAAAAAATATATTTTTAGCATCGCCTAACTGAAATCTTCAATCTGTGGAATCCTTAAAAGCCAACTTAATTCAAGTTTTTTTTTAAACCCTGCCAATAAGAAGAAAATTAAGAAAAACGTCTGTTTTATACTCAAGTTGAATATTGTCATTTAGTTTTTTTTACTGTTTTTTACTGTTTTAGCCTCATATTTTTTGAGTAAAAATAAAAGCTCGTGGGATGAGAGAACCTTTGTAATCCTCGCTTACCATTAATAATCATTGCCTTATTATATAATGAGCTGTCCTTTGAGGGGGTAGTTACTATGTAGACCTAGTACCTACCACCGCTTTCAGGGCTGATGTAAGAAAATGTTGTTTCTTTTCCCACAAGTATAATTATTAATTTCTAACCATTTTCATTGCTTTTCTTTCTTTTTCATTTTGAATACCATTCTCATCTCATTCGTAATGCTCTTATATAAAATTTATCATTAGAAACATAGCAGGAATCTGTCTACCGAATTCACTGTGATTTTGCTATTTATATGCCAGTTCCATGCCTCACTGCCATACATCAGAGTTATTGACATCTTTTAATTTGCGACTGGGATAAGCTCCATTAGTATATTGAATTGACTATATTCAAATATCTGTCAATATCTTTATCAATCTTCCGGTCTTTCTCAAAAGAAAGTACTTCCCAAATACACAAACTCATCGACTTGGTTCGATAATTGGACGTAGTTATGCAGGAAGCGTTCAACCCACAATTTGCTAAAATCGAGTTTAACATGTTTTCCCATATGGTAGATAAATTCGAGGTTTATATCTGCTGAAAACATCCAAACTCTAAATGCAATAGATTTTGGGTTTTTATTTACTGACGCACATTGCAGATATTGGACTTAAATTGATGTTTAAAAACATTAAAATGTAGGAAAACGTTGGAAATACATTTTAAAAAATTAATTACATTGATACATTAGAAAATAACCTAACACAGATATTTACTTTACAAATGCCGATTACGTATATTAATGCTTTTGTATCATCATATTTTCAAACGCCTTTTTCCATCTTTTTGGGGTTGGATGATTTCTGTATAACTACGTCCAATTTTCCGTTCAAAACTACGTATTTACTAACGAACGTAAAGTATTTTTGTTTCCAAGCTTTGTAATATTTTTGTTTTTGAAACTTTTGCGATATGTTCTATCATAAGAGAATTAGAGATGATCGATATTCCTGTCCCGGTTGAAATGAACCGGTTCCAAGCTGGTCACTGGAATCGTCGATATTATTTCTACGAGGAACCAGTTCCTTTTTTTGGCAAATAAAAATCGATATTCTTTGTCCGAGGAATCGGTTCCTTTTTTGGGCACAATAGGTTTATGGCGGAAATAACCTTTTGGCGAGGAACTGGTTCTGACAACCCCCCACCCCATTAAAAAAAAAGGCGGCGAGAATTTTTCCCTAATACAATTTTTTTCTTGGAGGAACTTTTCTGATACCAGAAACCGGTTCCAAAAAGAGATGGATAAATAACCGGTTGATCGCCGGTCACCGGTAACTGGAACTGCAGATACACCCGATTCGGATATTAACCATCTCTAAAGAGAATGCATGGATTACATCCAGTTATATATAGGTACGCTATGAGTAATATTGCTCAATTAGAAGCAGACAATCTTACAAAAAAAACTTACCAAACTCTCTTCTTAATACTAATTACCTCATTTCTTATACTGTATTTTAGTATTTCATGTAAAATGTAGAAGTTCGATTTCTCTGTACAAAATATGTTAAATTGTAGTAAATTTTATGAAATGTAAATTTATTTTGCCTCAGAGTTAGTTTGCTACTCTTTAATTGTGTTATACGAGTATACACATGAAAAAAAAAATATTATTATTATGCTTATAAACCCATGTACACTTATTTTATATACCCTTTTTTTCGGAATTTCTACTTTGAGCCTGTGCTTATTATTGTGGAAATTCTTTAATGTTTTCTTTATTTCTACTTATAATTTAGTTGTATTTTATTTTCTGAATACTTATTACCCCATTTAAAAAATGTTAATGTAGAAGTTTGATTACTCTATATTCTGTATAATTGTAGTAGCTCATATAATGTAAATTTCCCTTGTCCCAAAATGAGTTTTTATAACTTATCAGGATTGCTATGTAGCAACATAATATTAAAAAAAAAAAACATTGCTTGTTTATTGTTTGCCCCAATCAATTCATTATAATATAATAAAATAATTAGTGTTAGAACTGTGGTTTTTACCGGATTCGAAAGAAAACTTATATCGAAAATTTATGCGAAACATTTGGACTCCCAGACTTCAGACGGCCCATGAAATTCTTTTCTTAGCGGTTAAACCGAGCTTATTTTTCGCTGTATTTGGTGAAATACTCTTTTGGTATGATTATTGTGAAAACTGTGGTTTTTTGTTTGTTTTCCCGGATGTTTTGAAAGAATAAATTAGTAAAAGTATACTTCTTGTCCTACCTGCAGGGCCGGTTCTGTAATCGCAATTAAATTTTGTATGCGCAATTGAGTACTCTGCTCCAGGCGCTAATTTTTTAACAATACACGAATCATAACATTACTCTGAAAATTTAACAGAGAACAAGACATTTACACTTTAAACATATAATTTGTTGGATATGTTAGTTTTTATTTGGTTGTTTTCAGAGGGAAACCTGTTAAAAACGAGTGATTAACAGTGTTGAAATTTCGCATAAATGTGACATTTTTGTATATATCTCATGGGGTTCACGTGGAATATATTAAAGATACCTTACGATTTCAAAGAGATGATTTGTTAGGTTTTAACCTTCTTGTTTTTCATCCATTTCCTATCTATCCCGCCATTTCGCTATTCGATTTCCTTACTCAACAACGCTGTTTCCGAAAACAATTGTCAATCAAGAAAAAGAAGAATTATGTGAAAAACGTGTTTGTTGTTCGTTCGTTGGTATTTCGCTTGGTCGTCGTATAGTTGTTTGATCTTGAAGTAAAATTGAGTTAGGTATTGTGATTCGTTGTGTAAGAAAAATTAAAAACTTAAACATCAACTTCATCGGTGAGTGAATTGGTTTCCTTACTTCCTTCACTCCATAATCTATCCACATCCATAATTAGACACTTCCATCAAGTGGTATAGACTTTATTCGTTTTACAGTCAATTTTCAAAATTCATCTGAAGCTGAAAACACATTCGGTGTTTTATCGTAGGTTCGGATCCAACAATACCTATTATTAGAATTACAAAATAAGCTATTTTATTAGACGTCAGAAATTATATTTTCGAAAATACTAATGTTTATTTAAATTTAGGTTTGAACAAACGACGCAAAAAAATTACCTGCCCCCAGCACGGTTTAGCTCAGGGCCGGGCCTGGCTGCCTGTTAATGCTATTACTTCCCATGGTGGTTGCTTAAATTTAGAAGCTAGATTTTAACCGCCTGCATAGCGAAAGCTGAGTCTAGAAACCGGGCGCATTCACTCTTTATTAGCTTGTTATAGTGGCTCTGGTTTATGGTGAAGGAGGCTTTCGCGGCAAAGCCACAGACCACCTCTGAGCTTTCCTGCTTCCCGGCTACTTTTATTGAAATCGGGAACATAATGCCCGCGCGTAAAACCTCGAACGCTTCACTTTATCTTTAAACTTTCGCCCCGGATGATGAATTTCGGTAGACTTTATATTATAGCTCGAAGAATAATTCGTAGGAAGAGTCTGAACGTTTTAAATTTAACTTACTGTAAAAAAATCACGGTACCCTACAAAAATCAAGACTGAGTAATGTTGATCGAGTAATATTTTCATTTAATTTCATCTTTTTTCTTTTCTTCTTTCTCCTTTTTATTTACTTTTATTTTATCTTTTTTAGTATTTACATTTAATATTATATAATTTATGTACATTACGTCTGTCTCGACACAGGAACATCCTAGTGAGACAGACATGGACCAAACCCATGTGTTTTTTTTAAATATTTTAGCAAGAATTTTTTTTTTTTTTACATGAATACGACCCAACCGTCTAGAGCCAGTAAGACTATGGCATCCCCAAATTGGGTATGTTGTGAGGCTGGAGGTAGTGGGGAGGGGAAGGAGATCGGGAAGAGGAAGGTTGGGAAGTACCTGGCTATTCAAATCTGGTCACTAAACACGGCTTAAGCCATTTCAAGCAACGTTTCGATTCTGAATGGTGGTCTTTCACCAGGGCGAGTATCTACCACTCTGGAACGTGCCGCAAATATACTTGTTATTATTTTTATATGGATTAAATGTGTTATGACACATATTAATTAAATAAAAGTTATTGGCGCACGCCGGGTTTGAACCCGCGACCTTCGGATTCGTAGTCGAGCGTCTGACCACTCGACCATGGAGGCCGTCAAAGAATAATCAAAATAAAATATAAATTATAATAATAATATTTTTTTATTCCAGAAGGTATGCAGGAGTGGTGCAATGCAATACCTTCCATAATTGATAACAATACATAGTAATAATATTAAAAAATATAAAAGTTGTAATACATCCAATAATAATAATAAAGAAAAATGAACATATATTCATAGGTGATTTTTCACAAAAACGGCGCTATACAAATTATCCAAATATTATTATTACAAGAAAAAAAAAATTAAAAATGAAATTAAAATATTAATGGAGGATATTAGGTCTCATTTCTGCAAAACGCCATCAAGAGGGAGTCTATCCTGACAGCGTTAAGATTAATGGGGCCAATATCTTACTTTCCACGTGCTAAAAAGGGTACGGATCTCGCTGTGGGATTCAAACTCGACCCATCCAAACGCTAGCTGAATAAGTTGTTCCTTTTAGTACCGAATGCAATTTTAATCGAGCGTGCTTCAAGGTGGTCTCCGCATCATCTGCATCCATCGCTCGTTGAGAGGAGAGCTGAGCCATTCAGATGCAGCCACGAACTATAACATTTAAAGCATCACTTGAACTATTATATTTCAACTCGGTGTTATCCGTGAAGAATCACGGGATGTAATTTGCTTGCTTTAATCCACCCGTTTCAAATACAGAATACTCTCTACTAAAATACATTATACGTAGGTAGAGATTTGAAAATAGTATTTTTTAAATTCGAGTTTAAAATTCTTTGTCGTAAACTCAGAAACGAGGAATTGCTTTTCCTCAATCATCCCTCTACTAATTATGGGTATCGTTTTACAGTGCCCTAGAGGTGATTTTTTACAAAAAACAGCGCTATGCAAATTATCCAAATATTATTATTATTATTATCATTCTTCACGTATGTGCGGTAAAACCATGTATGATCGTATTAAAAATGTGGATATCCGGAAAGAATGCAAGGCTGATGTGAGCGTAATGAATAGGATCAAGAAAGGGACGCTTAGATGGTTTGGTGAATGAACGAAGAAAGGAGTGTGAAAAGAATATATGATGCGAAAGTGAATGGAAGAAGAAGTCGAGGACGCCCGAGAAAGACATGGCACTATCAAGTAAATCAAATACTTGAATCGGGTCATGTGAAGAGTCAGAATAACAGAAGAGTATGTATGAGACGGAGTATGAATGTAAATGAAGCAAGGATTGTGTGCCAAGACAGAGTTATATGGCGGTCCGTCCTCTCTGCCTACCCCTGCGGGGAAACGGCGTGATGGTTAGTTAGTTAGTTTCATTCTTCACTGTCTAGTATGTACTTATTGACTCAAGCCATGGTCTTGACATTTTTGGTACCAGTCTAAATGCTTTTTGTTATTCTTCAGGATAATAATCTTTGAAGAATACAATTTATTATGTTTGACATCATTGACTCTACCAAAACCTTGTTAAGGCTTTGACTTGAATGTTCTATTAAATGTATATTTTTGTCCTATGTTTGTCATTGCTTCATTCAAATATTATGTATGTGCTGTTCTTTCTCCTGTTGCTTTTTTTCTCATTTCGTGTTGTGTATTTTATGTAATTGGACAATGGTCCGTTAACATAAAAATAAAATAAAATTTCAATTAAAATTTTCACAAAGGAAATAATTTATAGTTAATAGTCACTTCATGACACAGCTTTATTTTTATATTCCCTCTCTCCTTGTATGTGAATGAAGTATTATAAAACACCATATTATAATCTGTATTATCATAAGTTAAGTTGATTGTAATTTCATTATTGATTCTAAACTTTGTAAGAACTCAAAAGATATTCCGTAAATTAAAATGAATACTTTATCGAAAACACTATCTAGGCATACAACCTTGGAGTAACAATATATGGAGAGAGAGCTAATTATTTTTACCCAACCCATATAAACTTGGGATAAATTACTTTCTCCGGGTTTTTTCGTAGTTCACCATGAGAAAGAAAGAGACAGCAATTTTTCCCAAATTATCACACCGCTTTAACTTAATGTAAGAGTGTTCTTCGTGTCCCGTGTCTCCGTTGACTCCGCCCACACGTTTTGATACGCGAAATAGTGATCATAACTCAACGGTTTATTGGGTTACATGCTGTATTTTTGTTTAAAAGAATACTGTGAAAAAGTGGTTATAAGAATAAACTAAAACATTATGTCGACATGTGCCATGAATGGATGTATTAATAACCTAGTCCTAGTACTAGCCACGCCCGGGTCTAGCTGAGTCCGGCAAAGCTCATCAAAATTGACTACAGCAGCGCTCTCTTTTGTATATTATTGGTCTGAGTGTACAACTGTGCTCGGGTAGAGCTTTGCATACCATCACAAAGACGGCTGCTAATATCGGCAGAAATTGGAAGAAAACAATATTAATAATTTTCAAGGAAATATGAGATTGATAAAAATGATGGTTTTAAAAAAAGGTTTCAGTAGCTCGATTGGCAGAGACGTCACTCTCCGGATAGAGTAGAGGTTTCGAGTTTGAGTCTCAGTTGCGACCTATTCTTTTCTGTGTCTTTTTCTGTTTCATATTTCAGTAATTAATACTGTATTATTTGTTTGAATGGCCCCGTTCTTGCCCACTATATAAAATAGTCGAAATGCCAAAGAAATAAAGAAAACATATGTACCTATATATCTCTTGATTGCCAAATGACAGAATGCCCGACAGGTAATCTAAAAACCGTGAAAAACAAGTCCATTCGAATGCAAAGTGGAACTTTCATAACGCTTCGAGCGTAATGAAAACTTCGCTTCGCTTTTTTGGACATTTTTTTTATTTGCGTAAATATTATTCAGTCCTTCATTAATGGAGTTTCCTGCATTCACCCTTTTTTCATTATCCTTATTAGCCTTTCCGTCTCTCGTAAACATACTTCCTAAATACACAAACTCACCCACTTATTACAAGTATTCATCATTCACAACTATATTACACGCTGTTCTCGCACTCTCTCTTTAAAACACCATGACTTTGGACTTACTTACATTCATCGTGAACTCATTTTGCAAATATACTTGGTTCATTCTAAACACGAAAAACTGTAGATATTCCATATTGTCAGAAATCAGCACCGCATCAACATACGACAGGCGACATACTTTCAGATTATTCATTTTTGCACCAAAGCCCACACCTTTTAATTCGTACATACCATACCATGAATAGATTAAACAACCACGGTGACGTTACACAGCCTTATTTAACACCGCTGCTATAACTAGAGCGTATAATTAGAGACTAATCCAACTAAACCATAGATTACACTTTTTAAGGTGTTCCAATCAAAGTGGTCCCATTAGATAACCTCGTTTGTGACTAATAAACCACTGTCTCGTTTCTACAACTGGTTAATCCGAAACAAAGCCTTAATTCCTCCTTGGGCTAAGGTGTTCCAATCAAAGTGGTCCCATTAGATAACCTCGTTTGTGACTAATAAACCACTGTCTCGTTTCTACAACTGGTTAATCCGAAACAAAGCCTTAATTCCTCCTTGGGCTAAGGTGTTCCAATCAAAGTGGTCCCATTAGATAACCTCGTTTGTGACTAATAAACCACTGTCTCGTTTCTACAACTGGTTAATCCGAAACAAAGCCTTACAAGGTGTTCCAATCAAAGTGGTGACTAATAAACCACTGTCTCGTTTCTACAACTGGTTAATCCGAAACAAAGCCTTAATTCCTCCTTGGGCTAAGGTGTTCCAAAGTGGTCCCATTAGATAACCTCGTTTGTGACTAATAAACCACTGTCTCGTTTCTACAACTGGTTGAAACAAAGCCTTAATTCCTCCTTGGGCTAAGGTGTTCCAATCAAAGTGGTCCCATTAGATAACCTCGTTTGTGACTAATAAACCACTGTCTCGTTTGCATTAGATAACCTCGTTTGTGACTAATAAACCACTGTCTCGTTTCTACAACTGGTTAATCCGAAACAAAGCCTTAATTCCTCCTTGGGCTAAGGTGTTCCAATCAAAGTGGTCCCATTAGATAACCTCGTTTGTGACTAATAAACCACTGTCTCGTTTCTACAACTGGTTAATCCGAAACAAAGCCTTAATTCCTCCTTGGGCTAAGGTGTTCCAATCAAAGTGGTCCCATTAGATAACCTCGTTTGTGACTAATAAACCACTGTCTCGTTTCTACAACTGGTTAATCCGAAACAAAGCCTTAATTCCTCCTTGGGCTAATTCCGTCCCTTGTTTAGGCTACTGTGATTCCGTTCCATTACTGATGATTATAATCACTTTGGCCACTCCCGGATTGATTTTGCCCCGAATGGTTTCAAACACAAATCATGACTATCATAATCTAATACATTTTTATATGTTAAATTTGTAAATCATAAAACTTTGTTCTTTTAAAACCTTTTTTTTTCGTTTATTTAAAAAAAAAAGATTATTACTGTTATTATCCACTAAACATATTTCTAAAGACAAGCATCTCATTAGGTTTGTGAATTTAATGAAAAAATAATCTTACTATAATGATTAAATAAAAACAAATTTTTAACTTTATTCCACTTTTTTATTTTTTGACTGGACCGGTTTCAGCCTATAACGGCCATCTTCAGACTAGTACAGGTTGTTCTTATTCTATGGCTTATATACTATTTTTGGGATTTCAGGGGTAGTAAACCATGATTTTACTTTAATTATATTTATCAGTATTGCTGCATGATTTCATTAGTTACAAGTTACTTTTAGTTTGCTATTTTATAAATCTATCTGGTATGAACTTTTATTTAAGATGGGTTACAGTTGTATTTCTCTAAGTATGATTTTACGATGTATTTATATAATGCAAGGTTGGTGAATACTGATTATTAATGAGTTTATTTTCTTACTATAATAATATAGTAACCAAAATATCCTTTCCCAAGATAGTGTTTTCTTAAGGGTCAGCACCCAAAAATACACACTTTTTGGTTTTCTAGTACAAGCAATACTATAAACTATTAATCTGTCTATTCTATACGGGTAGTTAAAAAAATTCAAACGAAATGCATTCTGGAATTTTAGGTAAAACGTTTTAAAATGTATTCACTGGAAACCCACATTTTTCTAACTACCCATATTTTTTTTTCCGATAAATCATTTGTAGTGTTGCTTGTGTTAAGATGATACAAGGTGACATTTAGCGTTATTCTTCAGTGCTGGCCCTTAAATAGCTAAAATTCCCGAAAGGTACGCTGTAGCGCCGTGAAATCTGCAAAACTTTTTATGTGTGCAATTTCAAGGTATACGCAGCTATTTTCAGCTCGAAACGTCATTTCGATCTTGAGTTATGGAGCTTTGTAATATAATTATAACAGCCCAAAATAAGGTAAGATGCCATATTGTTGGTTCCAAAATTTTCAATTGATAGGTAAAAGTTTTTTGATTAAAATTTGTATATACACAAATTACAGTGCTAAATTGATGTTTTGACAAAACCGTAAGAGTGCCAATAATTGTACAAAAACAATAAATGTTTTTTTTTAAATCTAAAAGGCCAACCGCATAAAGGTTTGTCCTACTTAATGGCTAGCTTTTATAAACATTATTGATTTTACTAAATAAGAGTTCAGTTCTAAAAAAAATTCCAAAAATAGATTAAATCATATTTCATTCCAGATTAATTCACTTTCTCCACCGATTCATTTTGTCTTTCTTAACTAAGTAACTAACTAACGATCACGCCATTTCTCCACACGGGTAGGCAGAGAGGATGGACCACCGTAGAACTTTGTCTAGCCACACACGTTCATTCACATTCGTCAGATCGTCTCTCTCATATATACTCTTCAATTATTTTGACTATCGACATGATCCGACTAAAGTATTTGATTCACTTGACCGTGCCACGTCTTTTTTTGGCGTCCCCGATTTCTTTTACCATTCACATTGGCGTCATATATTCTCATTACACTCATTTCAGCGTTCCCTACTTAATCGTATTTATTACACTTAAATCGGACAACATTTTTTCCCGATCTCCACATTTCTAACGCGGTCATACGTGGTTTGACACACATACGCCTCAGGGATCTTATTTATACAGCATTCAGTCGTCTTTCATCCTTGCTCTGCCAGTTTCATGCCTCACTACCATACATCACAATGACCTCCGTGGTCGAGTGGTAAGACGCTCGACCACGAATCCAGAGGTCGCGGGTTTAAACCCGGCGTGCGCAAATAATTTTTATTTGATTTATATGTGTCACAACACATTTAATTAATGTATAATTTTATAAATAGTAGATTTGCGGCATGTTTCAGACTGGAAGATATTTTCAGTATCACTGTGGTGAAAGTCCATCATTCATAATCAAAACGTTGCTTGAAATGGCTTTAGCCGTGTTTGGTGACCAGATCTGAATAACCTGGTACTTCCCGACTGTCATCTTTTCCATCTCCTTCCCACTACCTTCAGCCTCACAACATACCCCAATTGAGGATGCCATAGTCTCACTGGCTCCAGACGATTGGGAGCAGTTGGGACTCTAGTGCGGTATTACCCATATAAAAATAATAAAAAACATTAGGGTTGGTATCTGCACTCCATTGTGTACTGAATTGTTTACTTTTTTGACGCTTTTTTTAGCGACAACCGCATTCAGTCCTTCATAAATAGAGTTTCCTGCATTCACCCTTCTTTCAGTATTGTACATAGATTGCATTTATTAATGCATACGCAGAGGTGGCTGGTGTATTTAACAGTGCGGAATGTAGATTCAAAAAGGCTAAAAAAATAATATCATGTCTTCAATCATCTTTGACGGCCTCCATTGTCGAGTGGTAAGATGCTCGACTACGAATCCACAGGTCACGGGTTTAAACCCGGCGTGCGCCAATAACTTTTATTTAATTGATATGTGTCACAACACATTTAATTCATATATGTTATTAAAAAGCATACTTGCGGCACATTCCAGAGTGGTAGATACTCTTAAGTGTCGCCCTGGTGAAAGACCACAATTCAGAATTGAACCGTTGCTTGAAATGGCTTTAGCCGTATTTGGTGACCAGATCTGAACAGCCAGGTACTTCCCAACCTTACCCTTCCTCATCTGCTTCCCCTCCCCACTACATTCAGCCTCACAACATGCCTCTATTGGGGATGCCATGGTCTCACTGGTTCTAGACGGTTGGGAGCAGTTGAGACTCTTGTGGGGTATTAATGTAAAAAAACAATGTTACTTTAATTTATCGAAGGAAGCAATCACTTTGCAGCTTGACATTATAATTTAAATAAAAAATAATTTTGTTTTAAGCCACTTTATTTATACACATATAACAATTCGACCAATAACAATTTCGAAATGGCGCAGAATTTTGAATATAAGTGATTTCTCTACCCTTTGCACATCTAAACTCCCATCAGAAATATGACCAGCTTTTTACACCAACAATAATTTAGGAAAACTTTTGAGCAATTCTAAAGATAAAGAAGATTCTTTAAGCCATTCTGGCATATATAAACTTAAGTGTAACGATTGCCCGGCAATTTACATAGGTAAAACCGCGAGAAATGTAAACATTAGAGTCAAAGAACACATTAGATGTTTAACAAGTATAGGTTTTTCCGAATTTGCTGAACATTTAATTAATACTAACCATACTTTTAATAAAAATACAGGTGTACAAATAATACATAAAAATGGAATAGGTTTGCGCCTTAATAATCTAGAAGCATTAGAAATATCAAAATCAAATAATAATAATAATTGCCAAATTTTAAATAAACAATTAGAATTAATTAAAAGTCTGATTTAAAGAATGTTCCCCTTCTCCTCTTCCCATCCCCCTACCTCTCTACCTACTCCATTACCACCCCCTCTCTGATGCTTTGTCCTGTTTATACTAGTGTTTTGTCTCTTTCACTTATTTATTTGTCTACTGTATAACTCTATATTTTAATCTTAGTTTATATATATACGTTCCTGAAGAAGGTTAAGTTTAACCGAAACCGGTCGAATTGTTATATGTGTATAAATAAAGTGGCTTAAAACAAAATTATTTTTTATTTAAATTATAATGTTACTTTAATGTAATCTAACCAAAACAATGTACGGAGTACTTATGTTTACAACTCATTCTTATTTTTTGTATGAGCAAATAATTTACACTTGTATCACTGTAAAATGCACCTTTATCTGTAAAAACCCACTTGGGCGAGTACTGTTAAATAAACAAATATTCTCATCAGCCTTTCCATCTCTCTAGCACACACTTTCCAAATGCAAAATTTCATCCGTTTGCTCTAAGTAATCATAATTTACAACTATATAATACACTGTTTTCGTACTCTCTCCGTCAAACACCATGACTTGTCACGTGTTATTTTTATAATTAATCTAAAAGCCGATACAGTCTAATTGGGGGAGGGGGGTGTCTACAGGTCCACCACTGAACGAATAACATGAAAAAGGACTGATGTTGCCAGTCTAACCAAAATCTTTCGGGAACTTAAGTCTCAGACAGGCAAACGAAATTGAAAACCTGTTCAAGAAATAATTTAGATGTTTGAAAATATTTGATCACTTTCACCCAAAGTAATGAAAAATTGACCTCAATTTAAGCATATTGATATAATTTAGATGTTTGAAAATATTTGATCACTTTCACCCAAAGTAATGACAAATTGACCTCACTTTAAGCATATTGTTACGCACACAACACACTTCTTTCAGTTTATCGCTTCAGTGGATATAATCCACAGCCATGTGAACAGATTCACATGTTTTTTATGTACCCAAACATGTCGGCAATGAAACCGTTAAACATTATTACCATTCAGCAAAAAGAGGGAAGGATTTTACTGAAACGTCTAGTTAGAATTTGTGCGTAACACAATGGTGGTACAGTGAGCTTCATGTATTGGTCAACACCACATCAAAAAATATTTAACAAAAATTTCACAACGAATTCCATGCAGTATTTTTACTGAAAACTTTTTCATTCGTTAAGCTATAAATAAACTGTCAAACAGTATCGTGAAATTTGATCAACAGTGATATTTTAAGCACTTAACCTTATTTAAATCTTGAGCTAAGGAGCTTTGAAACCACCATTCAGCTTTAAAAAATCAAGACGTTACGCGATTTTTTTGCTTTTTCATTTACCTGAAAAAAACTGGTTTCAATTATGCCATCATCGCTATGACGACCTCCGCGGTCGAGCGGTTAAGATCTTCTACTGCGAATCCAAAGGATGCGGGTTCAAATCCCGGCATGCGCAAATGTATTTTATTGAATTAAAATTTAAATGATAAATTCGCGACACGTTCTAGTGCGATAGGTGCTCTCAGTATCGCCCTGGTGACATACCACCACTCAGAATCGAAACATTGCTTGAAATGGATCTAGCCGTGTTTGGTGACCAGATGTGAATATCCAGGTACTTTTCGGTCCTTCTATTTCTCATCTCTTTTCCTTTGCTACTACGCTCAGCCTCACAGCATATCTTAATTGGACGTAGTTATGCAGAAAGCATCCTACCCCAAAAATATGAAACTGAGAAAAAGGCATTAGAAAATAAGACGATACAAAAGCACTAATATGCGAAATCGGCATTCGTAAAGTTAATATAAGTGTTTTTCTTTAAAAAAAATTATAGTAAATAGGGAATTTATAAGCTGTCAATGTATTTAGTAAAATATATCTGTTTTGTTCTACATTTCAATATTTTTTAATTTCAATTTTAGTCAAATATCTGCAATGTGTGTTAGTAAAATAATGTTAATGAATCAACAAAAATCTATTACATTTAGGGCTTTGATGTTTTCAGCAGATAGAAATCTTGTATTTATCTATAGGAAAACAAGTATAACTCGATTTAAAAAAATTGTGGGTTAAACGCTTTCTGCATAGCTACGTCCAAATAGGGATGGGTTAGAAGGTCCACTGGCTGCAGACAGTTGGGAGCAGTTGGTAGTCTTAGGTGGTATTCATATATGATTACATTTTAATATCCTGTCCTTTGCAGTCTCACAAAATTCTCCAAATTAGACGCAATCGAATCTTTTGTGCGGTAACACATAATTTAAAAAAAGTCCTTTTTCGATTATTCAACTATCCGAATCCTGTGAATTTCCAAACTCTCTCTACAACCCCTAATACAATATGAAAAAGCAGCCTCATACGAGCTACCAATAAAGGAAAGTGAAATTTATACGAACTACCCTCGCCTCATTGGGAGCCAACTCCGTAATAAAGTTGTAAGGGTTGAGGGGCGAGGGTGGTTCGGTATAAGGCTGTAAGGGTGAAAACACTTACCCCCTCAATTCCCGAAATAAACTATTGCCTTTGAAATAATCAACCAGCTTTATTACGCATAAAGTGGGAGGTAATATTTTTGCATAATAACCAGATCATGTGATCACAATAATATTTTGAAATTAATCAGATTTAAATTTGGGCTATAAAAGTATTTTATAATTTTTATTGTTTTATTTTAAAGAAAGAAAAAACATTCTCAGGTCACAAATAACCTGAAAAAAATTGAAAAATTCCTACTGCCAACATAATAAGCTAAAGATGTTGCTTGAGCAATGATGGCGGACTTAACTAGCAGTCGAATTAAACCCACGACACCTTGAATAATAAGCTTAAGATGTTGCTTGAGCAATGATGGCGGACTTAACTAGCAGTCGAATTAAACCCACGACACCTTGAATAATAAGCTTAAGATGTTGCTTGAGCAATGATGGCGGGACTTGCTAGTCAGAATTAAACCCACGACACCTTGAATAATAAGCTAAAGATGTTGAGCAATGATGGCGGACTTAACTAGCAGTCGAATTAAACCCACGACACCTTGAATAATAAGCTAAAGATGTTGCTTGAGCAATGATGGCGGACTTAACTAGCAGTCGAATTAAACCCACGACACCTTGAATAATAAGCTAAAGATGTTGCTTGAGCAATGATGGCGGACTTAACTGGCAGTCGAATTAAACCCACGACACCTTGAATAATAAGCTAAAGATGTTGCTTGAGCAATGATGGCGGACTTAACTAGCAGTCGAATTAAACCCACGACACCTTGAATAATAAGATTAAGATTTTGCTTGAGCAATGATGGCGGACTTAACTAGCAGTCGAATTAAACCCACGACACCTTGATGGGAACTCGACGCGTTTGTGCACTCGGCTACTAACCAGTCATTACAATATATGATTTACGCTATACATGAATTTCACAGCCAGCAACGAAGGCTATAACTAGTAATTACTACCCGGTTTTACCCGAGTTTCAATGTTCTTTCTTTTCTAGTCGAAAATAATGAAGATAAGCGATATTTCAAATCCATAGTATTTTTTAAAAGTGAATACCGCACAAAAATGCCAACTGCTTCTGACCGTCTGTAGTCAGCAAAACTATGGCATCCCCAAATTGGGTATGTTGTGAGACTGGAAGTAGTAGAAAGGGAAAGGAGATGAATAAGAGGAAGGTTGGTAAGTACCTAGCTATTCAGATCTAGTCATTGAACCTGGGTAAAGCCGTTGCAAGCAACGCTTCGATTCTGAATGGTGGTCTTTCACCAGGGGGATACTCAGAGTATCTACCACTCTTGATGGAAATTACGTAAAATTAAGGTATGGAAAATTCAAGAAAGTAATTGCAATAAGTACACTAAGGCATGCTCAATTATTTGAGAATTTTGTCAGGCTGAAGGGAGTGAAGAGAGAGAAGAGATGGGGAAGAGGAAGGTTATGAAGCACCCTGCTATTCAGAACTGTTCATAAAACACGCCTGGATATATTTCTAGCAACACGGACACCACCCTAAAACGAGGCGCTAGTTTAAAAAAAGTATTATTTTAATGAAATAATCCATATTAACTATAATAATTCTAATTTAACTTTCCTTGCCAGATTTAGAACCAGCGATCTCTGTATTGGGTTCTCTCAACTTTATTTTTAAACCATAAATTTAGTTGGTGTTCACAAAATCTACACAAGTGACTATATAGACAAGTTTGTCGAATTGTTTTAAATTAATTTCAACACAAGTAACCCTTATTCTGTAAAGCCTTAATAAAAGAAAAACAAGTACTAGTCCATTTACACAAAGATTGTAATTGAGATGCATTAACCCCATAAATTTTAACGCTGCCAGGATGGACTTCCTCTTGATGGCATATTTTTTTACTTGTATTATTTCAATTTTTTTTTATTTATTGTTTCTTATGAATTTCTGTTTATTTTTATTTTTCTTTAATATTATTATTGCGTGTATTACAACTTTTATGTTAATATCATTATTACTAATGTATTAATATCAATTATGGAAGGTATTGCATTGCACTACTCCTGCATACCTTCTGGAATAAAACTTTATTATTATTGTTATTCAGATATTTCATATTACCAGTACTCTCATAATAACGATCTATTAGCCTATTAGCAACGTTAATAGTTTTATAATAACACTGCACCGATATAAACCAGGCAAGGTTAACCCTTGTTAATTAAGGCACGACTCCCTCGAGGTATAAAACAACTTCACCATTTGGGCACATAATTAATGGACTTGAATATTCAATAGAATAATATTTGGTAGGTAACTTCGAGAAGGGTAGAAAAGAAACTGGTAAAAAAGCTGTTTACATAATCATTATAATAAATTAAAAATTGAGTGTTGTTTTGATAAGAAAAAATATTCAATTTTTATGTGAATTCCGCACAAGAGTCCCGACTGCTCCCAACCGTCTGGAGCCAGTGGGACTATGGCATCCCCAATTGGGGTATGTTGTGAAGTTGAATGTAGTGGGGAGAGTAAGGAGATGGGGAAGAGTAATGTGGGAAAGTACCTGGTTTTTTAAATCTAATCACTAAACACGGCTATTGATTCTGAATGGTGGTCTTTCACCACGGCGGGACTTAAATTGATCTACCACTCCGGAACTTGCCGCAAATATACTGCATATTATTTAATATCAATTAAAAGTGAAATAACACATATTAACAGTACTAACACCCATCCATCTGAAGCAGAGATTCGATTAAAAATGGTGGTCTTTTACCAGGGCGAGAATATCTACCACTATGAAAGGTACTGCAAATATACATATAAATAATAATAATAAAAATATTTTTTTTTTTTAAATTTCTTATACATTACAAACTTTTTGAATTTAATGCATAAAAGAAATAAATTATTTTTTTTACAAAATAAATACAAATTATAGTACCATATAGATACACAAGAAAAATAAAATTTCAAAAAAATAAAATTTCAGGCAGTGGGAGCACTTAACAGTTTTTCTTGTTTTCCTGGATGGATTTTGAAAAAAAAAAATTCAGTGCTCTCACTGAGTTACCTGAAGCGACAAAAAGCTAAAAAAGTCTTAAACTTGTGTCCCTTGAGTGAACCTTCTACCGATTGGTAAATATATTTTAGATGGCTGAAGGGCCACAAAAGTCTTCAGAATCAAAAGAGAGTCAGACCATTTGATACAGAATAAAAAAACTGTCCAAAACTGCATATTTTACACATTTTTCACCAATGTGTCGTTTAAGCCCTTTTGCCTTTCAGCGACGATATGTTATTTTATGGTGATCAAATGTAAAATAACACACATCAAAACCCGCGACATCTCGATTCGTAGTGGGGGATTTTAATCGCTCGACCACGGAGGTTCTTTCATATTTAATACATAAACCTTTTAAGGTTAAGATTTTCCCCTTGAGGTCCTTAAACATTTCAACTATCATGAAGTTCTCTTTTACTAATCTATTCATCCGAAACCCCATTTCAACAATACACAGCTGGAAAAGCCTCATTTGTATGAATTAAATATCAGATTTTCCGAAACCTTTGTAAATCCTGTGGAACACACAGCTTACACTTCTCAGTATCTGATAGTATTAATACCGTAAGCCGTCTTCTGCCACATTCGATGGAAAACTTGCTCACACATACAAAAGTTTGAAATTTTCTTCCGATTACGGTCCTTCACGATTAATTCAGTGTGTTCCTTTTGATGTGTGTGTCGTGACTAAACCGCGCGGGAGCGGGTTTTTATCTGCTAGTTTCGGTTTATTATCCCTCCTAATATGTTACCTACCTATTTTATTAATTGAATTTTAAATAATATTCACGTTAATGTAATAACCTAACAGTTTTGATAACGCAACGAGTCCAGTACAGGGTGAGTGTTACTAATCAGCTGGCACTTATCCACGTCAAATTAAAAGAACGACGTTTGGCCACACTGTACACCGCTTTGAGTGCCCGTTCATTTATTATTTATGATGGCGTTTAGCTATAAATATCAGCACGCGGTGTTCTCGACTAATGTGTGACATAAATTACATCGAAATTACGCTCCCGCGCCCAGGCACCGTGAAAATTCAATTACTTATTTGCAGAGCCGGCCTAAGGTGTTTTGAAGCCTCGGACGCTGGAAAATTTTTTATTTTTTATTTTCTTAAAAAGAAAGACAATGTTTCCTGGGCTACGAACAACCTGACAATATTTGAAAAACTCCTACAACTAATATCATAATAAGTGGAATATGTTGCTTGTGCAATGATGGAGGACTTAGCCAGCATAGGAATTGAACCCACGACGCCCGGGTGGGAATTCTACCTGTTTGTCCACTCAGCTACCGACCGGTCTTTTCGATGTCTTTCTCGATGTCGGGCAAAACGTTAACCACAGAGTAGACGTAATAAGAATGAAATCCTCCAAAATGAGAGTGAAGAAAGGAAATACTTAGTGGTGTGTCGACCTCTGTGGTCGAGTGGTAAGACGCTCCACTATGAATCCAAAGGTGGCGGGTTCAAACCCGACGTGCGCAATTGATTTTTACCTAATTAATATGTGTTCTAACACATTTGATTCATAAACAATAATATACAGTATATTTGCGGCACGTTCCAGAGTGGTAGATACTTACGTATCGCCCTGGTGAAAGATCACCATTCAGAATCGAAACGTTGATTGAAACGGCTTTAGCCGTGTTTGGTAATCAGATCTGGATTGCCAGGTACTCCCCCAACCTTTTCTTCACCATCTCATTTCACTACCTTTAACCTCACAACATTCCCTAATTGGGGACGCCTTAGTCCCACTGGCTCCAGACGGTTGGGAGTAGTTTAGACTCTTGTGCGGTAGCCACTATATAAAAATAATTATTATAATTTTTTTTTTAAAACGGGTGTTTTCGGGTTGCGAATAAATAACCTCACCGGTTTCTTCAATACTTAAATACAGATTTGATTTTTTCATTCCTCATTTTCTTTACTTCCATAAGCCGCACACCTTTGCTTTTGTTTCATTGGCGTCGGGAAGATGAAACGCTCGCGCAGTATAACATAAAAGTAAAGGGAAAAATACAAAAAATATTTTTACCACAAATTTCATATTATGCCTTCAAATAAAGAGCCCGCAGATAGCACTGGCAGTCGTTGCTCCCTAGATCCGTCCCTGTCTACAAGGATAATAATGTTCCATAGCGTTCATATAATACGTTCAATGCGAGTTATAAGACCGCCTCACATTTCTGACGTGCTTCATAAACCTTAAAGTATTAGAAATGTGGACACGAAACTGAACAGGTGAGCCCTATCTTGTTGAATGAAATCGACAATTTGTCGGTCCGTTGAAAAGAAAAATAATCGTCAAAGAAAGTTTTTTTAACCTTTCCCGTAAGGTCCATTAAAGTCAACCGTCGTCCGTCAATATTAAAAACCTCCAATGGCAGCGCCAATATATGAAATGAAAAAATCTCCATAATTTACGACACGATGAAAATTTTCTGCAACCGTGACTTAATATAACAAATTTTGGAATGGTTTTAATGAGAAAATATCCAAAATCGATGCCGGCGTAAAAAGGCACTTGCGCCCTAATGAGCGACAGTTCCTGTCGAAATAATTTCAAACTTCAATAACTCTGCTAAAAATAGACAGCGTTGCCGTACCGGACGTCGCGAACTTTTCACGCGCAAAGTGAACCTACGTTTTTTAACTTCAGGATTTGACACGTGTCCATAAATGGGATCATATTTCAGAGACTGTTTATCTGACCCGTGTGAAACAAGCGTTGTTTTGAAGAAGAGTGTATATTTTAGAACTCATTTTAAAGTCTAATTCTGTATCTCAAAAACTCGAATGATGAAATTTTCCGGTTTTCTTAAAATTTGGCGACATATGAAACCAAAGTACCATCAGAACTTAAAAAATCAGGCACGAATGCGTAGTGCACAACAGATTAAAGATAATGACACTAAAAACGCCGGGCCCGGACCCAAAACTGACGCGCAGTACTGCCGCGAATATAGGCACCGTAAGCGCTCTCTGAAAACGCAGGCGAGATCTGACGAGCCTGGGTCCAAGTATGGATTTCCTTTCACGAAAATAACTGCGGCAGTGTGCGACACTGCTTAATACGTTCTTCGGGAAAAACGTTTTGTGAATGAACCTTTCGCAGTGAATACTTCAATTGAAGCCGAACTCGCCTAAAAAAGATTTGAAATTAGAGGTCTAACTTCAATTGAAGTATATGTTCAATGAAAAGTAAATGAAGTTTAAGCTGCCGCAAAATGAAGAAGTTCACACGAAGCAGTCACAATGCTGAAATGAACATATGAGCGGAACTACCAACTTCAATTGAAGTATTTGTTCCATGAACAATGAAGAACGTGGGAACTCCCGCCAAAAGAAATAGTTCTGTGAAGTAGTTCTTACGGTGTCACAACGCTAATTTTTTTCTATGGTATCTGTATTATTTTCAATGGCAATACTCAACCATGCTTTCACACGAAAGCATTGTGAATTTATAGGCGCATGGAAAGGTCAGGTACGCACCTAATTTAGATGTTCTTCATAGTAAGGCCAAAAATTGGAAAGTTGCACCACCCAAAGGTTTGAACCTTGGAGTAAGAATATATATGAAGAGAGAGCTAAATATTTTTACCTAACCTGTACAAATTTATGATAAATCACTTTCTCCGGTCGCAAACCGTGAGAGAGAAAGAGGCAAGACGAGTTGTCACATAATATCGCACCACTTTTAGGTATATAAGCATGTTTTCTGTCTTTCACGCATCCGGTGACTCCGCCCACTAGGTTTTCTCATGCGACATAACTCAACGGTTTTTGAGGTTATATCCTAAGTTATTTTTGAAAACAATATTGTGAAAAATTAGTCATACAAATAAACAAAACATTTTGTCGATATATGCTATGAATGCATATAAAATGGTGTGTCAATGAAGACCCTAGCCACGCCTGAGTCAGAAAAAAATCAACAATCCTGACTACAATTTTTCGCAAAGCTATCCTTCCTTCTATATTATTGCTCTAAGGTTTGAACAAATAAAATTCCAATATTTTAGTAAAAAAATAAATATGGTTTTTAGATACTAAGGAAAGAAACGTTGCTTTATGTATTTACAGTAATGTTAAGTAACTAGATTTGAACAGCCAAATACCTGCTCGCCATTTTCCTTCTATCTCTTAATTCTCCAGTCTCATAACACGGGCGTATCAAAGAAAAATAGAATATTCTATTCCGAGTATTTTTTTTTCTTCTCAAAGGCCATTCTTCTGTGTTGCATGTCAGTGCTTTCAAATGATCATAAATTCAGTTATTCCTAGGTAATGTTCTTATGATAATTTATTATTTTGTTTTTTTCCTTCGACGAAAAGGGTTTTTTTTTAGTATAAATGAAAAATAAAACTCGAGAAAATCAATACTTCGTATGAAGGCTGGGAAAACTAGATGAAATCATACAAATAAATTCACACAATTTTGTATTTGCATATAATCTTTATTTGATTAACATTCGTTTTACTATTTTATTATTCCAATTCTTGATACGACCCGAAGTATTCAATTCACTTGATCGTTTCATGTCTTCCTGGGATGTCCCCGACATCTTTTTACACCCAATGCGCATAATATATTCTGTTCACCCTAATTTACTAGTTAATCCGCTCTGCATGTTCAAATCATTTAAATTTCCCTATTTTTTCTCGTTCTTTAAAATTACGTTTGCTTGATATTGGTTTGTGGCCAAGTGGTTCAAAGTGTCTGGTTTGCACCAAAGCTTTGCTTTGCGGGTTCAATACATCGTTGGTAAAAATATTGGAGATTAAACATAACCCGGCAATGTTTTTTTGTCTTTTAACTGTTATGAAAAGTGCCACAGCCCTTCACACTTCTGATTTCGTCTGATTTGCGTTAGTGATAGTTGGATGAGTGGAGCTCGTGATTTTGTCTTTGATTCATCTTTTATAATATACAATATGTAATTAATTATTTTAATATGACTTGTTCTGTGTTAAAAATCTTCCTGAAATACCTTCTACATCATCAACACCAAGGATGAAATTTGGTTTAGAAAAATTACCAGGTCGTAATTTACGGCGATGCGTGGTTTGCAGCAATAAGGATGGCAGCGCAGTAAAGATATTCAATTTGACTTCTCTATAGTGTAAAAATGGGCTTGCCTGGAGTTTGTGTGGAAAAACATTTGTGTCAAGCATGATTTTATTTTTTTCTTTGATTATCGGTTTTAATAAACTATTATGTTCTTTTTTGTGTTTACTTATCACAATTCGAAGCTTTGTGAAAAGATTTTTTTTTTTTGAAAATTCGATTCTTTTTAGAAATATATTTTTTTCTAACAGTAAGTGATATAAAAAGTACATTTTTATTTGATACTTGATCATATTATGTTCAAAGAAAATATTTGGCACCAAAAAGGTTACATAAGACAATTCATATTTTTTACGAAAAACCGTTTTCATTGTACATTTTACTGCTCGAAATTTATTTTGAAGACTTTATGGCGTTTCTTAGTAAACGTGGAGAGGAGTGGGTAGCAGAGAGAAGACCGCCTCCCAAAATGATTTGTTAAGACTAATTTATTCGTACAAATTTCAGAATTTAAACAGTGTTGACCCAATTTAACGAAAACGTGAGAAAAATGTTACCCGTCACCATCTAGGGACGTTTTCAGGCAATTAAAATGTAATTTTTAATTAAGTAGAGTTGTACACGTCTAGAAAGGAAAATTTATTATTGATAACTAGTAAGGTCACGAATAACTTAACAAAAAAATGAATTTCTCCTTCTAAAATAGTAGAAGCGGAAAATTTTGCTTGTGCAATGATTTATTTATAAACTAACGGAATAAAGACCAATTACAAAAAATACAAAACATGAAATGGGAAAAATAAGGAACAGAGAAAGAACGACACATACATCATATTAAATGTAGCAATGACAAAAATAGGACAAAATATACATAAGAAAGAACATTCAAATCAAAGCCAGGGTCAAGTCAAAGTTTTGGTAGAGTCATGATGTAGAGAATGATGAAAGACTGAAGCCGGTAGGAGATTTAAACCGGTAACATTTGGGCGGGAACCCGATGCTTTGGACCAATCAGCTACTAATCAGACGATATTTATGTTAATAACATACTTAATTTATAAATAATTTAAATACTGCACAAGAGTCCCAACTGTTCCCAGCCGTCTGGAGCCAGTGGAATTTTGGCTTTTTGGGAGGTTGAAGGTTGTGGGGAGAATAAAGAGATGGGAAGATGAAGGTTAGAAAATACCTGGATTTTAAAATCTGATCACCAAACATTACTAAAAACATTTCAAGCAACGGTTCGATTTTGAATGAAGGTTTCTTTTATCAGAGCGATATTTATAGTATCTAGTAAGAAATTAATAGTTAATAGTATCTAGTAAAGATGGTAGGAACAAAAGTAGATATCGGTAGCATGAGAACGAAGTGTATCTTTGTACTCTTAGTTTTTTTTCTTAAAAAATATGTTTTTAAAACAATAATCCGGTCCCATTAAAGACCTACGTTAGCAAAACAAAGGATCTCGTTAATTCAAATCGCAGTACAAAAATACATATAAAATAAATTATCGTTAGAGCTTACTAGTGGGTTATCGAGAAGTGTCAAACTAAGAATTATTTATGTTGTAGAGATTGCGAAAATACCTGTGGGAATTTGTGGGGAAAAAGTTGTTAATCCAATTTATATACCTATAATATATATTTACGATATAAAAAATATTCACCCTATATATAATTTATACACATATATATGTATAAAATATATATAGTGTGTATTTAAATATATTTTAGTTTTATATTTTGAAACTGTTAATTCGTGGTGGATCTCCGTTTTAAAGATTTTAATAATACCAATTTTTTTAACTTTATTCTACTATTTTTTTATTTAAGACCTGACTAGTTTCACCTTATGACGAGCATCTTCAGACTGTCCCAAATCATATATATTAGTTGTTACCCGTGAAAAATCACGGGATGGGACTTGCCAAGAAAAAATATTAGTTACTTCAATCCACCCATTTCAAATATAGAATAATGTCTGCTAAAATACATTACAGGCAGGTACTGTATTAGGTTTTTTATTTATTTTTTATGGTGAATTCTACACAAGAGTCCCAACTGCTCCCAACCGTCTAGAGCCAGTGAGACTATATCATCCCCAATCGGGATATGTTGTGAGGCTGAAGGTAGTGAGTAAGGGAAGGAGATGGGGAAGAGGAAGGTTGCGAAGTACCAGGCTATTCAGATCTGGTCATCAAATACGGCTAAAGCCATTTCAAGCAACGTTTCAATTCTGAATGATGGGCTTTCACCATGGCGTGTACTATATATTATTTTATACGAAATATATTACGACACATATTAATTGAATTTAAAAAATTGGCACGCTGGGCTTGAACCTCTAGATTCGTAGTCGAGCGTCTTACCACTCGACCACGCAGGCCGTCAAATGTAAGTAGAGATTCGAAAGATTATTTGTAAAATTAAATTAAATTAAATTAAATTTTAATAGTATCAACTAACATCAGTTCAAAATATGAAAAGATCACAGTTGTACGGTCGTACATACTTACGAAGGAAAATAATTTTAGTTAATATATAGATTTATATTTGTATTAAGGTTTCACTTGTTTTACTTAGAAAAAAATATTTAATAACCACGTAAAAAAATTGTCAGTGTCTCGTAAAATGATTTACGATAAGTGCCTGGAACGAACTATAATATATTTTTATTTGCCTGGACGGAGGAATGTAAATTGCTCATCTTTAAAAAAAAACAATGATTTAATGTTATGTCATCTGAAAGTATGTATCAAAAGCACTGAAAAATTCAACCAAAGTTTAAAACGAATTAATGATTTTTTAATCATAAATTCACATTAAAATGGAATTGTACTGCGAAATTTCAAAATTAGAAGTAACCCGAGTTCAACCTTTTCTGAGACATCGGAAGAGTAAGTTCTCTGTTAATAAAAATAACGTAACTTCAATAAATAAATGACTTACCGTCTAGCTTTTACAAAAGTCTTTAGGGATAATAGTTGAGAGTCCATCACTTACCTGAAAAAAAATAAAACAATTTGGTTAGTTTTACTACTGATATATTGAAGGCTCAAAATAAAAAAAGCCTTTATTTCGAACACCGTAACATCTTATTTAAAATATCAGCTTTTTTGCAATTGTGTCTACTTTGTTTATAATAAATAAATATAGTTATCACGTAAATTTTTATTGATGTGATAGTAAGAAGTATTGTAATATTTTTGTAGAAAGCAATCATTTTGTGGTTCGACATATTTTATAAAAATGAAATAATAACTTTTTATAAGACCAAAAATTAAAAAAAAAATGACGGCTTTGCTAAGCATAAGCATCATCAGGGTACAAAATTAAACTAAGCAAAAGTAAATAGTGTGTGGTTATATATATACATGCAGAGGGAGAACACAAAATAAAATAAAATAAAGAAGAGAACAGCAAGAAAACAAAAGAATAACATTTATATTATAACAAAGGAACAAAGATTAAGAGACAGATAATATGAAATGAATGAGGCAAAACGTCAACGGAGAATGTAATAAAAGAATGATAATAAATTTTATGAGTTTACAGGAAACATACGTAATATTAGACTACTGGACAGATTTAACTGATTATTAAGAATATGACTATTAATTTTAATGGCTTTATTTATTTCTGGTGCTTCTCTTGTATAATTTACTTTTTATTTACACACATATTTGTTGTATTATTATTTTATCATCATTATATTAGGTTATGTTATTTAGTGTAAAGTGCGCGTGAAATGAACTATCACAAAACTGCGCTATATAAATTCAATGTTTTTGATTCTTAACAAAAACTCTATATTTATACTAACAACAATTTGGCATATAAATTCTGTTTTAATTTAATACATATTTGTTCAACCCCGAAGAAGGTTCAGGTAGAGCTGAAACCGGTTGGTATTTGTGTCTAATAAAGTGGTGTCAAAACAAAGTTACTTTTATTTAAAATTGTAATATTAAGAATAAAACACTTTGCATACGTTTGTATGCATTAAATAATCACTTTCTTACATTATTGCCAAAATGTATCGTATATTAATTTTTTCTCATGAATTTCTGTTTATTTTTATTTGTTAACATTATAATTACTATGTATTGATATCAATTACGGAAGGTATTGCATTGCACTACTCCTGCATACCTTCCGGAATAAAACTTTATTATTACAATATTAAATTTGCAAGTTCTAGAAACTAACGATATACTCACAGTAAATTTAACCAAAATGCAAAATTGCGCATAATTTGATGAAATCACCTCCCTGAAATATTTAATAATGGAGATGTTCCAACTTTGTTTAGCATTTCCCTCCCTCACTATCTCAGAGGTGAATATAACTGTTTGCTCTCGCCGGGAGATGTACCTGAGAGGCTGTGTCTAGTGTCTAATGTACCTGGTTAAACAGTTATGCAGGGTGTCACTCTGCGAAATATTAAGTCTCTAGTTGTTAGTATTTTCCCTTTGTTTGGAAGGAGATGAAGAAGAGGAAGGTAGGGAAGTACGTGACTATTCAAATCGGGTCACCTAACACGGTTATTACCATTTTGAGCTACATTTCGCTTTCTTTGTGGCCTTTTACCAGGGTGAAACTGAGAGAATCAACCATTCTGAAACGTGTCGCGAATATACTTTATTTTGTTTATATTAATTAAATGTGAAATAACACACATATTTGTTAAAAAATAAATAAAAATAAGCAAACCGTGATTTGAAACCGTGACCTCTGCATTCGTAATTGTGTATCTCAACTGTGATAACTAAAATTTGAAAAAGTATATTTATTCCATCTTGTTACACATTTTAACTTCCTTAAGGGTCAGCACCCAAAAATAAACACTTATTAGCTTTCTAATACAAGCAATACTACAAATAATTCAACTGTTAATTAAATACGGGTAGTTAGATAAATATCTAAGGTTTCCAGTGAATACAATTTTTAAACAGTAATCCTTTAAATTCTTTTTGAAATGTATACTACAATTTTAGGTAAAACGTTAAAAAATGCCTTCCCTGGTTATCAAACTGCACATTTTACTGATATTTTGGTACGTTTTTCATAGAATTAAAAATATTTCAGTTGGAAATTTTCAGTCACTGGAAATCTTAGATATTTTCATAACTATTCGTGTAGAATTTACAGATGAATCATTTGTGGTATTGCTTGTATTAGAAAGCTACAAAGTGACGTTTAGGGCCAATTTTGAGTGCTGAGGCTTAACACCCGTATTTAAATGTATGAGTATTTTAATAATTCCGTCTATGTAGCATATTTAAAGTCTTTGAACATACTGAAATAAAATTAAAATTATTTCAAAGAATGCCCTCATCAGAGGACGTTGATTGCTTTGACACCCGACTCGTTTTTCGAATGAAAATTTCGTCAGAGACAGATGGTAATTGAAACCCTAATAAGGCATGGAAATTTTCCACTGTTTTAGAAACAGGAACAATCTAGTGCTAACAATATCATCGCTAGGTATTTGCTATTTGGTTCCTCCTCTCTCTGTTTCTATGGCAGGTAGATGGGAAGGGTGGCTGGTAATGATCAGCGAACTGTAAGCTCCAGCATAAGGGTTGAACATGAGATTAGGGGATGGTACTGTGAACTCGCCATTTAACGTCCGGGCTAGCTTTTAATTAAGCGAACTTTGGATCCGATAACGTACTCACGGACTTCATAACATAGGTTTGATGTTCAATCTGTTCTCCGTATGGCATGTTTTTTGTACATAAAAGTTTGTATGAAAGAGGTGGTTCGTGATTTTTTTCGCAATTTACCCTATGCTTGAGTGAAGCATTATTGTTTTTGTGATTCTTTGGTGGAAAGTGTCTGTGTCGGATTTTAAAGTGATAATTTGTTGAGTTCTTACCTTCATGTTTTTTATTCAAATCCCTACCTACCTACTCATTTTACTGTATCACTGTATTATTCAAAACGGCGACGATTCGAAACAATTGACAGTCGAACAGACTAGTTTTCCGTGAAAAGACGTGTTTGTTGTTCGTTCGTTTTGTTAGTTGATCGGTTTGTAGTTTGCTTTTGAAAAGTATAAAATAAATGTGGTGTTTCGTGGATTGTGCGTCGTTTAATAATAATAAAAATATTTGGATGATTTGTATAGCGCCGTTTTTGTGAAAAATCACCTCAAGGGCGCTGTACAGATCTTATTTTCTATTATAAAATATTAATTCCTAGTTTAAATAAGAAAATATACAAGAACATACTTACCTGGCAGGTCCTATCAGATAGACACACTTATTAACTTAAAATTTACATTTTATTTAAAAAAAAATTCTAATGATTTTTTTTTTTTTGATTTAGGGCACGGAAGTGAGATTAAAAAACAGACTTTCTGAATTTTTTAATAAAATTGTGTAAGAAGAAACATAGAAAAATCAATGACTTAAACTATATCAACGAGAAAATGGTTTTCCTTTCCTTTCCCGATCTTTCCATAGTTTTAATAAAATTATACATTTCCACCGAGTGTTATAGTATTTAGAAATTTTAGCGTTGACAGTCTACTGTCTTTGAAAGTCATCTGAAGCTGGAAACACATTCGGTGTTTTGTCGCAGCTTCGGATCCAACAGTCTGTTTCCAGTGAAATTCCGCGAAACAAAGCTGTGACTAAAAAAGATCAAAGCAGTGACCTAGCCTCTTCAGCGGAAATAATTTTACCAAGAATTCTTCCATCGATATAGCTACTCAGCGCAACTATTAGTTTGTAGCTCAGGGACCTACGGAAAGTTAGGCTATCATAAACTTGACTTATTGTAAATAGCCACTAGATGATGAAATAGTACACACATATGTATAATTTATATTTGATATCGCACAAGAGTCTCAACTGCTCCCAACCGTCTAGAGCCACTGAGACTATAGCATCGTATGGCAGTGTATGTTGTGAGGCTGAAGGTGGTAGGGAGGAGAAGGAGATGGGAAAAAGGAAGGTTGTGAAGTACCTGGCTATTCAGATCTGGTCACCAAACACGGCTTAAGCTATTTAAAGCAACGATTCAATTCTGAATGGTGGTCTTTCACCAGGGCGATTCTTAGTACCGTTCTGGAACGTGCCGCAAATACACTTTATATAAATTTATATGAATTAAATGTTTTATGACACATATTAATTAAACAAAAGCTATTTGCGCACGCCGGTATTGAACCCGCGACCTTTGGATTCGTAGTTGGGCGTCTTGCCACTCGATCATGGAGGCCGTCATAAGAATTTTGATGGGCAAAATTCTCTGTTTCTTTATAATAAACATTCAAAAGTTGACAATGCTACAGAACCATGTTTGTAGATGCTGCCTTTGCTTGGGGGCTTACCCTCAAATTGTGTTTATTGAAAAACAAATTGTAACTGACCTTTGGCCTTTGGTTCCGGGTCAGAAGTAAGATGGGGATATATTTGGAAATATTTTTAACGTGACTGAAATTTGGATGCCCAGCTTTTCAGACCCCTGCCCCTGTCCAATTTCTGAAAAAGCTTTGTCGGCCCAGGCTACAGTCCATGTTGACTGTTTACTCAACAAAGTAGAGAGTGAAAAGTAGGCGGTAGAGAGAGAAGAGAGGGAGGGAGGGAGGCCTGTTGTAATGCTACTTGTCGAGTGTCGAGGGTCTCTCTGCCTCTCACAAAAGGTCGACTGTTTACCTCGCGAGCTTTTACTTTGGAATACATGGCAGTGGCAGGGTTGCACTAAAACATTAAAACACGTTCCTGCAATTCCCTAGAAACACCCTGAACTTTATGTAGGCCATTCAACTTAGTTATCTTAATCTTTATATGATTATTAAATCTCAGTTACACTGGCCAGTACCATGTGTAAGATCTGGGTAAGTTGTAAGACGCTCGACTACGAATCTAAAGGTCGCGGGTTCAAACTCGGCGTGCACCAATAACTTTTATTTAATTAATGTGTGTCATAACACATTTAATTCATAAAAAAATAATAAAAAGTATATTTACGGCACGTTCCAGAGTGGTAGATACTCTATGTATCGCCCTGGTGAAAGACCACTAATCAGAATCGAAACTTTGCTTGAAATGGCTTCAGCCGTGTTTGGTGACCAGATCTGAATAGCTAGGTACTGCCCAACCTTCCTCTTCTCAATGTTCTTCTCCTCCCCACTATCTTCAGCCTCACAACATACCCCTATTGGGGATGCCACAGTCTCACTGGCCCTAGACGGTTGGGAGCAGTTGAGACTCTTGTGCAGTTTTCATATAAAACATTAAAAAAACTTTTAATTAGGGATTTATTAGATTCAAGAATATTAAAATTGTCCTGGAACACAATCACTGAGAAGAGAAATCTAAAACTAGCAGATTTTTATTTTATTTTTACACTTGCTCCACACAGGGGGGCCTCAGATAAATAACTTCCCTCAGGGCTTATGTCATACTTGGGGATGCTGTGTGGGGGGTCTTTTTAAATAAAGTATAGTGTGAACCTTGGTTTTGATTTTGAAGAAGCACATTTTGTCGGAGGAAAAAAAGACAGAAGCTGAAAAATTATTCCCCAGCCGAGCTGTTGAACATAAGAACGAGTCGTAAAAGTAACCCGTTGTGATGTATTGAATGTCAACTGAGTACAAATGTTGGGCGCGCGTTTGGCGAGTTCCCCGACTATCCACCGGTGCCGTAGGGATCAATGCCACAAGTTCCTCGGCGCATCTTACATTGAAATACCGGTAGAATAAGGACAGCATTCCCACTTAACATCTGTGCTTCAAAGATTACAATCCGTTTATTAAGATAGGAGAATCTATCAAACGGACTGCCCGTAACAACATTTTGCACTGGTAACCCCAATATCTACAGTACCGACGCCTTCGACTGCACAGTTAAGATTAAATACTAATACGACAATATAGCAAAGAAACGTAATATTATTCTGCTAACAGAAAGAAAGATGTCCATCCCTGGAAAAAGCTCAATGACGTCACTGGTCCCTTAACGAGCAAACTGCCTCCAAAATGCAACTAAACGTGATAACGTAACAAAGCTGGAGTGCCTCATTCCTCGCCTGCTTGCAACACACGTGAATAAGAGTAGCGTTAACGATGTAATGCAGTGTATTCGACGGTCTCCATGGTCGAGTGGTTGGGACGCTCGACTACGAGTCCAGAGGTCGCGGGTTTAAATCCCGTCGTGTGTAATTTAATTAAAATGTGTTATTTAATATTGCATTCATATAAAACAAAAAAATTCTCCAAAGAAGCGAAGCTAGCAGTTCGCAATGGAGTGCTTATACCAACCCTGGTGTATGGAAGTGAGGCAAAGAACTGGCAGAGGAAGGATGAAAGTAGACTGAATGCTGTGGAAATGAGATTCTTGAGACGTATGTGCGGTAAAACCATGTATGGCCGTATTAAAAATGTGGATATCCGGAAAGAATGCGAGACTGATGTGCGCGTAATGAATGGAATCAAGAAAGGGACGCTTAGATGGTTTGGACATGTAGAGTGAATGCGCGAAGAAAGGAGTGTGAAAAGAATATATGATGCGAATGTGAATGGAAGAAGAAGTCGAGGACGCCCGAGAAAGACACGGCACGATCAAGTAAATCGAATACTTGAATCGGGTCATATAAAGAGTCAGAACAACAAAAGAGTATGCATGAATGTGAATGAAGCAAGGAGTGTGTACCAAGACCAAGTTATATGGCGGTCCGTCTTCTCTGCCTACCCCTACAGTGAAACGGCGTGATGGTTAATTAGTTAGCCAGTATATGAGGAGTATAGAAGCAAAGGCAGCCATCTTTTTCATTTTAAATTATTTCTTAGAAAGTTGATTTAGGGTTTAATACACTTTTCTTTCGTGAATATGTTGATACATTTGGAGATAATTGTTTCAAATTGTTCCTAGTTTAATGTGCACAAACACTTTGGTAAACCACACTCTCTGTACCTTTATAATAATCATTCAAAAGTTGACAATGCTACAGAACCGTTTTTGGAGATTTGCTGATTTGCTTCTAAGCCCCTCAATATAGTATCTTTGCGGTAGGCTCCAGAGCGCAAGGTATTCTTTTGTATCGCCCTGGTGAACGACCACCATTGAGAATCAAAACGTTGCTTGAAATGGCTTTAGCCCTGTTTGGTGACCAGATCTGAATAACCAAGTACTTTATAACCTTTTCTTCCCCATCTCCTTCTTTTCTTCACTACCTTTAGCCTCACAACACACCCCGTTTGGGGATGTCATGGTCTCACTGGCTCTATACGGTTGGGAGCAGTTAGGACTCTTGGGCGATATTCAATATAAAATATATATACGTGTGAATTTTTAAAATATCTTGCGGCTATTTACAATTAGTTCAGTTTCTGAGAGGCTAACTTTCTAACAATGTTTCATATATTTTTCCATTGCTTAGAAAACAAACAAAGAGTGTTGAAACTAGGGCAAAGCCGGGTGGTAACTATTAACTGCAAGTATGATCATAAATAAGGATCTATTCTCACGAACGCCACCCCAAAGTCAAAACTGATGAAACATTGCCTTTTCCCAGCGGCACAATACTCTCCCACCTGACCTTTGCTCCTTCACTCTCCTTCCACCCCCCATTTGAAGTTTTTTTTTATTTATCTCCATTTTACTTTCACTACCCCTTACCCAAATTTTTTTGACCCTCTGTCGAAGGCTATCACTTCAATTTACTCGGAGTGTAACGTAGCCCTGGGCGAGCTTGGGAGCTTTTATCCATACATTTTTTTAGAACTTTTAAAGTTCTCTTAACACACCATATCTTCGCTGGGAAGGCAAAAGGGTTTAATCGACACTTTGGTCAAAAGTGAGTTAAATATCCAGCTTTGATCAGTTTTTCTGCATCGAATGCTCTGACTCTCGTTTGATTCTGAAGACTTGTGGCCCTTCAGCCATTTAAAATATATAAAACTTTTGAGAGAAGGCTTAACTCAAGCGACACAAGTTTGAGACGTTTTTTAGCTCTTTGCCAATATCCAACCAGGTACTGAAGACTTATGAATTTGTAAAAAAAGCTTAATAGTACTCTGGTGTAAACTTCTCGAAAATGCGCTTCAGCCTTTTTGCCTTTCCGGCGACAATATGTGACAAAACGTTGCATGACCGGTCGGTAGCTGAGTGGAGAACACGTCAGATTCCCACCCGGGCGTCGTGCGTCCAATTCCTCTGCTGGCTAAGTCCTCCATCATTGCACAAGCAACATCTTCCGCTTTTTGTGATGGCAGTAGGAGTTTTTCAAATATTGTCAGGTTATTCGTTACCCGGGAATGTTTGTCTTAGTTTTAAATTAAAAAAAAAATTAAAATCAAATATTTTTTTATTCCACAGTTAAGTTTTTTTTAGTTTTCTGTGTTGTTTTTTTTTCCAGTGTGTTTTATATATTTTTTTGTAATTGGACAATATAGTTCGTTAGTTTATAAATAAATAGCGCCATTTTTGTGAAAATCGCCGCAAGGGCGCAAACATGAATGTTTGTTATCGCGACTTTTAACATGACACACTTTTGCAATTTGATTCACTTACTTATTTACGGAAATAAAATTGCCATTTACATAAAACTGTTTTTGCATAAAAGCACGCGAGAAACTTGAACACTACATATTATTACGTTGAAAATAGTGTAATATTAAGGCGAGACAGACTTGTGTATTGAGGTCACTGAGAAAAAAAACTTTTACATTTTATGCGCGATATTAATTAGGTTATATTATGTAAAAATATTAACGTAACTTTATGTGACTGTTGACACAGCAAAGCATTCGATAAGTAAACTTGTCAGGGCACTCAATAATGATGAGTTAGCTAGTAAAAACTTCACCAATAATCCTTCCTGATTGTGTTGTGTCGTCCTAGGTCGACCTCGACTGCTTTTTCCATCGCCTTTTTCATTTTTATTATCTGTTAGACGCTGTCATAATCTTATTACGTTTACATAAAAAAAAACTATTGTTCCTCATAACTCAAGCGTCTTTGAGGTGATTTTTACACAAAAAGCCTTAATTTAAACTTTTCATTTTTATTATGAAATTTCTTTCGGAACTTGACTACTCAAATCAGTACAATTAGTTATTCATTTTACAAACATTAGAAAATAGAATTTCAAGGCGTTTTTAAAAGTGTATCAAAAAATGTATATGGGGTGTACAAAAAACAGATTACAAACATATATAGTAAGACAAGAAAAAGGTAAATTAGTGATGAAAAAAATATATACTTTCTAAGATTTTATAACTAAACAAGATAGATAAATAATATACAGTAGTTAAGCAAGCAGCAATAAATCTTGCTGTTTAAAGGCAGTTTCACTGACGTAAAAAATGTCAATATCCGAAGCGGTTCTTCGATTCAACAGCAAGAGTGCAATCTCAATTTAGTCACAGATTTTATGACGCATACTCCTCAGGGATCTCATTTCTGCTGCATTAAATTCTAAATCAGTTTGTGTTTTTATTATTAACAGACATTTTTTTATAGCGCCGTTTAGTAATAAATATCACCCTAGAGTGCTTAACTTTTTTTGACACTGATTTTTTTTCGATTTGCTGAAGAAAATGTTACTTTTATTTGAAAAACTATAATTTATAAGTTTTCTCGATCTTTTTTACTCGTACTGACGATTTAACTTCACGAAAACTAAGATAAATTATATTGGACGACCCATCGCGTTTCCGAAACCATTTTAAGGACCAGATGAGTATTTTTGTTAGTCTCTTTGCTTGTGATTCTAACTGTGTATAAAATGACCAAAATACGCTAAAGGGATCTTGTTTCTACTGCGAGAAGTCAAGAAGAATATTCATTACAAGGGGTCTATGTCATCTTTGAGGGTTCGGTGTGGACGTTTTCTTTAAGGAAAGAAAAGAGTGAACCTGATTTTGAAGATATTCATATTATAGGAGGAAGGAAATACAGAAACAGGTTAATCATTCATTCCACAGTCGAAACTTTGAGTACAAAAACCTATCCATTTTTATATGGAAATTGTCAATCATCTAAAAATGTTGGACATGCGTTTGACGTGTCTTCCGGCTGTGTACCGGTGCTGAAGGTATCAACGGCGCTAATTATATGGAGAATTTCATCAAAATATAGATGGAACATGCACAGCTTTTTCAATCGACGTCTATATTCTTAATGCTGCAAACTGTCCATTTATATGGGGGAATATATCAATCGGATTACCAGTTTTGGTACAGAGCCAAGAGTTTTGTAGGTGAGTATGCAAATCGGAGGTGAATACCAAATGTAACAGAAAAGTGTACAATATAACGTTATCTTCCTCTGTTACCCTCTCCTATCATATGTTGATCTTTATCTTGCGGGCTGCAGTCCAGAATAACCTTGCGGAATTGCACTTTTACAAGTTAGGTAGATTTTTATTTTTTTTAGTAACTTTTTGTTTCTTACATTATTTTTACATTACCTACCTTACTAGGTCATAAGAACCTGTTCTGAGGTAAGTGACAGTAAGTACAAGTAGAATAATAAAAAAAAAAGATTTTTGTTACACAGTGTTCTAGTTTGCCATGGTGAAGAATTTCAAGTGCTATTTTAGGAGGTCTTCAATTTCCTAGCGGTCCTTACTCATTAGCCATTTAGTAATGTTTTGATTAAAGGAATACATATTGGTGATGGCTACAGTCTGTGGTGAGAGTTTGTTGTAAGTCTGAGGCGCGATGTACATATGGTGTTTTACATATGTAGATTACAATACCATGAAGTGTGGAGTTTACCTCTGCTACGGTTTCCACCAATCTTCCACTGAATCATTATTTGGGCAATTTCGTATTTAACATTCTTCATAATATGACCAAGATATTGGATTTTAATTTTTTTATCGCCAGTACTGAGTATTTTAGAATTTTTGGTCATTCGACGAAGAACTTCTAAATTGGTTACTATCGGTCCAGGTAAACGAGGATGCTTGATTTAGTTTCCAGGTTTCCATGCCGTACAGAAAAATAACGTTAACATTATTATTATTCAGCTCACTCTCAAAATTCAATTTCACTAACTCGGGCACTATTTTAGAGTGAATTTCATCTGTAGTCAGCAGCAAAGAGGCCTTATTCCATCACGGTGGTTTAAACTTACCGCCGGTAGCGGCTCATGCCCCGACACAATAATTGGGGCGCTGATTTCATTAACCCCGGCGTTAACTTCGTTGCGCCCGCGCCATAAAAGTTGTTTAGTTGCCCCGGCAGTTCAAGCCAAAGTGGGAGCGTTCAACTATTGTTTGCAGCAGAGTGTAAATGGCATTTTGTTGTCACTCGAAGCTGAAAATGTTTTGACGTTGACTGAAATTTCGTTTTGATTTTGTTGGTTATTTTGCAGTACGACTTTAAGGTGTTTTTTTTTTAAATTGAATGCTTTTAAAATTTCACTGTTCTCAAGCATTTTTGTTCACCCGATTTGTGGTAATATTCTGAGGCGAGAAGAAACCAGAAAAAAGGGAACAGAAATATCAAAGATCAAACAGAGTTGAGACCTTGATTAGAATTGCTCAAACTAAAGCAGCTGATATTGGTAATAAATTCTACACTCAAGACGGACTGTGTGGACTACGAACGTTCCGAAAATGTGGCATATTTCTGAGAGAATATGTATGAATGTGACCTTCACTGTTGTCTAGTTGTCTGAATTTATTTAACTTTTCGTTGGTAATTAAGGTGTGGTTTTTTCACATTTAAAAAATAGGTACTAGATACAAAAGACTTCCTAGGGTTGTTTCCTGTTTTTTTCCACTCTTAAGTAAGCATTTACGTCTGTTTTTCAATCGATGTTATTTACGAAAGGTGTAGACCTTTTTTTTCGTAAGGTATGTCAAATTTAATTATCGACTTGCACCTACAACTAGACTGGTAGCACTGCTATATTATGAATTATTTTTGTAATTTATAGGAATCGAACGCCCAACCTCAAATACGTTAACCATTACACTAAAAATACCTCCAGTGTACAGATTTGGTCCGTAAAAAATTTGAGTGTCCACTTAACTTGTACCCTTTTCTTTTTTATTGATCACTGCCAATATCATGATGTGTTCGTCTTATTGATCTTCTCCTTTCTCTCGTTTATCCTGTTCTCCTGTCTCCCATCGTTGCTGCTATCTTCCATACGCTATTCCGTTTCTCATCATAATTCTTCTCATATCATCTCACGATCTATCTTGTCTTCATTTTTCTATCCCCTCAAAAGTTCCATGTTACTCAGAAGCACATTACACAAATGGTGGATAAATGAATAAAAAAAATGAAAAAAAAATAAATTAAAGAAAAATTTAACATATTTCAATGATTATTCATTACTCATAATGGCTTTTTTATTTTTATTTTTTATTTTTATTTATTTTTATTTATAGTGACAGCTGTTTCGGCGTTTAAGGCCATTGTCAAACTGAAAATAGCAGAACTCAATAATAAAAAACTGAAAATAGCAGAACTCAATAATAATAATATTAAATTTAATTCAATTAAATTATATAAAAATTAAAATGGAGTTCTACAAATTGAACACAAAAACCATAAATAAAAACTCATAAAGGCGTTTAATTTGAAAAGAGTTTTGTTGACTACAGTTGTGAAATATCAGGAAAAAAAATATTTCATGACGCCGGAGCTCACTGTTCAGTTAATAATTTTTATTTAAGATATTGATATCTAGCGGACGGATTTTTTATTTACCGTAGGGATATTGTTACAACGATCTGGCTACTTATCACAGCTAATGATCTCACAAGCAAAGATTCATAAAAAGCGTTTTCCGGGCTTGAAATGTTGTATCAGTACCTACGTACCAGTGGCTGCTCGTGACTTTTTAGTGTGCTAGACTGCTAAGATTTTGAAAAATACGACGTTATTGATGTTGTTGAAGCCGAAAATTATAAAAAAAACATGGCAAAAAAAAAAACTATTATGATTTTCAGGATTTTTCACCTTTGATGATAAACTGAACGGTTTGCTGAAAAGTCTTCATACGAAAATGAAATTTAAAGAAAATAAAATCTGTTAAGGCTACAAAAACATCGATAATAACGTTTTTTTCAATCTTAACCCTAAAAAGTCAGGAGCTGCTACTGGTTACCATTCAACTTTTACGAACAGTGCTGTAATTATTATTTTTTATGGTGAATACCGCACAAGAGTCCTAACTGCTCCCAACCGTCTGGAGCCGGCGGGACTAGGGCATCCCCAATTGGGGTATATAGTGAGGCCAAAGGTAGTAGGGGGAAAAAGGAGGTGGGGAAGAGAAAAGTAACTAGCTAATCAGATTTGGTCATCTAACTAGGCTAAAGCCATTCCAAACAATGTTTCGATACTGAATTATGAATTATGAAATTTTGAAAAAAAAAATTCGGCCACTATAATTTAAATAATTACGTTTTTTTCAATCTTAGTCACGAGCCGCCACTGCTACGTACCACAAATGAATCATTATCCAATTAAAAATATTTATTAAATATTTACTCAACGTAAATATGAAACACAAAAAATAACGGTCGCGACAGAGACTCGACCTCAGAACCTCTACTATATCCGGGAGTAACGCTTCAGCCAATTCAACCACCAAGACCTTATAAGAAACCGACATTTTTAATCGATCTTATTCTTCTTTTGAAAATTAATAATATCATATCACATATTATATACCTAGATGGTGTCTTGGATAATTTTTTTTTGTAGTTTTTTTGTGTTTCATATTTACTTTGAGAATTATTGATATTATTTTAATTTCAAAAATACATTTCTCTTACAAAATAACACGATGTTAAATAAATGTTGTAACATAATTCTTTAATGAGTCTTGTATCTTTTATAATCCACTATTATTATATACTACTTTAAAATAAACATTTTTGTTTGGAAATGTAATCACCATCACTAATTGTAGGATTGTTACGATGTAAAATGTATGTATATTTGTACCGTATCCACTGTCATTAATTATAAGATAAAGCGCCATGCAATTTTACCTACTGTCAATGTATCTTATTTGGAAAAAATTAATGGATAAAAAAAGTTTTACGGTCAATGTCTATTGTATCATTTAGCACTGTGTAAAGAATATCATAATATTTTACACTATTCTACTTCGCAATATGTATATCAGCATCACGTTGTATTCATTTTATGTATATTTAAGCATTATATATGTTTTTTTGTTTGTTAAAATTCTATTATTTACTTTCAATGTTCTTTTACTTCTAATGTTTTTGATTTTAAAAATGATTTACATCTATTTATACACATGTTTATAATGTTTCTTAGAACTTTAACAAAAAAAACTTAAATCCGTATATGTATATGCACATATTTATATGTGATCTATATTTGTGTGCACTCACTGTCACCTACCTCAGAACAGGTTCTAGTAACTTAGTGAGGTAGGTAATGTAAAAAAATATATAAGAAACAAAAAGGTAATAAAAAATAAAACAATAATTTTATTCATATAAAAATAATAAGCATAAAAGCTTTAAAGTTAATTCTAATTTATAAATAAAACCGATAGACTTTGTTTATAATCACTTTTATTATTCAATATTATGTCGACCGGTTTCGGAAGCACCCTTCCATCATCAGGACAATATTAAAATTAATTCTAACTTAATTATTTATTTTTATTCAAAAGTTAATAAAGAGAGGTCATTGAACTCTCCACTTTCCTGAATGTTGTTGTTGTTGAAGAAGTCGAAATTCATCCAATTTCAGCACACTCCCTTAACACTGCAAAATAAGTAATGGGACGCGTGGATTTGAAAGATAGGAACCACGACCCACCGATTATCGATTATTTATGGCGCGGCGGTCGAAGAAAGTAGCCTTTTTATAGAAAAACGTCCCAAATAATTCCCGAAAACGTTCGGGAGGCTGGATACAGCATTATATATGATTGGGATGTGAGGTTTGATAACAATATGCTCTTAAAGATCCCCCCGACTTCTAAAAGATAAAATACACGTTTTCTCTATCAGAATAAAACTCAATATACGAGTATAGTGGCAATGTGACAATCCCATCTTAAACTTGGAAATCATGGATCAAAGTGGCCTTGGAAGTTTATTCAAAAGAGGAAAAAATGTTTCGTTTTCGTACCGTGTAGTTATTTTTATTTAACAAAACTCAGTTTATCAGTTTAAATTTAATTCAAAGTTATCTCTTTAAGCCGAGTTTATGCAAGTTATGTTATTTCCTTTTGAAATAGAAAAAGTTCAAGATAGGTTTATGCTTTACTTTTACATGAGGAGTATACATATTACCCATTTCTATTTCTTTCGTTATTTTTGTGCGGAATGCTAGATTTTCACACCCTGCAAGCCCGCCGGAAGATGTTTTTGGGTAAACATTTTAATAAATTGATTTCTGGAGGTATTAACAACCCATCACATTCGTGCGAGGCACCATGTGAGGTTTTACAGATCGAAAGTCAGAACTTCCTCATACAAAAACACGCCAATATATAAAGCGATGGAACCATTCAATGAAGCTGCATCTACCTTAGATATATTTGGGTGCACATATATAGAGTTCTATCACAATCTTCTGGTGTACGTACAAAAGTGACCGTTGGGTACATAGCGACCTACGTAATTTTAAATACAATGCTTTTTTACACACATTTTTACCCTCGCCAATTCAACGATTATCTCACAAAATGTGTACTAGAGTGAACCTCTCTTATATATGTATATATATATATATATACACACATATATATATATATACATATGTTTATAAGTTTCATTGCTAATAATATTTGCGTTATTATATCAAACATAATCCCTGTTTTAACAAATAACAATAAAAACAACTGTGTTTTTGAGATCTCTGTTAAATAAATAAATTTATCCACTCTTTAGTATCTGAACAGGCCTGTTGGTATTGAAGCTACATACCCAGTATTTTTGTTGTTTCTATTGTTATACAGGGTGAACCAGGACGTACTCGACAGACGAACCAGCGATTTCTGAGCTTATTTTGAATAAAAATGTTCAAAAGTGGAAACTTAATGTTTTTTTTGTCTCCGGGAACATTTTGACAATGTATAAACAAAAAATGTATATTTCTTTCATAGCTTGGCACTGGCGAGACTTTAGGCCAGACTACTAAACGTCGACGGTCTCCGTGGTCGAGTGGTAAGATGCTCGACTACGAATCCGAAGGTTGCGGTTTCAAACGCGGCGTGCCCAAATACATTTTATTAAATTAATATGTGTCATAACACATTTAATTTAAATAAAAGTCACATATACAAAAGTATATTTGCGGATCGTCATTTTTTTCAAAAGTAAAAAATCGAAGAACACAAAAAAACGCGACTAACCTTTCCAGTTATCAAAAACAAACCACTAATCCAAAATGGCTGATAATGCTAGCATATGATAAACATATGTGTACCAACACGAAAAAAAAATCGGTAATCGAATGTACACAGCTCGCGAAAATTCAAAATTCACCTTTTCTTTTGAACATCCTCGTATATATATCATGATATTTATCGTGCTACATGTTGCTGATATGTATGTATGATACTTATAATTAAGTAGGTTTTTACGAGATATGGCATGTTGAAAATCTTTGACTATTGACAACTATAGATTAAAGTAATAATTATAGACTTCGTTTCAAGAAATGTAACAATATCTTTGTATAAGACCACGAATATTACTTATTTTTTTATGACCGTCCGGTTTCGCTTAGCCCAAGTATCGCCAGGTACAAAATAAAACTAAATAAATAATTAAATTCAATTTAGTACCCTGATTATGCTTAGGCTAAGCGAAACCGGTCGGTCATAAAAAATATATTAAAATATTTTGTCTTATACAATGTTAATATTTCATTTTCATTCAATATGTCAAACTACAAAGTGATTGTGTGATATGTGAGTGATATGTGTCATAACACATTTGATTCAAACAAAATAATGTAGAGTATATTTGCGGCACGTTTCAGAGTGGTATATACTAGATAAGTATCGCCCTACTGAAAGACCACCATAAATAATTGAAACGTTTCTTGCAATGGCTTTGGCTGTGTTTGGTAACTAGATCCGAATAGCCAAGTACTTCCCAACCTTCCTCTTTCTCATATCCTTTCCCTCCCCACTACCTTCAACCTGACAACATACCCCAATTGGGGACCCCAACTAACTTTTAGTAAATTATTAAAATTTCTTTCTACGAAAATATTTGATTGAAATATATACATAAAAAAAATAAAAGACAGGCGATACATAAATTACCCAATTAAACTGTATTTTTAACATAAATAAAACAGATAAACTTTGTTTATAACCACTTGATTATTCAATACCTTTTTTTTAAATATTGTCCTGATGATGGAAGGGAATTTCTGAAACCAGTCGACATAATATTGAATAATTAAAGTGTTTATAAACAAAGTTTATCTGTTTTATGTACAAATATGGCAAGCCACACAGTAAATGCTTTTTACGAATATGTATTTTTAACGTTTACTTTTCTTAAGTAATTTTCACACAAAATAAATATAATTTTTAGATTTATGTCGGATATTTTGATGTCTATATAAATATCATAATACTATTTTCAAATCCTTCTACTAGGGTGATTTTTCAATATTGCCTTTCTAGCCAGAAATATTTAAAATTCTCAATTTACTTCGAACATATTTCTTTTCGACGATATTTTAAAGTTGGCTGGAAAACTAGTGTATTAAAGATAAAACGTTTTTATGTCCGGTCAAGCACGCAGTTTTGAGGTTATTGCCCGAATATTTGTGGAAAATTCAGAAATAGACAAATAAAAATGGTATATTCGTAAAAAGCATTAACTTTGTTTTTTGCCAACATACTTTTTATTTAATATTTTGTCTACCGGTTTCGGAAGTACCCTTCCATCATCAGGACAATATTTAAAAAAATTATCACTTTTTGATTTATATCGGATATTTTGATGTCTATATAAATATCATAATACTATTTTCAAACCCTTCTAATAGGGTGATTTTTCAATATTGCCTTTCTAGCCAGAAATATTTGAAATTCTCAAATAATTTACTTCGAACACGTTCGAGGCATATTTCTTTCGACGATATTTTAAAAGTTGGCTAACGTGTGAAACACTAGTGTATTAATGTTTAGGTAAAACTATCTCGGTTTTTATGTCAAATGATTCAACGCAAAAAGTTTTGAGGTTATTGCCAAAATATTTGTGGAAAATTCAGAAATAGACAAATAAAAATGGTGTTATTTATTGCGTTGACAATCTCAAGGGACTATATATTCGTCATGTAAACCCCACAGTCTGAAAGAAAGGTAATAAATTATCCTACTTTTAGTTTTTAACATTTGAAATTCTATGATCGCTTCTAGCTTCAGATGGTTTGTCAGTGGTGGATCCTTGAAGTTACAATATATGGAGAGAGAGCTAATTCTTTTTACTCAACCTATACAAATTTGGGATAATTCACTTTCTCCGGGTTTTTACGTCGTACACCATGAGAAAGAAAGAGACAACAAAATCTCCCAAATTAACACACCGCTTCAAAGTATTGTTAGAATGTTCTTCGTGTCCCGCGTCTCCGTAGACTGCGCCTACACATTTTGATACGCGAAATAAGCGAACAAATCTCAACGGTTTATTAGGTCACATGCTATATTTTGGTTTATTACAATACTGTAAAAAAGTGGTTATACGAATAAACAAAAAACATTATGTCGACATGTGCTACGACTGAATGTTTAAATACCCTAGCCCTAGCCCTAGCCCTAGCCATGCCCAGGTCTAGTCAAGTCCGGCAAACCTCATAAAACTGACTACGGCAGCACTCTTTCTTGTATATTATTGCTCTGACGGTGGATCACAATCTTTCCTTTTTTGCTTAAGAATTACATTCACTGGAAACCTTAGACATTTTTCTAACTATCCGAATTGAATTGACGAATAAAAAATTTGCAGTTTTGTTTTTACTAGAAAACCAAAAAGTGTGTGTTTTCGGGTGCTGACTCTTATTTCTAATAAATAAACAAAGAAGATTGCAAATTAATTTATGTTTATTAATTTTATTTTTTATTTAGGATAAAGCACAGATACAGACAGAAGATGATAACAAGGAAACAATATTGAACATAAAACATACAAAATTCACCTGTATCCTAACTATTTTTTTTTTAGATTAAGCACTTATGAGCAGCAATAGATGAAGCTAGGTATATGGCGTAATACCTATATACAAAGACGTTTATCAATCAATATAAAAAAATAGCGTTGAAACTCGGGCAATGCCGGAAACTACCTAGTTACGAGTGTTATATAAAGTTGTGTAATATTCCTCCAAACATTAAGTTTTAATTTTTTTGCACACCATTTTTACAAGAAAATTACTCCTGAAAGAACCCACTTTCTTAAAAACATATTAATCTTCATTTATTGGTCTTCCCGCAGTAAAATCGTCTGATTTATGGTGAGAATTGCAATTAAGTAAGGAGGCGTGCGCCACTGGTGCCATCTATTGACAGGCGCCAATACGTCTTGTAGCCGGGTTTCACACCCCATAAATCTAGCTCGCGCGTGACACCTATGGGCCGCAGGATTAACTATACAATTTGATTCCGCGGCAAAAAATACTGGCAATATGCATTGATATAGCCTTCGCAAGGCAACAATGTATACTTCTTTCCGCTAAAAAGTTCACCGTGTCAAATAATCATATGTGGGTATAGAGAATTCTTACAACACTAAACGAATGTCAATGATTTAATTGCATTTTGATGAATAAAATACACCGTTACTGGCTACTTGCCATGAATCAATATTCCAAACCTCCGTAGCTAATGATGGAAATCGACATTTTAGACTGAAAAAGATGTACAAACACAACAACTTAGTTATTAATATATGATGCGAAAGTGAATGGAAGAAGAAGTCGGAGACATCCGAGGAAAGCATGGCCCGATCAAATGAATCAAATATTTGAACCAGGCCATGTGAAGAGTTAGAATAACAGAAGAGTATGTATGAGACGATGTATGAATTCGAATGAAACAAGGAGTGTTTACCGAGGCAGAGTTGTATGACGGTCCGTTCTCTCTGCCTACTTCTTCGGGATAGCGGCGGGATGGTTAGTTGGTTAGTTTATATCACATCGTGGTGTGCTCTTATGTAAAATTATTCATATATACACACATTATTTTATATTACAATCAATTTTCTCATTTCTCTTTTGAATTTAAGAAAATTGAGCCTTTAATCTTTTCCCGGGTTACAAATAACCAGACAATATTTGTAAAACTCCTACTGCCATCATAATAAGCGGAATATGTTGCTCGTGCAATGGTGGAGGACTTGGCTAGCTGAGGAATTGAATCCACGACACCCGGGTCCAACCCTCAGCTACTAACCAGTCATTTTATTAATACTTTTTTTTTCTTGAATAAGAACTTATGCATTTATCCGTAGAAACGAAATATTCCCAAAACAGACCGGTCGGTAGCTGAGTGGACAAACGTGTCGGATTCCCACCCGGGCGTCGTGCGTTCAATTCCTCTGCTGGCTTAGTCCTCCATCAGTGCACAAGAAACATCTTCCGCTTCTTATGATGGCAGTAGGAGTTTTTAAAATATTGTCAGGTTATTCGTAACCCGGGAATGTTTGTATTTTTTTTTTTTAATCTATTATATTCGATGGCAGACTAGTGTGCTTTGTGTCAATGGTAATATTATATAATTCAGACATTCCACGTGGTGAAAACGTGTGCCACGGAGAGAATACCAAGTGAATTGCTACAGATTTCAGATAGAAAGGATTGAGACACGGAAAGGGTGTCTATTAGATGGGAATACAAACCATAAACCAGCTTTAAAAAATAAGGGCTGAAATATAACCCACCCGATTATATTTTAGGGCTGGTGTTAGAAGGGTCGTAAAATCTCTCTACAATATAAACGCGATATATTTTCATGTAAGCACATGACAATATGTTTTACAATGTTATACTCATGGCACGTTTTCATTGTATTGTACTAATACACGTTATTATGTGTAAGATAACTTCTCATAAGAGAAACAGATAAAATTATATAACCGCTTCAAGATCGTAGTATATGAATATAAAGGTTACAAACGGTTGGAGAGTACATTGATTGCAGTTGTTTTCTGTCATGTTTTAGAATATTTTTTCGATCAAATGATATTTTTCCAACATCTTTATAAATCAGTGATATAGAATAATAATAAAAAAAACTCGCTAAGCTGAAAACCCATCTTTTCAGAAAATCATATCTATAAAAACAGAATCGCCCCAATTTACAAAAGGATAACATAAAAATATTATTGATTAAAGATGTATGATGTTATAGCCTTCTTGTATCTACATCCCCTACAGGAAAAAAACATCAACAACCTCTGCGTACGTATTACCAACTACATGCAATCTAGGTACAAGCGAGTATCTGAAAGACTCAATCCTGATGTTATTGTTACAAACTAAATAAAAATTTGGATCGAGTAGTTCTCGTTGGTATGTGAAAATAAATAAGGTTCAATAACTCAGGGCTAATTTCAATATATAATTTAAGTCAGATATCTGCAATATGGGTTGGTAAAAATTGAATCGCCAAAAATCTATTGAATTAAGAGCTTAAATATTTTCGGCAGATATGAATTTGGCATTTATCTATAGAAAAACATGCATAAATCAATTTTTGCGCTTTCTGCATAACTTCGTCCAATTGAAGATACCATAGTTCCACTGGCTCCAGATGGTTGGGTAGTTGGGACTCGAAAAAAATACTACGAAAGAAGTACCCTTGTCAACAATATTAATAAAAAAAAACATTATTGGTTTTTATTACCTTTTGACCCCGGATTTTTTTGAGGATATCGAGATATCACTGTACAGTAAAAACATTTTGCTAACGTCTTGTTATGTTACTGTGGCATTAAAGGCAATTGATTCTCTCAAATGAAGTTTGTGTCTAATGGAGCCTAGCTCCCCCTGGCCCGAAGCGCCAGAATTCCATCAATGCGGTATTTCCCTGTGGCATTTGTGTGCGAATTTGCGGCATATAAAAACAAGAGTAATTTTGATCTGATAAGGCGGAGGCTTAGGTTGTATTAGGCTGAACATTTTCGGGTTATTGCAAAGACCAGGGGTCGGAAAACTAAGGCTTTTTGGCTGCATACAATGGACTTTCTTAGAAAATAGACCTCAAAAGAAACTCTGGTAAACATAAATAATGTATACTGTAGACGATGCTCTCATTATGTATTTGATAATCATTTGCTTTGCATAAAGCCAACTTAAGCAAAAAATATATTTATATCGCATTGCTAATCTAATCATCTAACATGTCATTTAACGTTCGCAGAGATAATGTAATGCCACACACGCTCCTTTCCTTAATCACATTCATACATTGTCTTGCACAGAGGCGTGCACTCTATATAAGCACTGCTTACCCTGCCAGACTCGCATAAAAAAATATGAATTATATTGAATTAAATAGAACGATTAAAGAATACAGAAAATAAATCTATACTTTCAAATATACGGACGAAGTTCAGCTAATCGCACCGCCGCGAGCGCCCCACCGACCTTCCTACTATAACGTGTCAAAAGCAGTAACTACATTTGCACAAATGCTGCCAACGTCAGAGTAGATTATCCTATGTTCACTAGACTACAAAAAATATGTATGCATGTATGCTGTGAGCTGTGTGCGCATTCAAGTAGCTCGTTTGTGTCGGTATTTTTGATAGAGTCTAGGCAGTGCTTTTACAGAACAAATGCAATAAAATCAGTGACATCAGTTGGTACCTTTCTTAAGTATCAATTGATCCGCCATTTTTCTTACTGCCTTCCCTATGAACAAAAACTGTGTGCACGCCACTGGTCTTGTGTATTTCGACTGTTGACATGACTAAACTCAAGTCTTTAATTCATTTGATGATTCCTGTCGTCCTGGGGTATTTCTCCATCATGTTATTCTGACACACTTTTCTCTATCCCCCTGCTTTACATATTTAAACCGTGCTAGTGTCCCTTTCTTAATTTAGTTCATTACGTTTACATCGGCCTAATATTTTTTTATGAAATCTGATTCATCTTCATTCGATCTACCCATCCGCACTACGGTCGTATGTGGTTTTATTAAGCAAACGCTTCAGAAATTTCATTTATACTTCGACCAGTTTTCTTTTGGTTCAGTTCCAAACTCAACTGATAAATATCACGGTTGACATTAGAACTCCAATGCTGACTGTTCGCTTCTATTTGCACCTGGTTATACTTCTGCATTCATTTTTCTTTCAAATATTCTTCCTACCTCTTACTAACACACTTTACAAATAAATAAACTCATCCACTTGCTCCGAGGATTCACCAATAATAATTGTAATATCCAGATGGTGGATAATTGACCTGATGATTGATTTGTTTGTAAGTATCTGTAGGTTCTTACCTTCATGTTTTTAATCGAGTTACTACCTATCTAACCATTTTGTAATACTTAATTTTCGTATTTAACTGCACCATGTTCGAAATAATCGACAATCAAACGGAAGAGTTTTGATGTGTAAAAAACGTGTTGCTAGTTGGTTTTTTCGTTTGTTCATTGGCTTTGTTGTTATTCTCCAAATAATATAAAATAACTATGGTGTTTTGGATTATGAAGAAAAAAGTGGTATGTTCATTTAATTAATAATACAATTGTGTAAGAAGACTTGAAGAACTTTCAACTTTAACTACATCGGTGAGTGAATGGTTTTCATTTTTCCTTCATTTCAATAATCTTTTCAACAGTATCGTTTAACATTTTTGCCGTGGCTCTTTAAAACTTATAAAAAGAAAATCTTTTTAAAATACATATTTGCAACTTTATCTCAGGAGTCTATCGATCCCTGGTGTAGACAAACTAAGGGACGTAAAAGAAACAAGGGAGACCAAACGGAAGACCGCAGATTAATCGGTTGAAATAAGATGGTTTTATAAGGGAATTAATGTCTGCCGGATGATTTTAACCATAAATCTGTTTCCAATCCGTTTTCGTGGAAAGTAATTCAATGGGATTTATGTAAATAGAATTTACAGATTTGGTATCGTGTTCAATCTATCCCAATGCTTGCTTACGTGAAAGCTAGTTTGATTTTCTCAAGATGAATTTCTCAAAAATGAACATTGAACACCGATAAATCAAATAAGTGACACAGTAATTTATTTATTGTTAATGGCGTCTTCAGCTAATATTAAGGTATTTTTTCACTGTATATTCGAACATACGTGTATATTTTAACCCTGAAAATCCTCACCCATCGCTCTCAATCTTTTAATTACAAAAATTAACAAATGTCCTATTATATGTGACTTTTTTTGTAGGGGTTTGTATTTGTGTTGTTGTTGAATGTGTTTTATTTACTAAACTAACTAAATAACTAACCACCACGAGTGGTAAGACGCTCGACTACGAATCCAAAGGTCGCGGGTTCGAACCCGGCGTGCGCAAATAACTTTTATTTAATTAAGATGTATCATAACACATTTAATTCACATTAAATAATATAACGTACATTTGTGGCACGTTCCAGAGTGGTAGATACTCTGAGTATCGTCCTGGTGAGAGACCACCTTTCATAATCGAAATGTTGCTTTATTGAAATGGCTTTAGTCCCTTGTGACCAGATCTGAACAGCCAGGTACTTCCCAACCTTCCTCTTTCCCCTGCCCACTACTTCCAGCCTCACAACATACCCCAATTGGGGATGCCATAGTTCCACTGGCTCTAGACGGTCTTGTGCGGTATTCACTATAAAAAAATCTTTTTTATGCTTTTCAGCTGATCGTTATTTGACCAAAAGCTTAAACGGCCCTAGAATAGACGTTTAATAAGCACCTTAAAAATGTCGACCGGTCGGTAGCTGAGTGGACAAACGCGTCGGATTCCCACCTGGGCGTCGTGTGTTCAATTACTTTGCTGGCTAAGTCCTCTATCATTGCACAAGCAACATCTTCCGCTTCTTATGATGGCAGTAGGAGTTTTTCAAATAATGTCAAGTTATTCGTAATCCGGAAATGTTTGTCTTTCTTTTTTTTTTTTGATTACAAAATGGCGATAATCGTTGTAATGTTAAATTTCAGACAGCTCAACCTAAATAACGTTTTTGAATGTTTTTTTCTTATTTTTTCCAGGTAAGAGCCACCATTGAAACTTCCAACGTAAATATGCCCACCAGAAGGTAAGCCGATATAACTTCTTCTCATTGATAACGTCTGAAATCCGAAATTTAAATTAGATTTATTAATCTCCTAAGGTGAATGGCAGAAGAAGTCAGGGACGCCTGAGAAAGACATGGCAAGATCAAGCGAATCAGATAGTCGTGGTCGATTGATGTCAGAATAACAGAATAGTGTGTATTATGAAATGAATGTGTGAATGTAAATGAAGCAAGGAGTGTGTCTCAAGACAGAGTTGTGTAGCGGTTTATCCTCCCTGCCTGAAACGATGGTTAGTTAAATATGAAAATATGCTTCCAAGGTGTTCGGAAAACGGTCTCCGGTCGTACGTGAAGGCTTCCTTTTTTAAGTATTTAGAATGGATGGCTTTCTATAATGTTCCTACCTCTGTAGATAATTATTTAGAGAATTCGCCCTTTCAAAGAGTGCACAGACTTGCTTATAAGTATGGTTCAAAAGATGTTTACCGCTACGACACTTTGTCCAAATTAAAATGAGCTTATTTAAATGTTTTGACAGATTTATTAAGTTTTATTTTTTCGCCATACAACTTTGTCTTGGCACACACTTCTTGCTTCATTCAAATTCATACATCGCCTCATACATACTCTTCTGTAATTCAGACGTGACCCGACTCAAGTATTTGTTTCACTTGATTGTGCCATGTCTTCCTCGGGCGTCCCCGACTTCTTCCATTCACTCTCGTGTCATATATCTTCTCATGCTGTTTTCTTCTCATCATTTGGTCTACGTGCCTAAACCATCTCAGCGTCCCTTTCTTAATCCTATCCGTTACGCTTACATCAGCCTTGCATTCTTTCCGGATATCCACATTTTTAACACGATCATACGTGGTTTTACGCACATACGACTTAGAGATCTCATTTCTACAGCATTCAGTCTACTTTCATCCTTTCATCCTTCCTCTGCCAGTTCCATGCCTCACTGCCATACATCAAGGTTGGTTAAAACACTCCATCGTGAACTGCTAGCTTCGCTTCTTTGAACATTTTTTAAATTTATTCCAACAGCGTTCAGTCCTCCATTTCCTGTTTTCCTGCATTCACTCTTATTTCTATTATCTACTTAATTAGTGTTATTTTTTCATTTAAATTATTTATTACCCTTTACTTTGTTATTTTATTTATATTTATAATGATTAAAATAACAAATGAAACTATGATTTTATTTTTTTCCTCACCGGGATTTCCCTTGCTGAGGAATAAATTTTATATAATACATTTGTAATACAATTTAAATGATAAGGTTGCAAGATATAAGTATTCTGTTTCAGTGTGTATTGTTTAAAATTTCGTTGGTTGCTTTCATCTAAGGTTGTTTAATTTTATTCGTCTGTGTTTATTTGTAGTATTATGTCTATTCCCCAGGCAAATGGGGAGGAGTTTCTATGAATAGGCCATAGTCGACTCTTTCCCATCCCCACATAACACAAACAGACTTGATGTTTATATCGCTGCGGTGTTCGCCGAGGCGAAGCGAGCTGATGATTTTTGATGAATTCGCAAATACTTTGTAGGGTTTTCAAGCAACTTAATTTTTCCCTACTGAATTCGAGACGTTTAAAGACACAAGAGTTGTAGCAGTATTTTTAAACCCATACGAGGTAATAAAATAAGTCGCAATGCGTAGTTCTCTCAGTATGAAGAACATGAAATTAGAGTCAGTAACTTTAAATGTTTCATCTTCACTTAATGATGATGCAATTTAATTAAACAAATACAATGTACGTAATACGAAACAAACATAATAATAAACTAATGTTTACCATTCATTCTTTCTTTTCGTATGAGCAAATTATTTACACTTGTATCACTGTTAAATAGACAAATAATAAACTGAACAGTAAGGAATAAGAGTGAATTAACAAAGAAAGAACTGTGAAAATAATATGTAACGCCAAAGTGAATGGAAGAAGAAGTCGGGGACGCCCGAGTAAGACATGGCACAATCAAGTGAATCAAATACTTGAGTCGGGTCTGTCAAGAGTCAAAATAACAGAAGAGTATGTATGAGACGATGTATGAATGTGAATGAAGCAAGAAGTGCCATGACATGGCGGTTCATCTTCTCTGCCTACCCCTGAGAGAAAACTGCGTGATTGTTCGTTAGTTGGTTTTAGAAATAACATTAAAAATAGGTCAATTTCATGTCTCCTTGTGTCCTGAATCAATTTTTATGAGGGATTTAAAAGTATTGATGTTTTTGAGTTTTTTTTTATTGCAGGAAAGTTGTGATCTGTAGTGCAGTTTTGTAACTTATTCATAATTTTTTGTTTGCAACTCTTAATTCGTGGTGTAGTTCTATTTTAATGATTAATAATACAACATTTTCAACTATTTTCCACCGTTGGATTTTAAAGTGATAATTTGTTGGGTTCTTACCTTCATGTTTTCCATCCAAGTTCCTACATATCCAACCATTTCACCATATCGAACTTCGTATTTAACAAAACCGTTTTCGAAACAATTGACAATCAAACAAAAGAGTTTTGATGTGAAAAAAAACTTGTTTTGCTCGTTCGTTTCGCTTGTTCGTCGGTTTGTTATTTGATCTCTTAAAAATTGTAAAATAAATGTGGTGTTTTTTTTTTAGTATAAATAATAAAATTAGTGTGTTTTTTTGTGAATTGTTTCGGCTGTAAATTTGTGTAAGAAGAATTCAAGAACTTCAACTTCATCGGTGAGTGAATGGTTTTTATTTTTTCTTTCATTCCAATAATCTTTCCACATCCATAATTAGAAACTTCCATCAAGTATTTTAGTTTATCGTTTACAGTCTACTATTTCCCAAACTCATCTGAAGCTGGAAACACATGCGATGTTTCATTTTCGTTTTGACATTTTTTTTTGTTCTTTGTGTTTCATAAAGTTTTAAAATATGTATTATTAATCATTTTAATGACTTAGTTTAAAGTTTCATACGGCTCTAGGTTTGTTTTAAAAAATAATAACAATTTTAAACCTAAACGGCCCAATTCTTTGTGAAAGGTATTTTTTGTGAACTTTAAATCGAATATGAAGCTGTTCGTTCGATTCCCTTCCAAATCCAATAAAAGTTTTGAGTAACAAATCAATTCGTGACTAATTTAAAGCTTCGATATCACTTATTCTTCCCCTGCACGAAAGTGAAATAAACCTCCCACTTTTAAGCCCGACAATCGCCAAATGGTAAAGAATTTAAACTACAGCATTAAAAATTTAAGCCCCAATACAAGTTGTTTATAAATAAACTACCCCAGTACAAACATGCCGTGCTTGCTGCCACCGCTGCTATTGAATTTGAATCGAACTTTCCCTCGAAGCTTGAAACCTCTGAAGAGGTAAAACGGTAGAACTATACTGTGGGCGTGTTTGTGTTTTCAAAGTAGGCTCAATTTCGTTTCGCTTTTGGTGAAATTCGTCAGACATTTTTTTGAACTTGACTACTTTTTAGAGACCTCTGATCTAGAGCCACGAAATACCTGAAAAACGCTTTACTGTGAGCAGAAATGATCTGTTTGATAGACTCCTCTATTTTAACAATCGGATTGCTCTATTTAGAGAAAATAAATCAGGTGGAAATGATAATTTACCGGTATTTCAGTGAAAGAAGCTCTAAGAAACTAACGTCATTAATTCATTTAACTTGACAAACAGCGCGACCAGTATTTTTATACGGTTGAAATTCGCCACGTGAGAACAGATCGCTTCTGCGACTCATTCTTGTGTTCAACAGCTCGGCTGTGGAATGATTTACCGGTCTGTGTGTTTCCTCCCTCCTAAATCATGGGTCTCTTCAAGACCTAGGTTCACGTCTTCCTTTCACCAAAAAGACCCTCCAAGCAGCATTATTAAAGAAGACATACGCCCTGACAGAAATAATTTTCCCCAAGGCTTCCTGTGTGACATTAATAAAGAGTAATGTTGAGAAGAATATTTTTCATTTATTATAAAATTGTATAAATTGGCCACATCGGTATATATAACATTTCTAAGGGTTATCTGTTCAGCGCCTGAAACCCATTTCACAATAATAGAGCAGGCCTTTCGGGGGTGGCTTTATACAGGGAGGATTTGTAGGGGTTGGGGTAGCAACTACGCTCGACTTATGATTTATGGCGAATGCTATTTCAATTTTACACACTTCACTTCACCATCGTGAATGGCTTTGTACATACAGATGTTCAAAACCAGAATATTGTGACCCGGTGACTGGAAATTGGAACCGGAATTAAATTTGAAGTATGTGGTGGCTTGTGACCTGAAGGAAAAGTTAATAAATGGAGCGCGATCAAATAGAGAAGCGATGTGATGGAGAACTGGCCCAATGGAGGAGTTGGAGAGGAGAAAACACCTAAAGGAGAAGAGATCCAATGGAAGCCTCACCTAATGATGAAGTGAATGAAATGAGAAGTGACTTTATGAAGAAGCGATAGGATTGAAAAATAACCAATTGAAATAGTTCTTCGAAAAATAATAGATCTATACCAGTCGGCAGTTTTTCAAGTGAGAAGAGTCAAATTGTCATGGAAACCGGATAACAAAGGTAATGGTACCAGAGAGAAAAACATAATATACAAAAATGTATAGGATATGGATTTTTAGGGAAAAAAAAGTTCGAGATGTTTTATTTTTATATTTTTTCATTAGACCGGTGTCCATGCCTCATTTTTGATAGCTTTACTATATCTGGCAAATAGCTACTTATATTTGATTGAATACGTGATTGTAATTTTTCATTCGTTATTCTGCTTCTAAGTTTATATTTTATTTGGTTCATAGTTGAGAATGTTTGTTCGCATCTACGAGGCCTGTTCAAAAGAAAAGGTGAAATTTGAATTTTCGCGGGCTGTGTACATTCGATTATCGATCGAACCAGTAAAGGCATTTTTGAACGTTTTACCTAAAACTCTAGTATGCGTTTCATATTGAATTTAAAAGTTTAATGTTTAAGACTTGTATTCACTAGAAACCTTAGACATTTTTCTTACCACCCTTATGGAATGAACGGATACATAGTTTTTAGTTTGAACAAGTAAGTAAAAAAGTGTGTATTTTGAAAAAAACATTTTTCTTAAATTCGTATGAATAATCACACCCCGAGACTTCACCCTATCTTATCCCCAAATAGACTAACTAATTACGCATTTGATTAATTTGATACTAACCTTCGAATAGTTTACATAAATTGGATGAAAACCCAATGAATCACATTTTCTTTAATTAATCCGATTCTAAGAATAACCTATATTTACGCAAAGGAAAAAATATCGTGTCCTAAAAATCGTTAATTCCAAGTTAGTATACCGCAGGGGACGAAGGAAGAAAACAATTCATGGAAATAGCCAATTACTTAGCTCGATAAATATTCTTTTCGATATTCTGCGGCATTTTTTTTACTGCTTTTGTGAAAAGTGAATATGATTAACACGATAAAATGCCAGGAAGGGCGATATTTGATAATATTTAATATTATATTTTCGTAGAAAGCAATCACTTTGCGGTTTGACCTATTTAATGAAAAATACGTAACAAACAAGATTAGCTTAATTTTCGATTTTCAATGACTACAGTGGCGTCAATGAAATATGTAGAAAACTCTTTTAAAATCGTTTTAATATAATCCATTTTTGTGAATTGTTCATATTTTCCTTCCCATCCTCTATTGGTCTATTGGTTGACCATAACTCTTATTTCTGGTTTTTGTGTTTCTCATTAAAATATATTGACTAAAATATATAAAGTAGTTCAATATTAGGTACATTTCCTGTAAACTCATAAAGTTTATCATTATTCTTTAATCATCTTCTCAGTTTACGTTTCGTCTTTTTCAATTCATATTATCTGTATCTTTCTCTCTGCTCATTTGTTATAATTGAAATTTTATTCTATTGTTTTCTCACTGTTCTGTTATTTTATTTAATAATTTATTCTCCCTTTGTATGTAAATATAAGCGCACACTTTCTATTTTTCGTTTAGTTTGATTTTATACCCTGATGATGCTTAGGTCAAGCGAAACCGGTCGGTCATAAAAATTAAAATAATATCCGTGCTCTTATACAAAGTTATTATTTAATTATTATTTTTTTTATATTTAATCATGTTAGCGTTTTTATATTAGGTCTACTACCCCGATACTTGAAACACAAAATAGCCTTTGGAAGGTTGTATTTAAATACTGAATACCCGAAACTTAATACAACAACGGCACAACATCATTATTTTTACTCAGCAATTAAGATTTTTAACGAACAAAAAAACGAACTAAAGACATAATAGAAATAAATAACTACGAAATTTAAATAAAAAAATCACTTCACACTAAAATAATTTAAAATACTTATATAGATATAATATCTATTTTTAACCATTCAAATGTTAGTATAAGTAACACATGATAGTACTCCCTCTCTAAGCACGAGAGTTTTCTCTAATAGGGAGGTAATTATCACAAACTAGAAATTATGACATTGTATATTAATTGTATTTTAATATTACTAACTGTTAGTATTAAGTAAAAAGTGTTTGTACAATAAGTTCAATAGAAAAAACAAAAATACTGATATTTAGTAATTAATTATCAAATTACCAGTTGTTACCCGTGAAAAATCACGGGAAGTGCTTTCTTGCTTTAGTCCACCCATTTTAAATAAAGTCTAATGTCGGCTAAAATACATAAAAGGTAAGAAATTTATTAGGTAGGTAGGGCTTTGAAAAGATTATTTTAAAATGTGGTAATTTTAATTAACATCAAGACATTGTTTTATTGACTCACCGTCTCTGTTACAACTTATCTAGTTCAGAATTCCTTACCGTAGATTCAAAAACAATGAATTGCTGTTCCTCAATCATCACAATACTAATTATGGGTATAATTCTCCAATGTCCAGAATGTCAAGACTTGTTAACTCAAGCCATGGTCTTGAAATTTTTGGTAGCAGTCTAAATGACTTTTGTCATTCTTTACGACTCTACCAAAACTTTGACTAGACCATGGCTTGAATGTTCTCTCTTATATTTATTTTGCCCTATTATTGTCATCGCTTCATTTATTATTATGTACGAGTACGTGCTATTCCTTCTCTGTTCTTCTCTGTCTAAATGACTTTTGTCATTCTTTACGACTCTACCAAAACTTTGACTAGACCATGGCTTGAATGTTCTCTCTTATATTTATTTTGCCCTATTATTGTCATCGCTTCATTTATTATTATGTACGAGTACGTGCTCTTCCTTCTCTGTTGCTCTTTTTTCCATTTCGTGTTTTATATGTCTTCTTTGTAATTGGACTTTAGTCCGTTATTTAATGAATAAATAAAACCAAATTAAAATACAAATAAAATCACACTGCTACGTACCCACGTACTCACAAATGAAATTATTTATAGTAATTGTGAATAAGTTATCACATGAGAATATTTTGTTTGTCAAGACTGTGATTTGAACTCCGGGAATCTATTTCATTTGTCACTACAGAGTGGTAGATGTTCTCAGTATCGCCCTGGTGAAATACCATCTTTGAATGAATCGATTCGTTGATTGCTAGAAATGGCTTTAGCCGTGTTTAGTGACAAGATCTGAATAACCAGGTTTTTCCTATTCTCTCCACTTACTTTAGCCTCACGACATTTCTTAAATTTAGTTTGCCATAGTCCCACTGGTTCCGGATAGTTGAAACTCTTGCGCGGTATTCAAATAAAAATGTGATGACTGGGCGATAAGCTATCGATAAAACATTAAGACCTCCGTAAATTGTCAATACCTATATTATCATAATTATTCTTCACAAGTTTTCTGACACTTCTGACGTCCAGCTTTGGACATAGGCCTACATTAAATATCGTGAGGATTGTTGATTCTGTTAACCAGCAGTTTTCTGTTGGTTTGCAGTCTATCTCATCTGTAGGCGACCTCTGTTTATTCTAACCATCTGGTGTTATTGTAACTCCAACAGTCAGTTGCAGCGTGCAGAATGAAAAATTACCGCATTATAGTCAACCTTTGATAGGAAAGAGTGCTAGAAGAAAAATAATCATTTAACCGCGCTACGTGCCCAGCATGGTCCCATATTAATAATGGCACTTGAACACAAAAATTGAAAGCGTGATTTTATGGTAAAATTCACGTCGAGGACTCTTAACAAAGTTAAATAATAACAAAAAACTACAGTTAAAACTTACATATTCATATTTTTCTAATTTATCTACAATTTTTAAATGTAGATTTATAGTTGGATCGTTAGAGTAAGAATATATGTGGAGAGAGAGCTAATTTTTTTTACCCAACCTATACAATTTTACGATAAATCACTTTCTCCGGGTTTTTACGTCGTAAACCGCGAGAGAAAAAAAGACAAGACAAGACAAGTTGTCACATAATATCGCACCACTTTTACGTATGTTAGCATGTTTTACGTCTCCGGCGACTCCGCCCACCATGTTTTGTTATGCGATATAACTCAACGGTTTTTGAGGTTATATCCTAAATTTTTGTTGAAAACAATACTGTAAAAAGTAATTATACAAATAAACAAAACAGAATGTCGACACGTGCTATGAATGGATGTAAAAAGGTGTGTCCATGAAAACCCCTAGCCACGCTCGAGTAAAAAAAAAATCAACAATCCTGACTACACAAGCTATCCCCACTGATATATTTTTGATATATCGTTTCAAAATTTTGCAAAAAAAAAAAAATTGGCATTTTTTTGGTGAAGCATTAGTTACGAGTAACATAAAATTTAATATGTAAATCTATTGGTATAAAATACCGTAAAACGTCGTCTTTCGTACACACTCGCTATGGAAGCATCCACGTGCTAGCTACAAACAAAAGTGCTGCCACCTTCAATATTCAAAGAGAACTATTAATTTAGACGATAAAATTTCAATTTTTTTTATTTATTAAAAGCATCACCTACGAATTTTACTAAAATTAAGCTTTTAATATGATACATCCCTGAAGAAGTTTTGGGTTCAAGCAAAACCTAATCCGAGAAAGTCGGTGTTCGAAAAGTTGTCGGAAGTAAACACTGTTAGATTTATGTATTTTGTTAAATTAAAATGGAGCCGCCTTTTTTAGTTTCTCATTCGCTTCGGTAACGAGAATCTTCAAAATGTGTCTTTATCTTTGATTTATATGCAAAAAGAACGAATGAAAACGGAAATAGGCAAAAAACTACATAAAGGAATAGTGGATTGGACTGGAAATTATCTGAGTTTAATATTAAAGAGAATTAAATCGGTTCAACAAAGGTACCTATATCTTGGAAAGTAAATTTAATTTATTTTTCTGTGTATTGCTTTCTATCTATTTACCAAATGAAAATTTTCGCTTACCTAAGATTTCTTCTATTTTTGTTTCTTTCCTTAATCTTTTTATTGTTCTCTCTTGTATTAGATGTTTTTATATTTTATGATTATTATTATGTTTTTAATATTGAATACCCCACAAGTCGGATAGTAGTTTGGAAAGGTACACAAGAACGATATTCTGGAACTGAATCCAGAAGAGGAGTTTCAGGAAGATGCCGGTACTTGTGTACTTTGGCATCCCCGATTGTAAGATGCTGTAGGGCTAAAACTGGATTCACACCAACGTCCGGATCCGCTAAGTGACGATACTGTTCCGCATGAGAGCTTATTGATATGGTATGAATATCAATCAAGGAGTATGTGCCAAGACAAAGTTGTGTGGCAGTTATCCTCTCTGCCCACTCTTGTGATATTTAACTACTTAGTTAGTTAGATAATTATTTTGATGTGTAAAAATACTTAAATCGCAGTTTTTTTATTTTATTAAAAACCATTTTTTTATCACTAAATAATATTTTTAATGATAATTTTAATAAAAAAAAATCTGCGATAAGCATTTTTACACATCAAAATAATTATTTAACTAACTAAGTAGTTACATATAACAAGGGTGGGCAGAGAGGATATACTGCCAGACAACTTTGTCTTGGCACATACTCCTTGATTGATATTCATACCATATCAATAAGCTCTCATGCGGAACAATATCTTCACTGAGCGGATCCGGACGTTGGTGTGAATCCAGCTTAAAGGTGACGAGGAGGGGAAGAAGATAAGGAACAGAAAAGTTGGGAAGGACCTGGCTATTCAGATCTGATCATCAAACACGGCTAAAGCCATTTCAAGCAACGTTTCTATCCTGCATGGCGGTCTTTCACACTTCTCAATCTTCATCTTAACCATATCCTTCCCCTCTCCAGTACTTTCAGCCTCACAACATACCCCGATTTGAGATGCCACTGTTCCACTGGCTCCAGACGGTTGGGAGCAGTTGGGACTCTTGTGCGGTATTAACTATAAAACATTCTTTATGCTTTCGATTCTCTCCGGATATCGACATTTTTAACACAGTCATACATGGTTTTATAGCACATAAGCCTCAGGGATTTCATTTCTATATCGTTTGTTTTACTTTCATCTTTCCTAGGATGCCGTGATATAGTTGTATAGATGGACTGGCGGATAGTTGGGAGCAGAAGGACCTCTTATGCGGTATTCACATTAAAAAAAACACAATTTATGATACAGGACAAAATGGAACACGAAACAGAGAAAGATGCTCACTTTACGGCATCATAGTGTTATATGTGCAGTTTGGTTGACATGTTGCATTGATAATAGGCAACATCCGATAAAAGAGGGCACCAGGAAAAGAAGAATAATAATTTGATCTCTTTTGTGAAATATCACATTTACAACACGCGCTGTACAACAATGCATATAAAACCTTAGTTTTAGAACTTTTCCACATAAAAATGCTTTTACTAATATCGTCATTGATCCCATCATTAAAGCCCACCACTTAAATCAATTATGATAAAGATTATTCTAAAACTACCGATCACCACCAATTCGGACGAAAAATGTGTTTTAGATAATAGGCAGCTTTATGCCAAAAACATACTAACAGGTTGGTGTGTATTAAATTTTTGTCCCATAATACATCGTTGCAATTCAATAATTACCGCATTTTTATGTTTGACCGGTCCCCGTTAAACGCCGCTTGTCGGTCCGTTTCAGTGTTTTTACAAATTCTGATCAGCTAAAAAGCATAACGATTATGTTGGTGTCCTTGCCAGCTAATCATAATCTGTTTAAAAGCTGAAATGATCCGAAAATCGGCATATTTACCGGTCAAATGTCAAAAAAATTATGAAAATCGTTGAATTGTTACGATGTCAAATGCAACGAAAGCTTGAAACGTACGAGAGAAAACTTTTCAAATTTGGAACTGATGCTGATTTAAATTATCAATTCTAAAAAATACTCCAATAAAGTGTCTGCCTATAATGTAATTAAGCCTCGGAGCAAGATATATATGGAGAGAGAGCTAAATATTTTTCTCAGTCCAAATTACACTAACTAACTAACTAACCATCACGCCGTTTCTCCGCAGGGGTAGGCAGAGAGGACGGACCGCCATACAACTCTGTCTTGGCACACACTTCTTGCTTCATTTACATTCTTACATCGTCTCATACATACTCTTCTGTTATTCTGACTCTCCACATGACCCGATTCAAGTATTTGATTTACTTGATCGTGCCATGTCTTTCTCGGGCGTCCTCGACTTCTTCTTCCATTCACTTTCGCATCATATATTCTTTTCACACTCCTTTCTTCGTTCATTCGCTCCACATGCCCAAACCATCTAAGCGTCCCTTTCTTGATCCTATCCATTACGCTCATATCAGCCTTGCATTCTTTCCGGATATCCACATTTGTAATACGGTCATACATGGTTTTACCGCACATCCGTCTCAAAGATCTTATTTCCACAGCATTCAGTCTATTACAATTACACTACCGTATACAAATTTACATTAAATCACTTTATTCTAGTTTTTGCACCGCAAACCGTGAGAGAGAAAGAGATAAGACAAGTTCTCACATAATATAGCACCACTTTTCGGTATGTAAGCATGTTTTCCGTCTCCCGCGTCTCCGGCGACTCCACCCACCACGTTTTGTTATGCGACATAACCGGACATAACTCAACAGTTTTTTTAGGTTATGAACAAGTGGTCACACAAATAAACAAAAACATTATGTCGACATGTGCTATGAATGGATGAATAAATACCCTTACCCTAGTCCTAGCCACGCCCGATTCAGGAAAAAATCAACAATCCTGACCACACAAGCTATCCCTCCTGGTATGTTGCTCTGAGATTTTAGCAAACATTATTTAACATTTGAGAAAGGTGGATTAAAGCTACTAATATTTTTTCTTGGCAAGTCACGTTAGATAGATTGAATTTTCACGGGTAACAACTAGTAGTATATAATAATTATAACAAATATCATGCATCATCAAAGGTATCGTTTCCAAGTTCTCCAGACATAAATTAATAAAAATAGAAAAACGATACATCTACTGCCTTAACTCCCTTGTCTTGCCCGTGTGACAAGATAAGCCTGGGGCTTGCCAGGTTTAGGTCCTAGGCTCCGAGGCCCCAGGGCCTTTGGAAGACAGGCAAAAGGACTTAGCGAGTGAAGGCTGATACATCAACTATTAATGCCTTCTTTAGGCGGGATAACAAGGCCTATGATTTATTCATAGATTGTCTATTAGCAAACGGAAATTAACGCAAACAATGTAAACAATACATTCAATTGATCATACATACTGCGTTCACATAGGAGAAGGCAGTGAAAATTGAGCGTTAGACATAACTGTCTGAACAAACGAGTGGTAGATACTCCAAGTATCGCCCTGGTGAAAGATCACCATTCAGAATCGAAACGTTGCTTGAAGTGGCTTTAGTCATGTTTGGTGACCAGATCTGAATAGCCAAGTACTTCCCAACCCTCCACTTCCCCATCTCCTTCACCTCCTAATACTTTCAGCCTCATGTACCACTCCGGAACGTGCCACAATTATACTTTTTTTAAATTATTTTATAAGAATTAAATGTGGTATTGGCGCACGCTGGGTTTGAACCCGCAACCTTTGGATCCGTAGTCGAGCGTCTTACCACTCGACCATGGAGGCCGTCAAATGGCTTAAGCCGTTTTTGGTGATCAGTTCTGAATAACCAGGTACATCCCAACCTTCTTATTCCCCATATCCTGTCACTCCTCACTAATTTCAGCCTCACAACATGCCCCAATTGGGGATGCCATAGTCTCATTTGCTCCAGACGGTTGGGAGCAATTGGTACTCTTGTGCGGTATTCACTATTAAAAAAAAAAAATAGACACTTGAAACGGCTCGATGAATTTCATCCGAAAAAAGGGAAAATTAGGCTATTTTGGGCACGCAGATACGCCCACAACACACCTCCGTCGGTGACTACTGCCATGCAAAGTGTATTCGATGGAATATTTAGCTTATTATTTCTAATTTTGAAACTGTTAATTCTTGGTGAAATTCCATTTTAATGATTTAATAAAACAAATATATAACTTTATTCCACTTTTATTTTATGACTGTACCGGTTTCAGCCTATGACGGCCATCTTCAGACTAGTACATGTTGTTGTTAACCTACGGCTTATATACTATTTTTGGGGATGTCAGGGGTAGTAAACAATGATTTTACTTTAATTATATTCATCAGTATTGTTGCATGATTTTAATAGTTACAGGGTAAAAGTTACTTTTAATTTATTGGTATTATTTTTTTTATATATCTATCTGGAATATTTATTTATTTTATTTAATATTTAAGATGGGTTACAGTTGCATTTCTATAAATATGAATTGACAGTGTATTTATATAATGAAAGGTTGGTGAATACTGATTGTTAATGAGTTTACTTTAGATTTTCCCATCTTAATTGTGATGTCCAGATGTACAACATAATTTTCTAATTATTGGGTTACTCCCAGCATTATGGTATAAAACTAGTTTTATGATTCTATTTATTATGCACTGTTAGAGTAGATTACTTCTATTATTATATAATTTCTCGGTATCAAGGAATTTTTAAGTGCTATGCACTTGTGTAATAACTTACATTTATTGTTATTACCTATTGATTGTTTGGAATTTTTAAGTGCATTTACATTATGATATGTTTTTAGTTAGAAATATACATTATTACATTGGATCGAATATTTAGCTGGTTCACAGTTATGATGGAACGTTCATTGGGAGCAACAGTTTAATCGAAGGAATTAAATATTCACGAAGAGCTGAGTGCTTCCTGTTAACAAATGTAGGAACAGGTAACGAATAAATTATGTAATATTTACAGGTGAATATTGTTAACATGAGGGGTATGATGCATGCTCAGAACAAGAATATATATGGAGAGAGAGCTAAATTTTTCTACCCAACCTTTACAAATTTACGATATATCACTTTCGGCTGAAGGAAGTGTGGAAGAAAAAGAGATGGGGAGAGGAGGGAGATGGAGAAGTGAAAGGTTGGGTAATAGCTGGCTATTCATATCTAACGGTTAAAGCTATTTCAGTCAAGCAACGTTTCGATTCTGAATGGTGGTCTTAAACCAGGGCGATACATAGAGTATCTTCTACTCTGGAACGTGCCGCAAATATACTTTTTATTATTTTTATTTGAATAAAATGTGTTATGAAATATATTTATTAAATAAGTTATTTATTTTATTAATTAGTTATTGGCGCACGCCGGATTTGAAGTGACCTTCGAATTCGTAGTCGAGCGTCTTACCACTCGACTACGGTGTCCGTCAAATCTCTCAATAATTTTATTTTTTTAAAACGTCAAAAGCGCACAATATAATCTTAAACTTCTGGAGCCAGAGGGACTATGGCATCCAAAATTCTGGTATGTTGTAAGCAGTGGCGGCTCGTGTCTTTAGTTAGTTGTGTTTTTAGATTGAAAATACAAAAAAATGAAATATAAAAATAAAACATTTTCGCCTTCAGAACCAATAGGGTTTTTTTTAAACATAGCCAAATGAAAAGTCACGAACTGCCATTGGTTGTGAGGCTGAAGGTAATAATAATAATAATATTTGGATAATTTGTATAGCGCCGTTTTTGTGAGAAATCACCTCAAGGGCGCTGTAGGTAGTGGAGAGGGAAGAAAAAGAGAAAGAAGAAAGCTGAAAATTACCTGACTATTCAGATCGGTCACCAAACACGATTAAAGCAATTTCAAGTAACATTTCGATTCTAAATGGTGGTCTTTCACCAGGGTGATACTAAAAGTATCTTCCACTGGTATTGAGCGGATTCGTACATTTCAAAGCTGGGTGGTGGAAGTGGCCGAAGAGTCAGAAGGTTTTGTGTAAATTGTTGAAATAGTTTTTCTTTCAAATCGAAATCGATTACACTTCTATTGTTTTTCTATTCATTGCTGAAAATTGTAGCTGACAGACTTTGAGTTTTTGGGAAATAATACTGGAATAAAATTGTCCTGCTTCGATCGTATGTAATGTGAATACGGCCGTCGATTTTATTTTTACAATTGACCTACAAACGTGTTTGTTTCGATGTGTTGTTAATACAAGTGTAAACATGTCAAACTGTAATTTTTAGTTGTTCCTACGATTCTATCTCTCATTGTGATAAACTTTAAGTTCTAAAACATACTTTTTCACTCCTACGCTTTGTGTCACAGTAAATTAATGAAAATATAAACTGATGATATATCTTATCTTGGAGGACATGGAGAGTTAATTTTGCAAACAGTGTAGTTAGGACGGTTGACTTTATACTGACTCGATGGAAAGAGACAAAGATATATTATAGGATGTTGGATAGCCTATTAGTTACCGCTTACATGAAATCCGAACATTTTTAATAAACCTAATTGAAAACGTTAAAAAAAGCAATATCAATACATCATTAAAATGATTTATAAAGTCAAAACATCACACAAAAACTTGGAGGGGTGTGTGCTAAGACAAAGTTGTATGGCAGTCCAGATGGTTAGTTAATTAATATTGGTACTGTATTGTATAAAGCGGAAAAAGATATCTACGGTGAGTTTTGGCGTCATGCAATTAGTTCAGCTTTTTCTCGTTAAATTATCTAGCTTTTCTCAATTATTTTTATCATCAATTGTCGGGCTTCAAAATATAAACTAGTATTTTTATTTCGATACAATTATTTTACCTTCGTTCAGTAACGTCATTTCCATCATGAGCTATTTATTGTGGAGGTTTAAAATACTTAATTTTCTGTCAAATAATATTTTCAGTAAGCATAGTTAGTTTTATTAGGAAGAATACGTATATCAATCAAGTGTATTATTTCTTATTGAAAAATACAAGATTTCGCCTAACTCTGTCAATACTTGAAAGTTAATCAACGGCTCGGTGTAAAAAACAGCCAGCAGACAGTCAGATGGATCGAGTTTTACTCCCAGAGTCAGTATAATTTAATTAAAAACTTCTTCTAAAATTGTGAGAGAGTTTATGTCTTCAGTTAAAAAACGAAAAAAAAATCTTATAGATAAAGATCACACCTTCAATAGAAGCACCGGTGCCCATATTCTTCACAAAAACGATCATGGCAACAGATTAAATAATTGAACAGCACTAGAAATAAAGAAAACCAATCAAATTAATATTTAAATTCTTAAAAATCATGTAAATTTGTCTAGTAGTCCGATATTAGGTATATTTTCTGTAAACTCATTAAATTTATCATTATTCTTTAATCACCTTCTCAGTTGACGTTTTGTCTCTTTAAATTCATATTATCTGTCTCTTTCTCTCTTTTCCTTTGTTATAGTTTAATGTTTGTCTATTGTTTTCTCATTGTTTTGTTAGTTTATTTTATGATTTGTTCTCCCACTGTATGTTTATAATATAACCGCACTTAATTTTATACCCTGACGATGCTAAGGCCAAGCAAATCCAGTTGGTCATAAAAAAATTAAGTAATATTCGTGGTCTTATACAAAGTTATTTTTCATTTAAAAAGTTTATTTGTGGTCTTAAGTCAACGTAAAAGCGCATTTAAGGAGATATTTCACGAAAACGGCGCTATAAAAAGGATATAAAAAGTCTTGACATAAAATTTCAATGATAAGCGACAGATGGTGAAAAATCTTTCCCTTTACGAGTGTCTCACGTATTTAATAAAATCTTTTTTTCATGTTCTTCTTGTTCTAAGAACAAAAACTGGAATTTATTATTCTCAACGCAAACTTCGGCGAATTGCAAATCCGTTTTTTTAAATTTATTTTACAGCGGAAATAAGCTTTGACTACGAATGAAAAATACTGCAAAACAGATTCAGTTAGGTATTGTGAACATAATTTTAACACTATAATCTATTTGTTTTGTTTATTTAAGAATTGTTTGAAGTCAGGAGTATATTTCACATGACTGCACAAACTACCCGACCGTAGTAGTCAGCTCTATTCAACTGAGACAATTCGACTATTCGAATTTTCGATAACACTCGATCGAGCACATCTTCTTGGAATCGTCAAAGCAAACTGGAAACAAAAATAACTTCAATTAAAATATGGCATTACAGATGATTCTATATTCAGAAACAATGAATTGCTGTTCCTCAATCATCACTCTACTAATTATGGTTATCATTCTCCACTGTCTAGAAAGTCGAGACTTGTTAACTCAAGCCATGGTATTGAAATTTTTGGTACCAGTCTAAATGATTGTCATTCTTTACGACTCTATCAAAACTTTGACTTGACCTTGGCTTTGACTTGAATGTTCTTTCTAATGAATGTTTTGTCCTATTTTTCTCATTGCTTCATTATAATATTATGAATGGGTTGTTCCTTCTTTGTTGCTCTTTTTCCTCATTTCGATTTTTTTTTGTAGTTGGACAATATTCCGATAGTTTATAAATAAATGTTCTAATTCATAATGATTGTACCGTCGTTGAAGTGTGTATGCAATGCCAAAATCCCTGTAAATTCGTTGTAAAGCTTAAAAAATAGTTCAGCTCAGCTAGCTTAGTCCTCCATCATTGCACAAGCAACATTTCCGCTTATTATGATGGCAGTAGGAGTTTTTCAAATATAGTTTAGTTATTCGGAACTCGGGAATGTTTGTGTTTTTTTTTTTAAATAAGGAATTAGATTCTAATGAATGAGACATTTAAAGGTATGGATATATTTACAGATAAACTAAAAAAAATGCATTTTACAGTAATCAGATTTGATATCCACTGTATAATTTAAAAAAAACACATATTAACCTACAAACACGTGGCTTTTTCTAGACGATGGTCGATATCCGAATTGGGTGTACCTGCGGTTCCAGTAACCGGCGATTGGCGAGGAACCGGTTATTTATCCAGTTCTTTTTGCAACCGGTTCCTGTGTCAGAAAAGTTCCTCTAAGAAGATTTTTATATGAGAAAAAAATTCTCGCCGCCAAAAATTATTTTGTTCATGGGGGGGGGGAGGGCAAAAACCCCTTGTGGCCAAAAAAGGAACCGATTCATCGGACAAAGAATATCCTCCCTTTAATGTTCCTCGGAGAAATAATATCGATGGTTCCAGTGACCGGCTTGGAACCGGTTCCTTATAACCGAGACAGGAATATCGACTATCTCTAGAGCTGAGTGGCGGCGCTCACTCACCTGACTCAAATATTTATGCCATCCTTTCTGGAACGTCCTTAACTCCTTCTTCCATCAATTTTCGCTTTATTTACCTGGTTTAACACACTTTTCTTCATCCGTCCGTTGTCATGTCAGGATCTACCCCAAGATTTATTATTAACAAACTTCCACAGTTAGATGGAATGGAATGTGCCTGGTACATAATATGAGCAGGTCATTTCACTTGATGGGACCCTACGATAACATTCTTGGGTGGAACAAACATCGTTTTATTTACCATGAGGGTTGAGTAACTTACATTAAAATGTGACGAATTGTCTATGAACACGTTAACTGTCCTCAATATTATTTCCTTTTCTTTGGTTTAACAAATTTGTCAATATTTGTACACACTTTTCATCTAGATTTTTACTCCCTTAGTTTCTAGTAAATTGTATTTCAATCAGTTGGTGTACACATGTACTGTTATGCCCATAGCTGAACTTTTGATCTCAATAATTTATTTTTATTTTTTTTATGACCGACCGGTTTCGCTTAGCCTAAGCATCATGAAGGTACAAAATTAATCTAAACAAAAAATACAAAGTGTGCGGTTATATATACATACAGAGAGTACCACGTATACAATAAAATAACATAACAATGAGAAAATTAAAATCCAAAAATAATTTAAAAAAATAGCGGTCACATATACAAACAGAGAAAACTAAATATAAAATAAAATAACCAAACAGAGAGAAAATAAAATCTGAAAATAACAAAACAACGGTTATACATACATACAGAGAAAACCAAATATAAAATAAAATAACAAAACAATGAGAAATATAAAATCCAATCCGGTCTTATACAAAGTTATTTAATGATTTTTAAAATACCAATTTTTTAACCGTATTCCACTATTTTTTATTAGAGCTTTATTTTTTTAGAGATAATCGGTTTCATCTTACGACAGGCATCTTCAGATTAGACCAGTCTGATGATGCCCGTCATAAGGTGAAACCGGTCAGGTCTTAAATAAAAAAATAGTGGAATAAAGTTTAACATTTAGTATTATTAAAATGTTCTTCCACCACAAATTAACAGTTTCAAAATTAGAAATAATACAAAGTTATTTTTTAATTTCTTTAAATATGTCAAACCACAAAGTGATTGCTTTCTACGAAAATATAAATAATCAGTTTCTGTGTTTTAGGGTTTAATACAAAAAATCTGTTAAAGCATTACTCAACTCAAGAAACCTTGTGGTTTTCCTCAGGATCTATATCATCTTTAGGGATGCTGTGAGGAGAGTCTTAATTAATTTGCACACAACTAAAATACGATCAAAGACGGGTAATAAAACAAGTCGTTTATAAGAGCTAAATAGACAATACAACTATCAAGCAATCTTGTTGGTGAAATTACTCCCGCTGTTGAAACAAGCTTATTTATAACCCAATCAAGCGGCCATACAAAGGCTGGAAGAGGTCGTAGAGTTCAAGCTGATACAAGATATAGGCATAGGTTAGGAAATACTAACAAGTTTCAGAGATATGTTTGGCGTTAATGATCGCTAGAGAGATGCGTTCTATATAATAACAGCGTCGATTATACAATAAAAGGTTTTTTTTCTCCCTCTGCATGTATATTTATAATCGAACACTTTGTATTTTTTGTTTAGTATAATTTTATACCCTGATGATGTTTAGGCTAAGAGAAACCGGTAGGTCATAAAAAATAAAATAATATCCGTGGTCTTATACAAAGTTATTTTTTCATTTCTATAAGTAATTATGTATTCGCCAAAAATCAAAATTGAGTCATCTACAGTCACAAAATTATTTAAAAAAATAATAATTGATATAAAAGGGAACTAGCAATATTCGGTCTTGTCTTAATTTTGAAATTCAGATTTCAGAGCTTTATGTGAACAGATATGAATACCTACATTCTTTTCAACCTCCCAGAGTAGAAGATACTCTCAGTGTCGCCCTGGTGACATACCACCATTCAGACTCAAAATGGTTGTAGCCGTGTTTAGTGATAAGATCTTAATAACCAGGTACTTCCTAACCTTCATCTTTTTCATTTCCTTCCCTTCCTCACTTCCTTCAGTCTCACAACATACCCCGATTAGAGATGCCATAGTCTCGCTGGCTCTAGACGGTTGGGAGCAGTTAAGGTTCTTACGATATATCTTCTCTACATATAAAAATGAATGTTTCTCTGTCTGTCCTGTGTTCTTGATTTTCTCAAAAAATACTCGGCCGATTTTGCATACAATAGCACAGTTTGTTGGTATTAATGACGGATAGGTTTAAAGAGTAGTTTGAATGAAATTCAATTTGTACAACTATTTCTATAACGTTTAAAAAATAGTAAGAAAAACATTGAACCCGCCATGTTGTATTTAGGGTAGCCCATAGATATAGCACTCTGGTTATCCACAGATCACGTATTCCACAGACAAAGGTTTTTTGGTAGAATATTTTCAAAATGGAAACACAAGTAGGTACCCACTTAAGAACTTTTTATTAAGATATATATATATTTTTTCGAAAATAAATGTTTGGAATGAAATATAATTTTCAAATTATTTTTTCTTTGCCTAGAGATGGTACCAGTCGTCAAAAGGCATGACTTTCGCTGTTAAAACTATGCAAACGAATTAAAACGTCTGCAGTTTCCAGTGCAACTCGCATTTGCGATGACCATCAACAAAGCTTAAAGACAATCGCTACAAGTATGTGGACTAAATTTGAAAATCCGTGCTTCTCACATGTAAAACTGTATGTGGTCTGCTCGCGCGTCGTAAAACCTTCTAATTTATCCATATACTCATACGTACCAGACGGAAAATCAAAAAAATATTCTGTATGCAAAAGCACTTCAATAAACAGAATTCAAAGAAAAACTTTCTTTCTCTGAGTGGTATTACAAAGCATGCAGGATACTCGCTAGTTCACTATAAAAATAAAATAAAAACACTTAAATAAAAACCGAAAATCCAATCCAAGAAAAGAGAGATTGCTTGTGGGCAAAATACTCTCAATCATACTGACCGACTACATCAACCCGAATATTTTATATAAAGCCTCAGCAGAAAACAAATACGTTTTATTTAACTGGTTCTCCGTTTACGGTTTATAAACATCTAGGATAAGTCCGTACGAATTTCGCCATTGAAATAAATGGAGTACGTACGTCGGAGTATGTACTTGGGCAGTAGGTCAAGATCTTGGTAATGTTCGACACGTGTGGAATCTGCGGGCCACTGAAACAATTTGTATCAGATGGACCCACCGATAAAAAGCGATTCCTCTCAAATTTGTACAAGTTTTATATTTCTCCGATATACCGACGCTCTTTTTGTTTGTTGTTTTAGTTACAAGACAGTACCTACCATACTATTGTGGCAATTCTACTTCAACATCACAATATTATGCTCCTATGCGACGAATTCAACATCTAGGAAACAAATACTCCGATATTGTTGATATATTTATTACATCAATATCACAACATAAGCATACCTTAGTAAAGTTTTTTTCGTATAGCAGAGCTAATTTATTTGATGAAACCTAACTTTGTATGTACCTCCTACTCACTACTATTTTTTTTAAATTCTTTTCATATTGATATTTTAAATTTGATGTTTGCACTGCTTATGAGTATAAATATATATTTTTAATGTAAATATTTGTGTAAAAGTCTGCAACGGGCGTAAATAAATAATGAACGCTAAAGAATCCCAACTGCTCTCAATCGCCTAGAGCCAGTGAGGCTATGGCATACCCAAATGGGGTAGTTTGTGAGACTGAAGGTAGTGGGGAGGAGAAGGAGATGGGGAAGAGAAAGGTCGGGAAGAAGCTAGCTATCACATAACACGGCTAAAGCCATTTAGAGCAACGTTTCTATTCTGAATGGTAGTCTTTTACCAGGGCAATACTCGGAGTATCGACCACTCTGGAATGCGCCGCATATACTCGTATACTCTAGTATAATTATGTATAATTTTATATGAATTTAAATGTGTGAAACATATTAATTAAATAAAAGTTGTTGGCGCGTGCCGGGTTTTTTATGACAGACGGTTTCGCTTAGCCTAAGCATCATCGGGGTATAAAATAAATTTTTCAGTTTAATTTTGCATCCTGATGATTCTAAGGCTAAGCAAAAATTTAAATAATATCGGTAGTCTTATACAAAGCTATTTTTTAATTGTTTCAGTTTTTTTTTTGCAAAACCATAAACTGTTTGTCTACACCTAAAAAATAATGGTGCCAGAGAAACTTTCAACCGAAACGCCGATTGAAATAATTTTACTACTCTATCAAACTACTTACTTTGCTCAGTGCTTTAAACCCCTATTCTACCCCATTTCTCATTCCGCTTGAATTTACTTCTTGCTCACAGCATTTCCCAATTGAGTGTGTCATAGTCTTTCAAGCTACAAGTAGTTGGAACTCTTGTGCAGTGTTACAATATAGAAGTGTGCCATTGTCCAACTCGCTCCAGGTGTTGCGACTTGTATAGTGCTTACATAAGCTTTAGTATTAATACGCTAAGCCGTCTTCTGTACATGATTCTTTAGATCGCCGTGTGGGGCGCTAGAGTCTGCAATACCACGTAGCCTGATACAATACACGGGAAAAATTATAAATGCTAATTTTGGCTCATCCGTAAAAAAGTCTTAAATTTTATTCCGACTAAGCTACTTCACGATTTACTCACTATGTCCCTATTGACGTGTGTGTAAAGACTAAACAGTTAACTATAATTAGTAAAAAAATAATAGAGATATAAGTATCCATACTGTTTTTACTCAAAAGAATTTTCTTTTTACGTTATTTATTTTACTTCAAAGCAAATCTACCTCATTCTAATTCAGAGATTTGGAGGATTTTTGGTATATGCGGCTCCAAAGGTTGCTGGGGATTGTTGGAGGGATGGAAGGCTCTAGGGGTCACTGAGGTAGTTGAGGCAGGGACGGAGGGTCCTAGGTCAAGCCAGTCGTCTGTTCAATGAATTGGTGAATACGGGGAGGTTCTTATTTACTTTCTAGCGGCTAATGAAGGGATGAAATATGGAGGAGTTAAGGCGATTGAAATAAATAGAGAACGAATCATGGGAAACTGCTAGAAAAAAAATAGAAAAACTATCGCAGAATAGTGGAAGTAACATTCTTAATTATATTTTATGAAAAATTAACAGCAGATTAGTAATTAACATGTTTATAATTTATTTTATTTTTTTACGTTAATACCGCACAAAAGTCTCAACTGCTCCCAACCGCTTAGAGCCAGTGATACTATGGCATCCTCAATAGGGGTATGTTGTGAGGCAGTAAGTAGTAGGGAGGGGAAGGAGATGAGAAAGGGGAAGGTTGGGAAGTACCTTACTATTCAGTTCTGGTCACCAAACACGGCTAAAGCCATTTCAAGCAACGTATTAATTCTGAATGGTGGTCTTTCACCAGGGCAATACTTAGACTGGTCTTTCAAACGTTGAAAAAAGGCTTTGTCTTTTTAAGCTATCGATGGGTGTTTAGTAGTTAAATGTTGTAAAAGTTTAGTGGGCACCCTCGAATTATTGCCCAAAGTTTCTCCACAAACAATTTTTTTTGGAATTGGGCATGATTCGTCTCCGCAATATATAAAGCCACAACTTACATGGCTCTCATCATATTTTTGATAAACAAGCTTAGGTTTTTTTCGTTGACTCTTCTTGGAAAACATTTGTTTCACTTGACAAACTTGCGGTACGTTTAACGAATTTATCCATTATATTCACGTATTATGGGCTATTTATTTGTTATTAAAAAGTCTATTGCTCTCACGACGACACAATCACAAACTAGCGGCTAGTTATTGGCGAAAAGCGACGCTAGGCCCAACTCAGACGACTGAGAACTATGGATGAAACAATACCAGTAAAAACAAGTAATTATTCGATACGAATGCGTGCTGCGTTCGGCGATAGCTTGTGAGCGAGGCATGCCACGCGGGTGAGGCTGTCCCGCCCCTCGCGCAACAAAACGCCTCGCTCTTATAGCTCTCATCTATTTTGAGGTGTATTATCTTCACAAAACCTTGACTTTTTTCCGCGGCACACCAACTGATGACCGCGGAACACCAGTATGCCGCGGCACACGCTTTGCGGAACAATGCCCTAAGTATCGCCCTTGTGAACGACCACCTTTCAGAATAGAAACGTTGCTTTAAAAAACGTTGCGTGTACTGACCTGATCTAAAGATACGTGTAATTCCCAACCTTCATCTTACACATCTTCTTCCTCTTCCCACACCATTCAAACTCAGAACAAACCCTTATCGAGGATGCCAAAGTCCCTCAGGCTCTGGGCAATTAGAACGCATCTACGGACTCACTTAAAAAAGGTCTATTATTTAAATATTGTTTGAAACAGCACACATATAACATAATTAATATATATTTATTTCTCCATACCTACATCTTTCATTAAAAAAAAAATATCTATAATTTTTTTTTCTTGCATTTTTTTAACATTACTTACAGACGCTTACGGTTATTAGAACCTTTTTTATATGAATACCGCATTAAAGTCTCAACTGCTCCCAACCGTCTAAAGCCAGTGAGACTATGGCATCCCCAAATAGGGTATGTTGTGAGGCTGAAGGTAGTGGGGAGGGGAAGGAAATAGGGAAGAGGAAGGTTGGGAAGTATCTGGCTATTCAGATCTGTTCACCAAACACGGCTAAAGTCATTTCAAGCAACGTTTTAATTCTGAATGGTGGTCTTTCACCAGGGCAATACTTAGAGTATCTACCACTCTGGAACGTGCCGCAAATATAGTATATTTTATTTTTAAATTAAATAAAATTATTAATGAAATGATAAGTAAAGTGTGACAATATACAGTTTTTTATTGTAACTTAACTAGGTAAGTGGGAGGAGAAAAATATTAAAGGAAACATGAGAATATTATAAAGGAAAGAAGGACGGAAGTAGATGGAAGTTCAGTTTCAGTGATCTAGTTTGGGTCTTATTGTCCCTCATTATAACTATTTTTATTTTTACTAATTTTATTACTTTTATTTTGTCATAGTCAGTATGGACACCCTATGATTGTGGCTAATTGATTAGTACTCATTTTGTAATATTACTTTGACCGGTTAGATGTTGAGTAGACAAACGCAGCCGATTCTCACCCGGGCGTCGTAGGTTCAATTCCTCCGCTAGCTTAGTCCTCCATCATTGCACGAGCAACATGTTCCGCTTCTTATGATGGCAGTAGGAGTTTTTCAAATATTGTCAGGTTATTCGTAACCCGGGAATGTTTGTCTTTATTTATAAAAAGACGGTGCTTTTATTGTCAACTATACTGTTAATTAATATACTAATACCCAACTTAGAATGAACTCTATACTCGTATAATATTTTTTTCAAACTAATAAATTAGAAGAAACAATGTCAAATTTTATAAATTGCCAGTATATTATAATTAAGGCCTTTAAACTGTTTTTCGATTTTGTTAGTTATTTTATTTTTAAAAATGAGTCGTCGTATAAAGTAAATTAAATACAAATTTCAAAGATTTTTCAAAAATAATTTTCATAAAATACCTGTCCACAACTTTCACTAAATTATTCCAATTACTTTATGAACAACGGTGTTGTTTCAATCTGTATTAGCGAAATATAACGTTAATTTGAGACAACATTGTTGTGTACTTATCTTAAAACCTTCAGCTTCACTTTCCAATACAAACACAATCATAACTAATAACTCCAAAGTCGTCTAAAAGTACAAAGTAGTTGTTTGTGATCGAAAGTCAAGGCAATCGATAGTAGAAATATGGTGCGGGTGAAATACGAAAGAGTAGAATTACTTCTTGCCCGAGGCTTTTATCGGAATCAATGATTGAGAAGTTATTAAAACTTTTACTTGGATAACAAGGGAACTTATAACAACTCATATAAAGTGATTTGAAGAAGCCAATGCTTAGAAATACTGATGATTCTTTTTTTTTTTTTGCAAATACTTTCGAAATTGAGTCATTTGTATGTCTTCGTAATTTTATGTGTAAGTTCCGCATTCCGCAATTCAGAATTGGGTACGTAGAGCGGATGAACAAAGAAAGGAGCGTGAAAAGAAAATATGACGTAAAAATAAATGAAAGAAGAAGTCGGAGACGGCCGAGGAAGACATGGCACGATCAAGTGAATCAAATACTTGAGTCGGACCATGTTTCAGAATTACAGAAGAGTACATATGCGACTATTTATTAATGTGAATGAAGCAAGGAGTGTGTACCAACACAGAGTTGTATGGTAGTTCATCTTCTCTGCCTACCCCTGCGGAAAACGGCGTAATGTCTAGTTAGTTAGTTTGTTAGTTAGAACTCCGCACAAGAGACAAAACAGAAATCAAAATAAATAAAAAGAAAAACTTTATTTATAACCACTTTATTATTCAATATTATGTCTACCGGTTTCGGAAGTACCCTTCCATCATCAGGACAATATAAAAATTTTAATGACAATTTTAATATTGTCCTTATGATGGAAGGGTAGTTTCGAAACCGGTAGACATAATTTTGGAAAATAAAGTGGTTATATACAAAGCTTATTTTTTTTATTTATAAATATGGCAAGCCACAAAGTAAATGCTTTTTACAAATAAGAAATCAAAATATTCGAACGACTTACAAAATGCAAGTGAAATATACTCGTACCTATTTTGATATTAATATTAGACTATAATAAATAAAAAATACTACCTTAATATCAACGATTAAAAATGAATTAAGAGGTCGAAGAAATGAATATCTCCCGGCCACAAAAAAGCTTCCTTCCGTAATGCTGTGCAGCACAACCTAGTATTTTTCCTTTTAGAAAAAAGCGGAAATTCATTTCGCTCACCCATTACTAAGATTTTCCTGATGCTTTCAGAAGTTGTTTTCAGAAGTTTTGCAGTGAACATGCACGTTCTTTGTGCATAATTAATTGATGTTAGCTTTTGAAACACTTTTGCTCCCTACGCAAGCCTGGGGCTCGGGAAATCTCCAAGGCTTGAGAAGATTGTTTTTAGGTTTAACAAATTCATTCTGATTTTAACTCTTCTTACATATTTTAATCCGAGTTGCTTGAAATAAATTATTTTACGCTTAAATTATTCTGTTAGTAATTGAATCGTTAACATTAAAAAATAATTATCTTTTTAACCTTTATAAGCCTTCTCGCTTTCAGCTTTGGTAAAAGCCTCCTTCAATTTTCTCCAGTTTCACCAATCCCCGACGACTCTTCAAACTCTTTCTTGTTCTCTCCTTGTCAGACTAAATTAATTAACTGGTAGGAATGTTTCTGCCTATTGTGGCTTAACATTTGTTTGGTTTAGTTGGATCTTTTTAATTCGTTGTAGAGGTGAGTTCTCGATTTTTTAAATTATGTTCCTTTAAATATTATATTATTTAGATATTATTATTAGGCAGTACCTACCGTATTATTCTAGCAATTCTGCTTTAACCTCATAATTCAACACGCCTATGCGACGAATGCAACATCTGGAAAACACATACTCAGATGTCGCTGATATATTTAACACGTTAATATCAAACTATAAGTCTAATTTAATACAGTTGTTGTCATATGGTAGAACCTTAGAGCAATAATATACAAGAGGTATAGCTGTAGATCGATCTGTAGTCAGTTTTTACTAGCTTTTACCTTGAAGTAACTGAGTCGGTTCGAAAAGGGCGTGGCTAAGACTGGGGCTACTGTATTTGTATATCCATTCACAGCACATGTCGACATAATGTTTTTGTTTATTCGTGTAGCCACTTTTTCACAGTATTTTTATCAATAAAAACATAGCATATAAGCAAATAAACCGTTTAGTTGTGTCAAGTTTAGTGCCATAATAAAAAAATGTGGGCGGAGTCCTGCGGTTGCCCAGTAGCTCAAGATCATTGCGTCACTACGTAAAAGCGGGGAATTAAATTTGTTGTCTCTTTCTCTCTTTTGGTGTACGATGTAAAAACCCGGAGAAAGTGTTTTTTCGCGAGTTTGTGTAGGTTGGGTAAAAATAATTAGCTATCCCTCCATATATTGTTACTTCAAGGGAAGAACTAAACTAATAGTTGGACCTGTTACTTAATATTATTTTTTTCTTTTCTTTTACAATATTTTTGAACCTGTTATTCATTAAATATTAGAAGTTATTTTAATACAGTATTTTTGTATCTGCTATTCAATACTCTATTTTATTTTATACAATTTTTTGCACTAATGAGGTTATTTTTAATTTATTTTTTATTATGTTAACATCTATGTAAAAGCCTATAATGGGCGTAAATAAATAAATAAACATTCTTTAATTAAATACTGTGAGTAGAACACATTTGGTCTTAAGTTTTAACTCACAATTTTTTATTTTTTTAAGTATTAAGGCCCTAAAATTGGTTTGAAATGTCGAATTTCCAACTAACGAATTATTTTTCGTTTTTTTATTATTAGTTATGTTCAGAAAATTTCGCTAGAAATTCAAAAAATAAAATTAAAGATACTTTTCAACTGTTTTTTTTTTCACACATTGACCCAGGTGGTTAACATTAACGAATTCTAGCATAGACAATCATTGGATTAAGATATTGGCCTCATCAATCTTAATGCTCCCTGGATGGACTCCCTCTTGATGGCCTTCTGTAGACATGAGATATTATAATAATTGGTTGATTCATATAGCGCCGATTTCGTGACAGAAATATCACCTCAAGGGCGCTTCCATTAACAATTTTTACACTTGTTTTTTTCCTACACATTTTATGTTTTTTTCTTTCTTGTCCATATGTGTATTACAACTTTATTATTATTTAATGTATATGGTAACTAGCGAGTACCTGGCATGCTTTGCAACGCCACAATTGCCAATTTGGCTTGCCTATCATTCTTCCCTAAAATCATTCTAGTGATTTTCGAGAAAATCTAAAACTGACAAACAGACAAACATTCATTTTTTATATATTGAGATTATTAATTTTGGAATGCATTGCATTGCACTTCTCCTGCATACCTTCTGGAGTAAGAACTTTTTTTTACTACAGTTATTATTAAATGGCAATTTCCACCCTGTTGCCAACAGCGTTGATTTTGTATGTAAATGTGATTTCGTTCGAATTCAAAAGACGTTATTATTTAGGCATTTTTTTTTTAAATTTAAAGACTTTATAATGTAGGTTTTTTTGTAGAACTCCATTCAAAATTTAAATAGTATTGTACAAGTTTAAAAAACGGTAAAAAAGTTATTATATAAACGGTATAAAAGTTGTTGTATCTATAATATATGCTTAAATTGTTCCCTAAATTCACTATACAATAGAAATATACAATTAACTCAAAAATATTAAAAAAAACTACTTGAAAAAACCAAGAAAACTGGAACATCTGTTTTACATGGCTCATAATTCATATAAAACTGTACTGAAAACTATCTTCCATTATATTTTGAACTTTGCGGAATAAAGACAATGCACTGACCATTTAAAATTAACTTAAAAACGCACAAAAACACTTCAGTAAAGTCAAGAATGCACTTTCATTCCATTGCGAATATGCACAAAAGCACCCCATGCATTTTCTCGCCCCTTGTGCAATTACAAGCCACTGCTATTATAACGAAGTGCACAAAGCTGGAAATAACGTGTTGCAATTGTGCACAAAGCCATTCTGCATATCGTTGCAGAAATGCACTGCTGAAGACTCTTGTTATTTTGTGCAGAGTGAAAAGATACTCTGACCTGAGGACTCCCAGACCAAAACGACTCATTCAACTATAATTCTAGATAATGATTTTAATAATATTATTTTTTTTTACTTTATTCCACTATTTTTTTTATTTAAGACCTGACCGGTTTCACCTTATGACGGGCATCTTCAGACTGGTACAATTTTAAGTAAGTCTATGGCATATATACTATTAGGTCCGGAATGGACGCTTATTGAGTCTATCTCATAGTGATCATCTGGGACTTTTGGTTTGGTTTTATTGCTGACAGAGGCGGCTTTACAATACATTAAAAAATACATTCGGGCAGTTTTATTACCTTCTGGGAGATGGGTTACGTGGAATACGTTAGGTGCGTTTGTGGGTTTAAATTTTTTTTTATATAATATCTATAGTTATCAGCTTTATTTTTAACAGTTGGCTATTTTTGAATTTACTCTTTGATTTACCCGTCTTTGTTTGGTTAATGTATTTCATAGAAGGTATATTTACATTAGTGGATTGGTAATTACATTAGTGGATTGGTATATTTTAAAATAGTAATAATAGGTACACATCGGGGTATTGTCCTTTGTAGATTTCCTCTTAGATGTCTGCGACAAAAATTCCAGATTATATTTCACTTTGGTATTTTTATGTGTATTTCCTATTTACATCAATGCATATAATATTAATATTTACTTAAAAATAAAGCTTAACTATGATGGATGTATTAATGGAGAGTCAGCCTTTTCCGGTCAGGTCTTAAATAAAAAATGATGGAATAAAGTTAAAAAAATGGTATTATTAAATCTATTAAATTGGAGTTCCACCACGAATTAACAGTTTAAAATTAGAAATAATTCCAGTATTTGTGTTTCTCATTTCAATGTGAAAATAGACTATGTCAATGAAGTTTATCACTCACCTGTCGAGAGTGAATTGCAGTGAATACAATACAATATTTTTTACTGGTTTTACTACCCGGTTTCGTTCTGAATTTGTATTGAAAAAAAGAAACTAACAAATTTTTAACTCTTATTTTATTACTTCGATTTTTTAATATTTTTTTATATAAATACCGCACAAGAGTCTCAACTGCTCCCAACCGTCTAAAGCCAGTGAGGCTATGGCATCCCTAAATAGGATACGTTTTGAGCCTGAAGGTAGTGGGGAGGGGAAGGAGATTGGTAAGAGGAAGGTTGGGAAGTACCTGGCTATTCAGATCTAGTCACCAAACATGGCTAAAGTCATTTCAAGCAACGTTTCGATTCTGAATGGTGGTCTATCACCAGGGCGATGTTCAGAGTATCTACCACACTGATTATTGAAACACAGAATAAAATTATCAGGCTGCAACCTAGACTTGAACTGGGAACCGCACTTTATCCGGGAGTAACGTCTCTGCCACTGAGCTACCGGAATCTTTTGGAATACTCTCATTTTTATCAATCTCATATTTATAAACTGGATGTTACTTTATTACCTGTTGCTTTAATCCACTCATTTCGAAAATTCAATAATCATTAGTTCCATATTTGAAAAGTTCACACTTGTATGTATGTACCTACTCACAAAGGAAATTATCTAATGTTAATATTGCTTGTAGTGCTTTCCCGTTGTTGCACTGTATATATTCGACGGTCTCTTGACCACGATTCCAGAGGTCACGCATTCAAATTCCGACGTGCAAAAATAAATTTAATTAAATTAATTAGTGTTATTTAACAATGTAAGTATTCATTAAAAATAATATATGTTTTGTTGGATTTTAAAGTGATAATTTTTTTGGTTTCTTACCTTCATGTTTCTTATCCAAATCCCTAGGTACCTAACCATTTCACCGTATTTTGAATAAAACGGCCACAGTTCGAAACAGTTGACAATCAAGCAGACTGGTTTTTATGATACTTTGTTACTCGCTCGCTTCGCTAGTTCTTTGGTTTTTTTGTTTGCAAGTCAAAAAATATAAATAAATGTGGTGGTTTTATGGATTAGAAGATCAAAATAAGTGTGGAGTTTTGTAGATTGTTTCGTAAATTCAATTGTGCGAGAAAATTAAAAAACTTCAGCTTTATCGGTGAGTGAATGGTTTCCCCTTTCCTTCCGTGATTCCTCAATTTTTCTACATTTTCATCGAGTATTTAGATTTTTTAATCGTTGACAGTCCACAATTTTTTTTAAATTTATCTGAAGCTGGAAACACATTTGGAGTTTCATCGCAACTTTGGACCAAACATGTTCGAGTATATTTAGTGCAAATTCCAGAGTGGAGGATACTTTCAATATTGCTCTGGTGAAAGACTATCATTCGGAATGCTTAAAATGGCTTAAGTCGTACTTAGTGACCAGATATGAATATCTAGATACTTATCTCCTCGTATCTCTTTCTGACTTCTTCCCTTCCCTACTACCTTCAGCCTCATGATATACCCCAATTCGGAATGTCAAAGTCCCACTGGTTCCAGACGGTTGAAACTATATTTTTTTTAAATCATTTTTATTTATTAACTTTTTGTTTCTTGCATTATTTTTTTTACATTACCTACCTCACTAGGTCATAAGAACCTGTTCTGAGGTAAGTGACAGTGAGTACAAAAAGAATATATATTTTTTTAAATGATGATATTTGTTACACAATGTTCTAGTTTGCCGTGGTGAAGAATTTCAAGTGCTATTTTAGGAAGTCTTCAATTTCCTTGCGGTCCTTACTCATTAGCCATTTAGTAATGTTTTGATTAAAGGAATACATATTGGTGATGGCTACAGTCTGTGGTGGGAGTTTGTTGTAAGTGTGAGGCGCGATGTACATATGGTGTCTTTGTGCAAAAGCTGTATTGTATTTAGGTACTAAAAGTTTTTCTTGTTTTTTGGCCTTTGTAATTTTTATTACGTGTGACATTCAATATTTTGAAGAATGAGTAATTTTTAACACTATTTTAAGATATAAATGTCTGATATTGAGGATTCCTAAAAGTTGGAAGAGTGGCGTTGTTGGGTGCCTGAAGGGCTTTCTAAATGTAATTCGTAAAATTACTTTTTGTAATTTTATAAGAGGACCTAGCAAGGTAATAGCAACTCCCCTCCAACCAGATATTCCATATCCTATATGGCTTTGGGATAAGGCAAAGTATACACTACGCAACTCTTACAGTTCAAGAACATTCCTTAGTATTTTAAAACAGTAAATATATATTTTAACACGTTCCGTTAAAATTTCTATATGCGATTCCCAACGAAGTTTGTCGTCAATTGTTATGCCTAAATACTTAATAGTATGTGCATGTTTGATTGCCTCACAGTTGAAATGGTTTTCTCTGGTAGCGTCACATGCGTGCATAACAATATTAGAATAGGACCTTGGCTGGCCTCTCATGTTCATACCGAAGTTTAAATGTTTGGTTTTACTTGCATTTAAGGTAAGAAGGTTACAGTCAAGCCATGACTTAGTTCTTTTCATAGTAATAATAATAATTGTAAAGTGATAAATAGGAAAACATATTTTGTTTTCGAAGAAGGTTCCCTTCGGACTGCAAAAGTGGTTAAAAAATAATTTCACAGCATCCATCATAATTTTTTTTTTAAAGAACGTAAATTTAAAATAAAAAAGTCAATGAATGGTTTGATAACTCCATTAATCAACGTCCGAACTTCATCATGCGTTTGAAAAATTGTGTTTTTGACGTAAAAAAATGTACCCTCGGGAGTGCGGCAAAAAGGGTGGAAGGCCATTGCTGAATTTCGTATTCTGCAGCGGTGCGCAAAGGGTTAGCTGGCTTGCGTGAAACAAAAACTGGAGTTAGTTTTTATACCCTTAACCCTTTCGGTAAGGATAGATTTGAAAAAAAAAGGTTAAAATGCGTAAAAATTTTATGCTTTTGGCAAAAACAACTAATTTTGTAAGTTAATACTACTAGTTATAATCAGATCGCGTCTTAACCCATTCTACTCCGAGCCTTTACTAATTTTTATTCCACCATATTCGCGCTAAAATTGCATTAATTCTAATAAAACAAATATTTTCTTTTTTATCTAAACTTTTATTTTGAGAATTATTGCATGAACTGTATTATAATTCAAAGCATTACGATGAGGCATATTGGTCGGCCACTTCAAAAACTGGAACTGGTGGACTAAAATTAATGTCAAGTGACACTCGTTATTAGTGTGGAAAGAGTTAACTTTTTAATTTTGATAAGATTCCCATTAGGATGTCCTGAAAATTTACCTGCTGTAGTGTTACCCGCTGAAAAGTTTCAGAGGGGAAAGCTACGCAAATTTTATCACGCCAGAACTCACCGTTCCAGAGTTTTAAGAGCTTCGAGAGGCTTAAAAGTGATTTTCACTTGTTTGTTTTTTTTCATTTTAGGTATGTACATAAACTCCACTAATGTACGAAACTCCATTAGCGGAGGACTGATCGCTGTTGGCGCAAATAGAATATAGGTAGAAATATAGGTTGGGTAGAATATTTAGCTCCCTCTCCATAAACATTATTGCTCTGAGATTTTAGTAGACGTAATTATACTTTTAAAATTGTTGGATTAAAGCAACTAATATTTTCCTTGGCAAGTCAAGTTACTTACCGTGATTTTTTACAGGTTATGTACTAGTATTATTATTTAATTGTTCAAATAAACAAGTTTTTCGTATGTACACAAAAACAACAGTTAAAAAAAACACAACGTAGTAGCGAGTTTAGGGTTAGCGGCCACCTCTGGTCAAACGATCACCCTGGGAGTCCCTGTAATCGAAACGGTCCTGGATTTAGAACAGAGAACGAAGCGGTGGAACCGGGTGAACCGGGTGAACCGGGTGAGCCGGGAATACCACCAACCCAAAACTGAACCCTGGTAATGCTAGATGGAATAAGGGAATTGAAGTGCGGAGGTGAATTTATACCACCTTCGCTGCAGTCTGACCGCTTTCCTCTGCTATTTTCCTTTCTCGGTATTTGCATTTCATATATTTTGTTTGTATGAATGCCATACGATTTTCATGAAAAGCTAACTGAATTTTTTACCAACTCCTAAAAAAGCAAATGAGAATTTTTCAAATACCATTTTTTTTGTTTCCGAAATTAAGTGCCATCTGTCTGTAGTCAATGGAACTACGGTTTCCCCAAATTAAATTATTTTGTAAGCACCTTAAAGAAAATTCTTAGAAGTGCGGTCAAAAGTGTTTGCATAAGTCTTCTCGACTTCTATACCCCAGATAAGATAGATTATTTTTTCATTGAAGAATTTAAGTATTTGAAAAAGTTAGATAAATTTCATATGAATTAAGCACGATTTTAACTTACTTTTGACACACCAGACACGCCTACGAAACACTTATTCCTTCAGTGGGTGTGAGACTGAAATAAGTTAAGAGAAAAAGGCAATAGAGATAAGAATATCACTTAACACATCTAAGTCATTTCATACAACCTTTCAATTTTGACATTCATTAATTTTCAAGACGATTCTTAGAATATGTACCACTTTGAAATGTGGTGCAGATGGCATTAGCCTTGTTGAGTCATCAGATCTGAATAGTCAGGTTCTTCCCAGACTTCTTCTTAACCTTAGTCTCCGATTCTCCTTCATTCTTACAACTTATCTTAAATAAGGATGCCGTAGATCAATTGGTTCCAGACAAGCGGGACTGCTGTTATCGCAATAAATAAATAAAATAAACTTTTGGGAATAAAAAAACAGTTTTATTTTGTTGCGAGGGAAAAATATGATATTTTTATTTTGTTGGTGAAATAGATTGAAGCACATAAATATCTTTAATATCCTTAATAATGTTTCCGTTTACAAATTAAAAACTTTAGTATTTTGACCGGAGGCCGATCGCAATTCAACGCTTCTCTTAAAATAACTTTGTGCGAAAGCACGCAATACTTCCGCACTGCTTTAATTCTTTTGTTGTTCTAAATTTGAATATCCGGCGTCATTGCAGATGCCGGAAGTAAGGGCCTACTGCCTCCCCTGATTTACAATCCCCCAACTCCCTCTTCCAACTTTACAACCTTCCTACCCCCTCTCTCCACTTGTAAAGCCTTTCTCAACTCCTCGGCCGTGAAAATAAAGATGTTTTACTGAAACAATTATGTTAATAGCGTCCAATTTTCACGAGGCGTCGGTCTTTACTTGTTCAGAACATGGAAAGTTTTAGCAGCCTCACGGACGTTTACTTTCCGCCCACCCAGTAAGGGAAATTAGTCAAAAAGCTTTTAATGAGCTTATTATACAAAAAGAACTAGGCTTTTGTCTGTGTTAATTTCCCCAATACTTAGTAACAACTAGAACCAAGGTAATGCCGAAGAAATACTGACAATATTGTTTTTGTTTTATTTATCCACCTTGTTTGCTGAGTATTAATCTCCTCGGCTTTAAAAGGTGAATTAAGATCCCAGCGTGGGCTATTTAAATAGAGTTTAAATAAAATCACTTGTTCAAAATTAAAAGAAACACTGACATGTAGCATTGAAACGTTGCTTGTGATTTTTTTACCTATGTTTATTGACTTGATCAAACAGCCGGTGTATTTGGGAAGAATGTTTACGAAAGACGAAAAGGCTGGTCAGAATATTAAAAGAAGGGTGAATGCAGGAAACTCCATTAATGGAGAACTCAACGCGGTTGGCGCAAATTAAAATATATATATACATAGAAGTAAAGCTAGCAGTCCCCAATGGAGTGCTTATACCAACCCTGATGTATGGCAGTGAGGCATGCAACTGGCAGAAGAAGAATGAAAGCAAACTGAATGCCGTTGCAATAAGATCTTTAAGGCATATGTGCGACCGTGTTAAAAATATGGATATCCGAAAATAATGCTGAGCTGTTTTAAATGTAATAAACAAGGTTCATGAAGGGACACTAAATGATTTGCACATGTAGAGCAAATGGACAAGTGAGGAGAATATATGACGGGAAAGTGAATGGCAGAAGAAATCGGAAACGTCCGAGGTAGATATGGAACGATCAAGTGAATCGAATACTTGATTCGGGTCATGTTAAGATATAAAATAACAGAAGAGTTTATGAATGTAGAAAAAAATGTGTCAAGACAGAGCTATGTGGCGGACCATTCTCTCTGCCTACCCCTGCGGAGAAACGGTGTGATGATTACTTAGAAAGTTATCGTAAGTCAAAACATTCAACATAAAGTGTAAACGAAATATTTGATAAATAGATTTTTTTTAGGTTATGTGAAGAGTTCAAGGTCAATATGGCTCCTCCCTGTGAAGATTAGATTAAAAAGCACATTACTTTGGCCTGCGAATTTGAAAGCTCAAAGCAATGGATTTACAGCTATTGTACAAAGCCCATTATTTTCCCAAGCATTGCGTGATGATATTCAAGAGTTGATTGTAAAAATATTCATATTTATTTTAACAGCTTTTGACACTGAAGGCATTTTGATTAATGATCCATTCATGAATTTGACAAAATAAATATTTTTTTCTAGAATAAAGAGATTATGTTTTCGCCTGTTAAAGTCTCTTTTACTCTTAACACCTTTCTTCAGTACAAAACAACCATGTAAAAAAGAAATCGAAAAAAAAAATTTAAAAAAATGATCGTTAGATAAAAAATATAATTTATAGTTATGTCTGTACCTTAGAAAAAAATGTGGTCAAATCAAAAAAAAAACTGAGAAATGTGTTTTACTATGTAAATTTAATCTCTTAAATTCTACATGTAACTAATTAACTAACTAACCCTTACGCCGTTTTCCCGCAAGGGTAGGCAAAGAGGACGGACCACCCTACAACTCTGTGTTGGCACACACTATTTGCTTAATTCACATTCATACATACTCATCTGTTATTCTGACTTTTTACATGGCCCGATTCCGAAGTATTTAATTCACTTGATTGTGCCATGTCTTCTTCGGGCGTCTCCGACTTCTTCTTCCATTCACTTTCGCATCATATGTTCTTTTCACAATCCTTTCTTCGTTCATTCGCTCCTCATGCCCACACCATCTAAGCGTCCGTTTCTTGATTCTATTCATTACGCTTATCCATACTTACGCTTTCCGGATATCCACATGTTTTACACGGTCATACATGGTTTTGCCGCACATACGACCCAGGGATCTCATTTCCACAGCATTTCCATAGCATTCTACATGTATCTTCTTTAGAAAAATTGTATTTTTTTTTCTATTTTACCCAGAAAATAAGATAAAACTTTTGCCTTATTTTCAAAAAGTGATCAAATCCAATTGATTTTAGTTTCAAAAGTGGTCATATCCATTAAGACCAATGAGAGCTTAATATTTCATAATTCAATCCATTTTTCCACCATCTTTGTTTCAAAATCCCCGTACTAAAAAGTTAGATTGGTTGTTATTTGATTTCCGATATTTTTGTGTTTTTATAATGACAAGTGTTTTGTGCCATCATAATTGAAAACATCTTAAAAGAAATTCAAAGGAACAAAACAAGTCAGAATTTAAGGCAAATAAAGACTTTCAAGATAGCTAAAGCGAAGGAAAAAAATTTTAGTCGTTTTATTCAAAATTTACTACTTAAGGTGAAGAAATTTCTGAGGACGGTAGAATCAAACTCTTTCCTTTTTGTTCATTTTCAAAAGTGGTTAAATCCAAAATATGAAATATTAAGCATTGCAGATGTGTTAAAATTAGCGAGCTGCAATTAAAATTTAATACTGCCTTGAGTTAAATAATAATGGTGTGCAATAATCAAATGGGAATAAATGATTTTAAATTTAAGTACCTCACGGAATAAAAAATTCAAGATAATTCGGTTTTTACCGAATTAAGTAATTAAACAGTGAACTAAAATAATATTAATAAATCGTTTCCATGTGACCTAACTGCAGTTTGATAGTGGCTTTAAACGCTGAAACAACTGTCACTAAAAGTAAAAACAAAAACAATCAAAACTACATAATAATAATATGTATTAAATTTTATCAAAATCAAATTATACAAATCTTAATGTTTAGGGTCTTTGAGAAATGTCCCGAGTGTCGCAAGTGGCACCCTATACGCTTCGCTGATTAAAAGGCTGCATATAATATATCCACATTTCAATGATCGGTTAGTGACCTAGTGGTCCGAAGCGCCGGGCTCACACACAGGCGTCGCGGGTTCAATACTCAGCAACTTAGGCCCTTCATCATTGGACGAGTAGCATTTTTCGTTTATAATGAAAGTACTAATGACGTTTTCAAAAATTATTAGGTTTTTTGTAGTCTGAGAATATTTTTCCATCTTAAAATAAAGAAGGCTACTTTTTTATTTATTACAAAAATGCTGTTAATATTAAGTTCATCACAAATTACCCAAAGCTCGGTCCCAAGCGCCGGGTTCCCATACTGCCATCGCGGATTCAATCATCTGCTAGTGAAGTCCTACATTATTACACAAGCGACATTTTACGCTTATTATCATGGTGAACGGAGGAATTAAAATATTGTCAGGTTATTCGTAACCCAGTTATGTTTTTCTTTCTTAAATGAGGAAAGAAGGCTTCTTTTTTATTAAAAAATATGTACTATTAGTTATCAGTTTTGTAAGTACGCTCGGTTGCACATTTAGATATTAGATTCGGATGCTGCAAAAAAAATCTTAATACTTCTATTTTAATATAAAAATACATATTTAAAAAAAAAGTTGGAAAAGTCCCAAACTTGTGTCGCTCGAGTCGAACCTTCTCCTAAATGGTAAATATATTTCAGATGGCTGGAGGGCCACAGCAGTCTGTGGAATCAAACGAGAGTCAAAGCATTTGATGCAGAAAAACAACTGATCAAAACTACATATTTAACTCATTTTTTACCAAAGTGTCGCTTAAGCTTTTTTGCCTTTCCAGCGACGAAATACTTTTTTTACCGCTAAAAAGGTCACTGTGTCAAATAATCCTGGGTGGGTATAGTGTATGGTGGGTATATAGGTGAATTTTAACAATACTAAACAAATGTCATTGATTTAATGGTAACTCTTCATGAATCAATATTTCAAACCTCCGTAACTCACGATGGAAATCGTTACGTTTATCTAAACATTTAAGATGTACAAATATCACAACCTACTTATTAATCTGAAGTTATATCACATCGTGGTATGCTCAAATGTACAATTATTTATATGTAAATCCATTGATGTTTATTGCAATTAATTTTCTCATTTCTATTTAAATTTTATAAAATTGTACTGATCATCTTTTTTTTCTTTGAAAGAAAGACAAACATTCGCGGATTAAGAATAACCTGACAATATTTTAAAAACTCCTATTGTGATCATAATAAGCGATAGATGTTGATTGTGCAATGATGGAGGACTTAGCCAGCAGAGAAATCGAACCCACAACGGTCGGGTAGGAATCCGACGCGTTTGTCCACTCAGCTACTGACTGATAAGTAATTTTATGGTACAGTACCAGATTCTAGTTTTGTCCACCTCGCCAAAAGCCAATACTTATGGTGAGCTGACACCAGAGAAAACAGGCCACTTCAATCAATCATCGCCAAGACTCATGCTCGGCGCCAGGCAGGGTACACAAACAGCCAGCCAACCTACCCCTGGACACCTACGCTAATTGCGGACGAGGGTGGAAAAATAATATTACTCTTCGGTCGTAAGTGTCGGAGGAGTTTGTCAAATTTGTTTTTCGCATGAGAATTCGCTGAATTTTTCGTTAATGTAAACCTCACAGGTCTTCTGATGCAGGTTTTTTACGTGTTTTTCAGAAGCTTTATTTCACGCTTTTGAATACAGATTTATTCTAAACAGTTTAGACGTTGATGGAGTGATTCTTTATAAAAGGATAATATTATTCAATTTTTTTGACAATGTCAAAAGAATGACCTACAGTGCGAATTTTTTTACTCTTTTGATTGCATAAATGAGTGATAATTCTGTTTGGCCGCGTTGGCGACACTGAGATTGAGCTATTTACTTAAGTAGCTAGCTAAGTAAGCTTTTTTATTTTTATATTGAATACCGCGCAAGAGTTCCAACTGCTCCCAACCATCTAAAGCCAGTTAGACTATGGCATCCTCGGATACTTTTATTTTTCACGTAAATACCGCACAAGAGTCCCATTTGCTCCCAACCGTCTAGAGCCAGTGAAAGGTATGTTGTGAGGCTGAAGGTAGTGGGGAGGGGAAGGAGATGAGGAAGGAGAAGGTTGGGAAGTACTTGGCTATTCAAATCATAACTCCATTGCGATCGCCAGCCGCATTTTCTTCGATAATTTTTGAAATGTATTTTACCCAAATTTAAAATTATCCATCGCTCAGTTCGATTGGTGAAATCGGTGTTAAGATTTATCTTTACAAATACAGCGTAGTTACCACCATTTCGACGTAATGTGATCGCCTTTTGATTCGTGTTTCCGTTTATTTGATGGCAGAACTCCAACCTTGTGCATGTTCAAAGGCTCTACCGGATCCGGGTCGGAGGCTAGAGGCTAGAGGCGCGAAGGCTGTATCATGCGATAATGATTTGTTATGTAGCTTCCCTTTCCGGTTGCAAAGCCTGCCTCAATCGCTAGCTAGGGGCGGGTTTGGATTTATAGAATAACTGACTAACACCGAATAGTGTTTGTTTATAACGAAAAGTTTAGTAATTTCTCAAATTAATGTTGGGCGGAAAATTGCATTTGAACTATCAGTATATTGTAGTTTGCTGAGAATAACCTGGATAGACAAAATAATTAACTTCACGATAGAAAAATCTAAAATTGTACTACTAAAATATGTAGCTACATGTCAAATGATAGTTTTTTTAAATGGTTGATCACTGTTCAATCAGGAATATGGCACATGATAGCGTAAGCAAGAGCAAAAGATTAAGGGTGGTTCCTTTTGTGAGGGGGTAGATGGAAGTGGATGATTTTTTCCTTCACAACCAGAAACACTTTCCTCTTCTAATTTATTTATTTATTTTACATTTGCAAAAAAAGTTTTACACCAAAATATTGCAAAAAACACAAAAAATGGTAATCATAATTACACAAAGATTAAAGTAAAAAGAAGTTTAAAAACAAAAAAAAAATAGTTTTCAAGAAGGACATAATATAGTTAGACCTTAATAGCTAGTTCTTGCTTAAACTTGTTGTAGCTCGTGTGAAAAATATCCAAATTTCCTGCGAGGCAGTTGATTAACCTAGTTAGTCTTCCCAGGGGCATCACCATTGGTAAGTTAGTTCTGCACCTGGGAAGAAACAGAAGCCTGTGTTGGCGGCCACGCGTGAAATTATCAGGGACATAAAATCCAATTTCCGCCAGCATGTCAGGTATTAATAATACACCGTTCAGGAGTTTATGAGCAAAAAGCAGTAATGCTATATCCCTCCTCGAACTAAGGCTGCAGATACCCAGCATTCCCGAGATAAACGCTGGAATAAACGTTGGAAACAGCCGTGGGTAAAAACCGAACTCTCTTATGTAGAGAAACCGTAAAAATTTCTTTTGAATTTTCTCGACCATTAGTACATAGGCGGTGTCCTCTAGCCCCCATACCTGAGATCCACTCTCGAGAATGCTACGCACTAAGCTAAAGTGAAGCAGCCTTATCATTGCAAGATTTGTCAACTCCCTTGAATTGTGAAGGACAAAACCCAACATTTTTGTGGCTGATTTGCAGATCTTTTCGATGTGCTTATGAAACGTTCAACGAGCGTCAAATACTATTCCCAAGTCCTTACAAGTAGCCGTATGCTTCAGAGACGTATCTTTCATTTTGTAATTGAAATATACGGTCTCGTGTGACCTCGTAAAGCACATGACGGAAAATTTTCGGAAGTTAAAACTGAGTTTATTAGCAATACTCCAGTCAATAATTGTATTAATATCTTCCTGAAGATTCCTACAGTCTTCCAATGATCTTATTCGAATAAATAATTTTATGTCATCAGGAAAAAGTAAAAAACGAGCGTATTTAATATTATTTCTAATGTTATTTATAAAGATTAAAAATAATAAGGGTCCCAAATTGGATCCTTGTGGCACACCAGAGTTTGTAGGATACGCGTCGGAGTTGTATGAACCGTAAGATACGAATTGTTCTCTTCCGTTCAAATAGTTACAAAAAAGTTTCATTAAATTTACAGATAATCCAATTTCCTCAAGTCTACTTAGGAGAACTAGGTGATCAACCTTATCGAAAGCTTTCGCAAAATCGTGGTATGATGTGTCAACTTGCTCTTTATTATCTAGTGCTCTAGATACGTAATCTGTAAATATCATCAAATTTGTAGTGGTTGATCGGCCACGTCTAAATCCGTGTTGCTGTTCGATCAAAAACGGTTCGACTTTGGCGTATAAATGTTTATGCAAAATTATTTCCAGTAATTTTGCAGGTGCGGAAAGTATTGCTACAGGCCTGTAGTTATTAGCGTGACACTTGTCGCCATCTTTGTGTAAAGGTGTGACTTTTGACAGTTTCCATAGTTTAGGAAAAATTCCATTTTTAATCGTGGTATTATATATATGCAACAGTGGTTTAGACAATGGTTCGGAACATCCCTTGATTACAAAGGGTGGAATTAAGTCAGGACCAAACGATGTTTTTGGTTTCAGTATTTTAACTGCTAAACAGAAATCCGCGGTATCGATGTTATCAATCGAAATGTTTTGCGCAAATGTTGATCCAGCCAGCCCTGGTACGTAAGATTTAAAATCGACCTTTTCCTGATTATATACAGATTTAAAGTACTTTGCGAAAGCTTCCGGTATGTCGGCTCCTTCGTATGTGCAATCATTGAAGTTAATGTGATTTAAAAAACCTCCGTTACATTCTTTGTCGGAAATTTATTTCCAGAAGGATTTAGGATCGTGTTTTACATTGTTTTCTACGTTCAAAATATAGTTATTATGTGCAATTGAAATATTACGTTTAATTTTTGTACGATAAAATTTGAACAATTCGTGTTCACTTTCCAAAGCTGATCGTTTCCACCGCCGAGCTCCAAGATAGCCTGCCAATTGTGGTCACGCAGTTGGCTGTATAGCTTCTTAAAGTCTCCTTTGCCGAAATTCCAACCGCGGAAATTGTTTTCAGAATGGAGATGAAGATTTTTCAACGGCCTAACAAGTTTAAGGCTGATTTCTGACAATAGTGTTGGATGATAATTATCTTCGGGAACCAGACAGAAATCTGATTTTTCTACAATCATATTAAAGTTACTTAAAACTAGATCTAAAGTACGATTACAAGAATTTAGCACTGTATTCAGTTGTTTCAATTGAAATAGTTCCATAACATATAAGAGTTCAGTGTTCACTGCACGAGGATTTTGCGATGAATGAATATTGAAATCACCAATCACTAAAATTTTCTTGTCAGCAAAAAAGCTTAAGTTACTAATAAACATTTCAAGAAATATCGTATAAACATTTGTTTTAGAATTAGGTGGGATGTAAACAGCACAGATAAATACACATATGTCTCGAACAATAACTTTAACCCATAGATTGTCATCTCCCGTTTCCAATAAAAATGCGTGTGCTTCGTAGCGACGATGCGACTCTAATGCGACTAGGTTGTCGACTGCGCTCCGTTGCTGGAGATGTATATAGTCATTACAAACTCGGAACCTTTACTCTATCCGGGAGTAACGTTCTGCCAATTCAGCCATCGAAACCTTATAAGAAACCGGCATTTTGAATCCATCTCATTCTTCATTTGAAAATTTTTCAATTTTTCTTCCGATTTGGCTACCATCTCTGTATAGTATATAAAGCTCTACCCAAACACATATTATATACCTAGATCGTGTCTTGGACACACCATCCATTTTTATTTTACAGAAGAATAAATATAATAAGCTTTACAGTTAATTCTAGTATAAATATTATAACTAATTAGGATTTTTCTCTTTTTATAAAAGCGCCACGAATTTTCGCATAATTTCAATATTTTATGATTAAAACACTGGAAAATAATTCATTTCGAAACTCAAGCTGTGTACTGTAGTATTTTTATTGCAATTTGTCGGCCATTTGAGGTGGAGTTTCAAATTAAGGAGGCTCCACTGCCAAAACCTTAGGCGGGGTTTTAGTTCTCTGCCAAGGCTCGTGGGCGGCGGCGTAGTGGTGAATCAACCCATACCGAACCTGCTGTTATACGTTGCCCGTTTTGTGGATGCATTAAAATGTTGATGCATCTTTATGGGATAAAAATGAGTATGAAAAGTTCCGCGGAAAATGAAGTATGCACTCCTTTTCTTTTTTGTTTACCGTGTGTCGGATAAGCTGGGTAACACTGAATGTACTCGTGAAAGTGGGTTCAATATCGTAGAGTTTTGAAGTTTTGTGTCTTAATGTTTTTTTGCGTGTTGTCCGTTGCCGGGAGAAATTTAGATAATTTATTTTTTATTTATTTATAAATTAACGGACTAAAGTCCAATTACAAAAAATACATGTAAAACACGAAATGGAAAAAAGAGCAACAGAGAAAGAATAGCACATACATTAAAATGAATGAAGCGACGACAAAAATAAGGCAAAATAAACACAAGAGAGAACATTCAAGCCATGGTCTTGTCAAAGTTTTGGTAGAGTCGTAAAGAATGACAAAAATCATTTAGACTGCTACCAAAAATTTCAAGACCATGGCTTGAGTAAACAAGTCTTGACATTCTGGACATTGGAGAATTATACCCATAATAAGTATTGTGATGATTGAGGAACAGCAATTCATTGTTTTTGAGTCTACGGTAAGGAATGTTGAACTGGATAAGTTGCAACAGAGAAGGTGAGCCAATAAAACAATTAATAATTAATGAACTAATAAGCCTTAATTGGTGACGTTTTTTCATGGCGGTCAATTTGACAGTTGTTTACCGGAGGTGAACACTTCCAACCTTCCTCTTTCTCATCTCCTTCACCTCACTACATACCCCGATTGGTCTTAGTTATGCAGAAAGCGTTTAATTCACAATTTGCCAAAATCGCTTCTTACATGTTTTACTGTAAATAAATACGAGATTTCTATCTGCTGAAAACATCCAAGCTCCAAATGCCATAGATTTTTGATAATTCAATTTTTTATTGACGCACATAGCAGATGTTTTACCCAAATTAAAGTTCAGAAATATTAAAACATTTTTAACAAATACATTTATAGGTTATAAATTACCCATTTATAATAATTCTCATAAAGAAAAACACGGATATTCACTTTACATATGTCGATTACGCATATGAATGCTTTTTTTGTCGTATTTTCAAACTCCCTTTTCTCGGATTCATCTTTTTAGGGTTGGATACAGAAATGACTTGCCAGGTAAGTATGTTGCTGTATATTTATATAAACTAGGAATTAATATTAAGTACAAATTAAAATTTGTACAGCGCCCTTGAGGCGATTTTTTACAAAAACGGCGCCTTACAAATTGAATACTGGAATCAATTAAGGCTCTAAGTACCAAAAACTAGAACTGCTTGTCGTAACAAAATACTTATTTACCAAGTAAAATTATATGAAGCATTCCTTTTAAAAAATGTTACTTTATAGTTTGGAGCAATCTCAATGGCTTCCATAATTTTAAAACTTTAATTTATTTTACATTTCTATAAAATAAATGTTTAAAACATACAACGACGGTTGCGGTGTTAGTACCACGGCTAGTAACTTATATAAGGCTCTAAGTGCCAACTTAGAGACGCTGGTAGATAAAAGTACACACACCATCACATGGAGAATAGGGATGTGCATGTTAATAAAACAAAATAACATTTCTTGTTAAATTTATCTAAAAATGTTTTTTTTAAATAATGTACATAATAATAATTATCAAATTTTACGAAGTATAACTTAACCTTTCACGAAACCCAAAAAAAAGTAATAAAACGTTTTACAAGTAGGTACCTTTGTACAACAACATAAATATGTGTAATTGAATTAATATCAAATTGAGAAAAAATAATCAGTTTTCTGTTGGCGATATAAACAAAGCGAAAGCAAAATTAATAAACAAATTAAATAAAAGTGTTGATAACTTTTGAATAGCGATGTATTACTGGTAATTCAGTGATATCTTGGTTAAATTTCTAAAGGGTTAATGCCCAAGAAATCTAAAAAATATAAACCTTGTCTAGAAGTCTTCCTGGACTCGATGTACCAGTGAATGTTGATCCACTGCATAATTTTTAGCACCTTCAAATAAAAATCCAGTCGCGTTTATTGTACATCAATGGCTTCGTCAAATATACTGTTTTATCGCAATCTACGTGAGTTCGGTAGATTTACGAGTCCCAACTCCCAGTCCCGCTTTTACCGTTGCGAAGCGCTAATAAACATTACAAGTTTGCCCTTCTTTATTTGCACTTGTCAATGAAACTTGGTTTACAGCTTCATTTTATGCCTTTTCATAAAAATCTGAGTGATATTAGTGCCTTGGCAGTGTTCCCTGTTTCCACCATGAATGGCACCCCCAAGCCACTATAACCCCCACAACATTCCCGTCCCTCCAGCCCCCTGGGCCTCCCTCCCTCCCCCTTTGACGGCAATTGTGGTAGGTTTGAAATACAAACAGGGTTTTTAAAAAATGTTTCAATACTCAGATACCGTAAACCGCGAGAGATAAAGAGATAAGACAAGTTCTCACACAATATATCTCCGCTTTTATGTATGTAAGTATGTTCTCCGTCTCCCGCGTCTCCGGCGGCTTCACCCACTACGTTTTGTTATGCAATATAACAGGACAGAACTCAACAGTTTTGAGGTTATATCCTTAGAGTACATGGAGCGGTATCTATCCAAGGCAGTGTAGTCAGTTTTTGATGATTTTACCTCACTCGTTTGACCTGGGCGTGGCTAAGACTAAGGTTAGGGTATTTATACATCTATTTATAGCACACATCGACATAATGTTGTTGTTTATTCGTAAAACCACTTTTTCACAGTATTGTTATCAACAAAAATAAAGCATGTAACCTAAAAAACCGTTTAGTTGTGTCAAGTTTAGTGACATAATAAACAAATGTGAGCGGAGTCCCGCGGTGACCCAGGAGACCAAGATCATCGTTACAGTACATAAAAGAGGTGTATTATATTGGCTGTCTCTTTCACTCTCATGGTATACGACGTAAAAACCCGGAGAAAGTGATTTATCGCAAGTTTGTATAGGTTGGGTAAAAATAATTAGCTCTCTCTCCATATATTGTTACTTCAAGGTTATATCCTACATTTTTGTTTAAAAAATATTGTAAAAAAGTAGTCATACAAATAAACAAAAAACGTTATGTCGACATTTGCTATGAATGGATGTGTATATACCTCAAAGCAATAATATACAAGAGGGAGCGCTTCTGTAGTCAGTATTGATGATTTTCGTCGTACTCGGCTAGACCTGGGCGTGGCTAGGACTAGGGCTAGGGTTACTGTTAAAATATATTAGTAAGGATGTTTTTTTTTTAATTCATAAATGCTAAGATTAATAATAATAGTAAAAATAACAGTGAATTTATATAATGCAGTTTTGTGATAGTTCACCTCATGTGCGCTTTACACTAAATAACCGAACATAATGTAATAATGAGATTATAACATGTAACAGATATGTATGCAAATAAAACTATTCAAAATCATTATAAATAATAAGGCTTAGCGAAACCGGTCAGACATACAAAATAAAATAATAATCGTGGTCTTATACAAACTTATTTTTTCATTTCTGTATAAAAATATTTTGTATTAATGAATATATGATTTCCTGTCAGAATATTAAATTACAAATACAAAAAGGATCCAAGTAAGGATGAAAACGAAACTAAGCTAGTTAAAGATGTGTAAAAGAAACTGACAATTATCCTGAATTAAATATGTTGGTACTACATCTATTTTTATTAAGCATGACTTATTTGAAAAGCGAGTAAGTCAGCTACCGAGCTATCGACCACCTCACTAACTAACTAACTAACTAACCATCACGCCGTTTCCCCGCAGGGGTAGGCAGAGAGGACGGACCGCCATACAACTCTGTCTTGGCACACACTTCTTGCTTCATTTACATTCATACATCGTCTCATACATATTCTTCTGTTATTCTGACTCTTCACATGACCCGATTCAAGTATTTGATTTACTTGATCGTGCCATGTCTTTCTCGGGCGTCCTCAACTTCTTCTTCCATTCACTTTCGCATCATATATTCTTTTCACACTCCTTTCTTCGTTCATTCGCTCTACATGCCCTCACAAGGGTATGAAATGCCGTAACAGTATTAAAAATAAGTTTTTTTCTAAAATAAATTTCTTACTAAGTTAACCCGTTTTACCCGAACTTGGCGAACTGAAAATTTACTTTTCACCTATATATTCTGTACAAAAAAGCTATGCATATCTCACAAAGTTAGTCTAACAGTTCGACAGTTTTTACTACTTTGTAAAACAGATTGTCTGTTTTAAAGTTAAGATTCTGAATAAACGGGCATAATTTGTGCACTTAAGAGTTATTATATTCAACCTCAGAGGAAGAATTAAAGAGGAAGCAAGCAAGAAAGAGAGCTAAACATTTTTACTCAACCTATACAAATTTACGATAAATCACTTTCTCCGAGTTTTTACGTCGTAAACCGTCTAAAAGAAACATATGAGACAAGTTCTAACACAATATAGCTCCGTTTTTAGGTATGTAAGCATGTTCTTCGTCTCCCGCGTCTCCGGCGACTCCACCCACTACGTTTTGTTATGGGACATAACAGGACAGAACTCAATTTTGTTATATCCCACATTTTTGTTTATAACAATACTGTGAAAAAGTGGTTTTACAAATAAACAAAAACATTATGTCGACATGTGCTATGTATGGATGTGTAAATACCCTAGCCCTAGCCACGCCCCAGTCAAGCAAAATCATCAATACTGACTACACTAGCGCTCCCTCTTGGTATATTATTGTTGCTGAGTATTCAACGAGCCTCCATCCTCGGTCAAGACAATAGAGAATGGAGGAAAGCTGACAGCAATTACGATATGATGAAGAAACGAAAGGCTTTATCTTTCACTGTGGAGGCGGTACGCGGCTGTGTTGGTAGGGTAGTTATTTTACTTTACATGTCTATCAGAGATAAGAGGTACAGATGTCATAGCGATGGTCCAGTCGAACACAGTACTCGCTGCATTGTTTGTCATTCGACTTAGAACAACACCAGTGAAATTAAAAAATATATATTTAAATAAAATAAAAAGAACGCAGTGTAAAGCTTTTCGAACAAGTGTAAAAACTTTACGATTATTTAAAAAGTGATGGCTGTCTCGCTAATAACAATAAATAGGCATACGCAAGATAGACGGCCGTTATTCAGTGACTTCTCTCAAGGACATCACTGTCGAAAATGTATGTATGTATTTGCACCGAAACTCACAATCCTAAGTTTGAGTTGTCTAGGTCACCGGGGTGATCGGAGAAAGACCACCATTCAGAAACGAAACGTTGCTTGAAATGGCTTTAGCCGTGTTTGGTGACCAGATCTAAAAAGCCAGGTACTTCTCAACCTTCCTTTCCTCATCTCCTCTCCCTCCCCACCACTTTCAGCCTCACAGCATACCCCAAATGAGAATGCCAAAGTCCTATTTCAAAAACCTTATATTTGAAGAAGAGGTCCTTCTGTTTAAGGCTCCACATACTCTCGGACGGTGAGCTCAGGAATTACAAAATTTACACAGCTTTTTTAAAATTGATTTTCTAGGTTGGTAAAATTATTTTCAACCCTCAAAGTCATTTTTGTCACGAGCTATCCAGTTTTGAAATATATTTTTTCTCTAAAAATAAAATACGATATGACATAGGAGAGTATATTCTATATTTTAAATTTGTTCAACAAGGAAGGATGATTATCATCCCCAAGGATGCCATAATCGCACTGGCTCCAGACGGTTGGGAGCAGTTGGAACTCTTGTGTAGTATTTACAAATTTAAACAAAAAAACAATATAACTATTCAAAATGTCGCTCCTACCTATGTACGTACGTGTGTAATATTTATCAAAATATCACCATATAAATTACTCAAGTTATTTTCGATCCCAGGCTAACGTTTTCGAGTCATATAGTGCAGCTTACTTCAAATTGTTATAAACTTCTTGGTTTTGTAATCAGAAGGTGCAAAGAGTTTAATAACACAAATGCGATGACAGCCCTCTTCAATGGAGTGATCAGACGCAAGTTGGAGTACGCCAGTACTGTCTGGTCTCCACATCAAACCAAATACATAAATATGTTGGAACAGATTAAAAAAAAATTCCTCAGGTATGTGTACATGCGTTCGCACGGAACATACCCTATGTTCATGCATCACATGGAACTATTCGAGGAGACACATTATCAAAGCTTAGAGACTAGGCGCAATGCTGGTCTCATGACAATAGGCTTTAAAATTATAAATCACTTAATCGACTGTCCATACCTCTTGGCATGCTACTGCTTATTCGTACCAGAAAAATACTGTCGCAGCAGAAATCATGCAATGTTCAGAATACCCTATGGTCGGACAGATGTTTTGGCTCAGCATAGCATGACAAGAGGTATAATTCTGTTAAATACATCATCTATATATATTGATATATTTTCAGATAATTTACAAAAGTTCAAAAAACTTATTAATTTAAAAATTTTATAATTTGTAATTGCTTACTTGTTGTTCCATTGTACTGTTATTGGGTTTATATCTGTTGTACAATAATAATAAAAAAAATATATATATTAAGCCCAACTGAATAATATCGTTTAATAATGCCTTTCGAGGATAGCTTATACAGAATCTTTGAAACCTTTCTTGTGTTTATAAGTATAACACTATTGAAGAATATCAATTTAATAGTTTTTCTATCTCACTTCACTACCTTCTGGCAATACCTTTGCTAGGATTATCCCTTGTAAAATAATGTTATTTTAAAATATGCCGTTTTCGCCCCAGATTTTCCGCAAACAAGATATTACGAGGGGGAAATGTTTTCACTTGGAAAAATTACGCTCAATTTCTGGGCAGAAGAATCAGACTTTTTGCTTGTGTTTTGAAAGCAAACTTTAATCATGTTACACAAGGAAATGGCGTACTTATAAATATGTACATATATTAGCATAGTTTACGGTCGGAATAGCGACATTATTGAGGAAATTGGTCTATTTTCTCTCATAGGTTAGTTGTTTCTTAATTCTGTTTGTTTTACGACCGAAACCTCTCTAAAAGAAACCTTCTAATATATTTCCATTGCGTTATGTCTTTAGAAATGCGTTCACGTTGTCAAACACAAAAGAAAATTAAAACTAAATATTTATACCAAGAAAAAAATATTATTTCTAATTTTTAAACTGTTAATTCGTGGTGGGGAACTCCATTTTAATGATTTTAATAATACAAAATTCTTAACTTTATTCCACTTTTTATTTAAGATCTGACCGGTTTCACCTTATGACGGGTATCTTCAGACTGGTTCAATTTTATGTAAGTCTATGGAATATATACTATTATATGTATAATTTTAAAAAAAAACCTACAAACGCATCTAACGCACCCCGTGTAAACCGTCTCCCAGAAGATAATAAAACTACCAGAATGTATTTTTGAAGCTATGGTAAAGCCACCTCTGTCAGCCAATGAATATCAATATCCATCCCTTCCGGACCTAACAGTATATATTTCATAGACTTACATAAAATTGAACCAGTCTGAAGATGTCCGTCATAAGGTGAAACCGGTCAGGTCTTACATAAACAAAATTATGGAATAAAGTTAAAAATTTGGTATTATAAAAACATATAAAATATATTTTATATTTAATACCGCACAATAGTGCCAACTACTCCCAATTGTCTAGAGCCAGTAAGACTATGGCATGGGGTATGTTGTGAAGCTGAAGTTAGCGGGGAGGATAAGGAGATGAGGAAGAGGAAGTTTAGGAAGTACCTGGTTATTCAGATCTGGTCACCAAACACGGCTAAAGACATTCCAAGCAACTTTTCGTTTCTAAATGGTGGTTTTTCACCAAGGTAAAACTTAAAAGTAAACAACGTGTCGCTCTGGAACGTGTCGCAAAAATACTATAATTTATATTTAATTCTTACAAGAATTAAATATGTTATGAACATGTAATTCTGTTACGATAATTCTACTCAGCCGCGTTGGTGACACTGATATTGAGCTATTTACTTAAGTAGCTAGCTAAAAAGGCTTTTTATATAAAATAAACTAAAGTGAATACCGCGCTGGAGTTTCAACTGATTCCGACCGTCTAGAGCCAGTGAGACTATGGCATCCCGAATTGGGGTATGTTGTGAGGTTGAATGTAGTGGGGAGGGAATGCAGATTGAGAAGAGGAAGGTTGGAGAACATGGCTATTCATATTTGGTCACCAAACACGGCTCAAGCCATTTAAAGCAGCGTTTCGATTCTGAATGGTGGTCTTTTACCAGAGCAATTCTTAGAGTATCTAACTCTGGAAAATGAATGAAATTTATTATGACCCATATTAATTAAATAAAAGTTGTTTACTCACGCCGGGCTTAAGCCCGCGACCTCTAGATTCGTAGTCAAGCGTCTTACCACTCGTCTTCGAAGGCCGCCAATGATACACTTTAAAACATTAATTACGAACAAGCAGAAATGAGATTAGCTTGAGAGGATCAACAAACTTGAAAAGGGCGAATTATTAAAATACCTATCTCTAAAAAGTGTAATACTTCCGCAACATGGGCAGAGTTTGGGGAACATCTCAGCTCCATTTTGAAGCCAATATCTGCGTCACATCGTGTTCAACTTCACACAAAACATTCCGGCTTGACATTTTGGAGCGCAAGCATAATCTCAAGGATTTCAAGTGCTCCGGCCGGAGGCTGGAGAAGAAGGGACGGGGAGGGAACAAATTTAAAGGAGAATATAACGTAGATTGTAGGCAGTAAGCAGTAGACTTGAAATACTTTGCCCTAAAGATACAACTTTCCTTTAGAGGTAAGATTATTTCCCTGTTTTCTATTTCACGCTGGAGCGTGCTACCATTAGACGAAAATTGGAATTGGACAATTATTCAAACGGCATCCGACTCCAAACAGATGAAACTGAGAAAAATACGTTTGAAAATATGACGACACAAAAGCACGTTACGGCATTTGTAAAGTGAATATCAAGATTTTTTTTCTTTATGAGACTTATTATAAATAGGTAAATTATAATCTATCAATGTATTTATTAGAAATAAAAAAAACCTATGTTATCCTACATTTTAATATTTTTAAACTTCAATTTAATTTAACTGCAATGTGGCTTTATCAAAAATTGAATTACCAAAAATCCATTGCATTTGGAGCTTGGATGTTTTCAGCAGATATAAATAAATCTTGTATGTATTTATCTATTCTAATATCCTCCATTAATATTTTCTTACATTTATTGTATTTTTTTTTTCTCATGAATTTTGTTTATTTTTTTCCGTATCATTGTGTGTATTACAACATTTATTTTATTATTATTATAATTATGTATTATTATCAATTATGGAAGGTATTGCATTACGCTACTCCTGCATACCTTCTGGAATAAACCTTTATTATTTTTTTATTATTATAGGTAAACATGTAAAACTCGATTTGGGATAATTTTGGACTTGACGCTTTCTGCATAACTACGTCCAATTAAGTTTGTATGCCTTTGTTTCGCGACGTCAACACCCTGCCAGCTCGGTGGAAAATGTTTTTGGGCAAACATTTTTTCAAGTTGATAAACAAAACTGTGGCTGAACGAGGAGCGTATCATTTTTGACCGGTTAGTAGCTGAGTGGACAAATATGTCGGATTCCTACCCAGACGTCACGGGTTCAATTCTTCTTCTTGCGAAGTCCTCCATCATTGCACAAGAAACATTTTTCGTTCATTATGATGGTTGTAGAAGTTTTTAAAATATGGTCGAATTATTCGTTGGGAATGTTTGTCTTTCTGAAATAAAAAAAAAAAATTTTGATTCAGTCCATTGATTGAATACGATTTTTATGATTTGTTAATTTAATATGATTTGTCTTTTGGGCAAAATGCTTAAGGGCGGTTTTGTGTCTTTGTAGCAAAATAAGTTCATGTATAATTTTTTATCGTGTTTAACAATGATGCGGTATTTTTTTTAATGAACATATGAAAAATACGTATATGTAACATTATAGGTTTATTTTCAATTTTTTATTGACTACAGTGGCGCAAGCAATATGTAGAAAACTTTTTGACATTGTTTTAATATAATTATTTTGTGTAAATTGTTCCTTCCCATCTTCTATTACTCTTTTGGCTGACAATAACTTTTATCTCTCGTTTTTGTCTTTTTCCTTCAAATATTTAAGTAAAATATATAAAGTAGTCCAATTAGGTATATCCTGTAAACTCATAAAATTTATCATTATTCTTCACCTTCTCAGTTGACGTTTTGTCTTTTTCAATTCATATTATCTTTCTCTTTCTCTCTGTTCCTTTGTTATTATTTAAATGTTATTCTTATTTTTTCTCATTGTTTTGTTATTTTATTTTATAGTTTTTTCTCCCTCTGTATGTATGTATAACCGCACACGTTGTATTTGTTGTTTAGTTTATGTTGTACCCAGATGATGCGTAGACTAAGCGAAACCGGTCGGTCATAAAAATTAAATCCGTGGTCTTGTACAAAGCTATTTTTTTCATTTTTTTAAATATGTCAAAGCACAAAGTGATGGGTTTCATCGAATATATATTAAGTAATTTTGCGTGTGATCGCTTATTTCCATTTGGATCGCACCAGTAAAATCACAGTTTTTTTTCAGATACATTGAATCTTCCAAAATATAATATTGTCATGTCTACTATTAACAAGCTTCCGCATTCGCTCCTTTATCATCCGCCCTCTTCCCACACTTTCAAAACTCCGCGGAAAAAAGAGATAACGAATAAGCACCATTATTTACAAAATTACAAGATCCCTCTGCGACTTAAACTCGGTGATCTCTCGGTGAAAAAGTTCAACAAACAATGCCTTAGAGATCTGATAGAGGTTTTTGCGCGGTGCTTTAACTTGCGTTCCGTGCAAAGTGGGCACATTTTACATAACACAGAACATTGGAATGTCTAGGTTTGTTTTCATTATTCCGCTCTTGGAGCATCAACTTCACCGCAACTGTCAAAATCTGAGTATCACGATGAATGTTTGTTCTATGTATAATATATTTCAGTTGGCCAATGTTCAAAGTCAAGTCTAGTTTTAAAAACAAACACAGATTTTGTATGAACATAAGCAGACAAAAATAAGAACAGTTGTGAAATTTGGTTCTAGACCCAAAATCGAGAAATCAAATTGGCAGCGGTTGATTACTTTAATACTTAAATATTGAACCTTTTAAAATGGATAACACAGAATCGAAATGAACTTTAATAGCTCAACTAATTTTCCGCACGGCCAATGATTCTGCAGGTTTCAAACACTTTAATTAGTTGATCATGTGCAAACTAGAGTTCGAATATGCTTAGCCTAAGCATCATCGTGGTACAAAATTAAACTTAACAAAAAATACAAAGTGTGGGGTTATATATACCAACAGAGGGAGAAAAAAAACGAAACAATGAGAAAACAATAGAATAAACAAAGTAACAGAGAGAAAGAAACAGATAAAATGAATTGAAAGAGACAAACATCAACTGAGAAGGTGATTAAAGAATTATAATAAATTTTATGAGTTTTCAGGAAATATACCTAATATTGAACTACTAGACTAATTTACCTGATGATTAAGAATATGACTATTTTAATTTTAATACCTTTTTTTTATTTCTAGTGCTTCTAAATCATTTAATCAGATGCCATGATCATTTTTGTGAAGAATATGAGCACCAATGCTTTTATTGAAGGTATGAACTTTACCCATAAGATGATTAGCGAATTCAGAAAAAAATGAAAAGTAATCTCTGAAAGCAATTAAAATAATAAGTGGTATTTTCTCTTGATGTCCATGTGTATAGTCACTTCGGGCTTAGGCCTTCTAGATCTTTCTTCACCCAGTGGTCTCACCTTCTAGACCTTTCTTCACCCAGTGGCCTCACCCCTCAGAGCAATAATATACAGGAGGGAGCGCTTCTGTAGTCAGTATTGATGATTTTTGCCTAACTCGGGCGCGGCCAGAACTAAGGCTACAGTAGTCAAACATCCATTCATAGCACATGTCAACATAATGTTTTTGTTTATTTGTGTAACCATTTGTTCAGAGTATTGTTTTAAACAAAAATATAGAATATAACCTAATAAACCGTTGAGTTATGTCCTGATATGCCTCATAACAAAACGTAGTGGGCGGAGTCGCCGGAGACGCGGGAGACGGAAAACATACCTACATACCGAATGGTGGTGCTATATTATTTGTCTTGTCTCTTTCTCTCTCACGGTTTACGAAGTAAAAACCCGGAGAAAGTTATGTATCCTAAATTTGTATAGTTTAGGTAAAAATATGTACCTCTCTCCATAAATATTCTTGCTCTGAGCCCCACCTATTAATTATTTGAAAATGCTGAGATGAAGAGTCGTGACGTCAGAAAACAACAGATGACGTCAGAGAAGACCCATAAAAATGGAAGAAGTTTTGGAAAGTTCCATCAGCAGGGCCGTTAGAAAATGCGTAATGGTTTTCGATGAAAACAAAGAGTCGCTGCGCCACAGGCGATTTGCTTTTATGGTTCTTTATTTTCATACTTAATTGTCTGTAGATACAAGTCTATTTGCAAATATAAAAATTGTTATCTTTCTCTTTTTTATAAGTTTTATCACTCATACTTTGTTGATTACCATTAAATGAGACAAAAAATTAAATGGTTAAAGATAGATTTTTTGTGCGTTTTATGCGTCATCTATTCAGGGAGTGAATGAAAATCAATAATCTTAGAAAATGTATGAAGTAACGTGTCAATAATATGTATGAATGTGATTAAAGTAATAAATGGCAAGATGAGGTGTGCGTGCAGTCCATCCTCTCTCCCTTCTCCTGCCGAGAAATAGCAAATGTTGCCGGTTGTAATGAAATAATATCTATATTTTTTTTCGTAGGAAGCTATTACTTTGTGGTTAAACATATTTGAAGAAATGAAAAAACAACTTTGTGTAAGACCACGGATATTATTTTATTTTTTACGACCGACCGGTTTCGCTTAGCCTAATCATCATCAGGGTACAAAATTAAACTATACAAAAATGCAAAGTGTGCAGTTATATATACCATACATACAAAGCGAAAAAAATAACAGAACAATGAGAAAATAATACTACAATATATAATATCAACACATTTAAATTACTTTTCAAGCATTCTCTTTCTTTGAAATGAAAAAAAAAACAATAAATACAAATACTGCATAATAAAGCAATGAGAACAATACTAAAGCGTATTATATACATTCGGATTAAAGATATGTTAAAAGAGCTTAATTTTATGACGGTGAAGCAAACAATATATTTTAATGTTCATATTTTCATACATAACATTATTATAGGGATGATGTCTAAGGCATTTAAAGGTAGGATACATTATAATTATGAGATACACGGACATGGGACGAGAAATGCAAAATTAATTACATTGCCAAAAAGGAAAAAATCAAGCACACAGAAATCTCTTATGTACCGGGCCGTCCAACTATACAATAAAATTCCATCAGAAATCACAACAATAGACAATATTCGTCAATTTAAAAATTAATTAAGAGTATTTGTTTTCCATAACCATTAATGTTGGTATATTGTATGTTCATTGTTTTGTAACCCAATATATAAAAATATATTTTTTTTTAATTTTAAGTTTATGAAATGTCCCCAGAAAAATATGTTTAAAAAAAATCATGTCTGTATTTACATTGAATCTTTTATATTAGAACACACAATGATGTGATCTAACTTTTAAGATAAATAAATAAATATTAAAATTATACAATTCTATCGTTTTCTCATTGTTCTATTATTTTATTTTATATTATGTTCTCCCTCTGTATGTATATATAACCGCACACTTTGTATTTTTTGTTTAGTTTAATTTTGTACTTATTTTATCTTAGGCTAAGTAAAACCGGTCGGTCATAAAAATCAAAATAATATCTGTGGTCTTGAACAAAATTATTTTTTAATTTCTTGAAATAATATCTTCTTGCAAAGAAATTAATCAAATCTCTTTTCCAAATGTGCTTATAAAGAGACTGTTAAATAAAAAAAAAACTCGTGAATACATATCAATAAAAGACGTTTTTGTAAAACGTGCTTTATTTTATTTTATTTGTTAAAAGTGACTGGGAACAGCAGTTTGCAATATTATTTTTTGAATCATTATTATGACGACTGACACTAATGCTACTTGGAAAGACAGGTCGAGAATTGATTTTCGCAAGCCATGGTCTTCAAATTTTTGGTAGCAGTCTCAATGATTTTTTTCATTCATTACGACTCTACCAAAACTTTGACTAAACTTGACCTTGACTTTGATTTGGATATTTTTTCTTATGTATATTTTGTCTTATTTTTGTCATTGCTTCATTATAATATTATGTATGTGCTGTTCTTTCTCTATTGCTTTGTTTTCCCATTTCGTATTTTATATATTGTTTTGTAATTGGACTTTAGTCCGTTAGTTTGTAAATAAATTAATAAATAATCTGAATATGACTGTTGCAAGGTAAAACCGTTTCAGTCAAAAAATAAATAAGTGGGATTAAGTTATTAAGAGTTTTTATCATAAATTCACATTTGAATAGAATTCCACCCTCAGTTACAAAATAAGAAATAAGACACTGAATACTATTAAGGAATTCCGTTTGCAGTGATATCTACACGCTTCAGTACGAAATAAAAATTGAAAATTTAGAATTACTCAACTTTCATTAAAGTTCCCAAACTTCGACAGGCTCTGATGAATTATTACAGAAGGCATTTAGCATTTCTATTTCGAAGCTATACATGTTACTATTCACCGAGGTAAAGACAACGGGCACCATCCGAAGTTGTAATATTGAAACTTTTAAACAATGCCCTTTCAAGGCTCTTTTGATCTGGAAGAATTGAAAAACTAAAAACTCTGAGATTGACAAAACGGTTACAAATTAAAACTTGTTTTTTTTAAAAATTAACTCCACACAGAAGGCCCTGAGAAAAATAGTTAAACTCGAAGCCTATGTCATCTTTGGAGATGCTGTGTGGAGGGACTTGTCTTGAAGAAGACTATGTTGTGCGAGGGAGAAAACACAGAAGCTAGCAAATCGCACCACAGCCAAGCTGTTGAATACACGAACGAGTCGTACAAGCGACCCGTTTCATATATTGACTGTCAACCGTGTACAAATGTTGGGCGCGCGTTTGGTCTCCATGGTCGAGTGTAAGACGCTTGACTGCGAATCCAAAGGTCGCGGGTTCAAACCCAGCGTGCGAAAATAACTTTTATTTGATTAATATGTGTCATAACACATTTAATTCATATAAAACAATTAAAAGTATATTTGCGGTACGTTCCAGATTTGAAGATACTCTAAGTATCGTCCTGGTGAAAGACCACCATTCAGAATTGAAAAGTTGCTTGAAATGGCTTTAGCCCTGTTTGGTGACCAGATCTAAATAGCCAGATACTTCTTAACCTTTCTCTTCCCCATTTTCTTCCCCTCCCTACTACCTCCAGCCTCACAATTTACCCCAATTGGGTATGCCATAGTCTCACTGGTTCTAGACGGTTGAGAGCAGTAAGGACTCTTTTCCCGCTATGCACCGGTGTCGAAGAAATCAATGAAAGATAAATTTAGAAGCATCTTGCATTGAAATACCGGTAGAATAAGGATAGGATTTCCATCGTTGATTAGATAGTGGAATCTATCAAATTACACAGTTTCTGAGTCAGGTTTTTTGTCAGGTATTTTGAGGCTCTAGACCAGAGGTGGCTGCCAAATTCAACAATGCTTGCACTAGCGATTTGTAAAAGGTCAGCAGGTTTATTCTATTAAAGTATCTGTGGGCCATGTACAGTACTTCCAACTTCTGAGAGACTAACTTTACACTTAAGATTACATCGAACATATCAATGGAAGGCTTGTTGGGAAGATTACTTCCTTCGAAGTAAACTAAATCATTACGATCCCTTTAAGTTGTTATCAGGCATGATCGGTTAATCGTCGATGTTTATGTGGACTTTGGAGGAATTTCGAACAAAAAACTGTCATGGACTGTACTGTCATCCGTTTAACAATGTATTGGTGTAAATGCCAAAAGGTCATCGATGTGCAACAAAAATAAAAAAAGGAGAAGGTATCAATCCCTGTGGAACGCCAGGATTAATTAATGAGAGGAAGAGGTGACACCGTCAGCAACCGAAAAAAAAATCTAAAATCTAAAAAAATCAGTAATCCACAATTTATTATGAAAGTTTTTTTGTTTTTGTATTTTTCGTAAATATATATTTTTTATAAATAGAACACATACACTTTGTTAATAACCACTTTATTATTCAATATTATGTCTACCGGTTTCGGAAGTACCCTTTTATCATCAGGACAATATTAAATTAACCTGTAATACAAAATGCTGAGTTGTATATACATATTTAGGAGTTGGAGTGAGAAGGAGAAGGGGTAATTGAGGGGATTATGGGAATAACCGAGCGGTTTATTGGAAAAATATCTAGGATAGGACTATAAGATAAATTAGTTTGATTGTTCAAAATATTGCATTTACTGTTTGATGATTTTCTAATTTCTAGTGCTTCTAAATTATCTAATTTTATCCCTTTATTGCAACGGTGAAGAATTTTAACCCCTGTATCCCTATTAAAATTATGATTAGTAGTAATGAGGTGATTGCCGAACTCAGAAAAATTATTGTTTTTTAAGCATCTTAGATGTTCACTTATTCTAATGTTTACACTACGAGATGTCTTACCTATATAATATGAAGGACAATTATTACAAGAAATTTTATAAATGCCAGAATGACTTTTCAATGATTTTTTAATAATATACCTATGCTATTATTTGTATATAACGCGGGTTTAATGTGGGTAGGCAAGTTTCGGGTACTAAGTGAAGTTCACTAAACAAAGTGTATGTGTTCTATTTATAAATATGGCAAGCCACAAAGTAAATGTTTTTACGGATATATATTTTTTAATTTACATAAGTTGATGTTTATCGTCCTCCATGTTAAAAGTTTACCTGTGTTGTGGAAAATATCATTGTGTGTGAAAGGAAGAGAGGGATGAGTTAATAAATGCAGGTTTTCAGGAGAACCAAAACAAAAATGAGGAATTTTGTTTTTTGTAAGTAATTATGCCATGTATCACGTGTCCTTTTTAAAAAATAAAAGCACATTCATTTTTTTTCCTTGGTGAATATGTATCTTAGGAACAACTCTGCATACTTAACTCAAAACTCAATTTTATTGACTCATCCCTCTCTTACTTTGGCAAAAATATAAATAGTAAATACAATTTTAACAAAATTCAAAAAGCAAAAAAATTTAAATTGATAATTCATCAAGGAATTTCACTTTAATGTGAATTTATGATTAAAAAATAACTTTAATTCTAGTTTTCTGAGCATCAATTAAAATGAAGCTTATCTAATTGATGAAATTACGTTTAAAGCATTATTTCGAATTATATCTACCACTCTGGAGTGATATATAATATTCTCTAAATAAAATAGTATCTTAAATGTGGGTAAATTTAACGGTGACTACATATTTTACTATATATTCGTAAAAAGCATTAACTTTGTGGCTTGCCATATTTATAAATAGAACACATACACTTTGTTTTTAACCACTTTTTTTTTAAAAGTGGTTAAAAACAAAGTGTATGTGTTCTATTTATACATATTTTACTCTTTATCAATCAATTAAAGTTTGCGTTCAGATAATTAGTACATAATAATACTTTAAAACACTCGCATGCAACATAAAATATTTATATCAACATCCCTTTTCTATGTTCAGAACAATGTTTTCGCAAACAACAAAACTTAGCATCTACCCACATAAAGAACATATTATACCATTGAAAATATAATTTAAAAACTTCCTTTGTTCTTATCTTTGTTTTGTTTCAATCTTATCTTTCTCCCCGCTTGTATTATTAAATTTACAAATCTTCTTCTGAATCTTCTGTGGACCTCATATTACATTATTTATGTACTACGTCTGTCTCGGAAACTCTGTTAGTGGAGGACTAACGCTGTTGGCGCAAATAAAAAAAGCTGTAAAAAAGCGAAGTAAGCTATCCACAATGGAGTGCTGTTTCCAACCCTGTTGTATGACAGTGAAGCACGGAACTGGCAGAGAAAGGATAAAAGTAGACTGAATGCTGTAGAAATGAGATCCTTGAGGGTGTGGGTGGTAAAAACATGTATGACCGTGTTAAAAAAGCATTAGAAGATGATGACCGGTAACCATGTTGACAAATGTGTAATGGCTGGGTGCAATGTTAGCATCTGTTTCCTGTTAGCCAATTTAGTTTGTCGCCTGACATTTTTACTACTTTTAAAAATCTATTTTGCCATGTATAATTCTCATTCCTCTTTGTTTTTTGTTGAGAATTTGAAACTTGTTCTATTATTTGTCGTTACACAAGAAAAGAATAGTTGAACAGTAATGCAAATGTGGAGCAATAATGAAGAGGTGATGAAGTAATAATAATGAAATCTTAGATGGAAGTTACTAGTTATAAGTTATACTCAGTAGTAAGTTATAAGCCATAAGTCCTTATTGTAAGTCACTAGTTGAAAATATTAGTTGTAAGCCATTAGTAATAAATCTTAACTGTAAGTTTTTAGTTATAAGCTTAAGTGATAAATTATAGGTTAGATAAATTAATTTGTAAAGCGCCCTTGAGGTGATTTTCCCACAAAAACGGCGCTATAAAAGTAATCCATTTATTATTATTATTTATTATTATTAATCACTTTGCCAGTTAAGTCCTTTATCAGTTTTTTTTTTCATTGTTGATACCGCACCAGAGTCCCAACTGTCTGGAGCCAGCGAGACTATGGCATACCCGATCGGGGTATATTGTGAGGCTGAAGGTAGTTGGGAGGGGAAAGATATGGGAAAGAAGAAGGTTAAAAAAAACCTGGCCATTCAGATTTGGTTCACATTGCACGTTTTCTGCTAAAAATGATGATGGTAGGAGATTTTCAAATATTGTCAAGCTATTTTTATTCTAGAAATGCTTGTGTTTCTCAAAAAAACTAAAAATATAATAAAATAAAATTTGAGAATAAAAAAAAAACACTTTTATATTATTAAATTGGAATTAACTTTAAAGTATTAATGTTTATTTATTATTAAATATTAAAATAATATTGATAATCTCAAACAAAAATATGAAACAAAAAGAAAGCCAGAAACTAAAAGGAACAATGGTAATGACCGAGATTCGAACTCGCAACCTCAACCTTATTCGGGAGTAACACTCTAGACCCACGAAGACCTTATTAGAAAGTGGCATTTTTAAATGATCTCATATTTGTATTGAAAATTATTAATATTTGAATTTCTTCCGATTTTAGGCTGCCATCTTTTGATGATATTCAAAGTTCTACCCGAACACATATTGAATACCTAAATGGATATATTTATATATATATATTTGTTTTTTTTTATATTTTTCTTTTAGATTATTAATATTATTTAACTATTATATTATACAAGACAGTTGTACAAGGGAATAAAAAAGACTAAAGATGTTGAATCACTTGGTCGTGCCACGCCTTTATGGGTCCCTTCTGACTTATTGTTTCGTTCGCTTGCAAGTAACCACTCAGTCGATCTGGCCACAAAGCCATAATAACAATAAGAGAATAACAGGAAATTTCGCATAGTCTGAAATATCAATTTCTAGATATTTCCGAGTGAATCGCAGAGCAACCTTGTCGTTTAATAATCCTAAATATTCTGTATCTCGGAAAGATTTCTCCATCCGAAACGTGTGTTTACGTTTAGCGGCGGGATTCTGGAGAGATTTCAAATTCCTCGTTACATAAACAGGGTATTTTTAGACAATATGAACTGGAATAATGTTAGAGAGATTTCTCGTTCACATTATCATTACCACAATGCAAAAATTTCTCGTTCATGTAGATATTTTAACTTAAACCTCTTAGTGGGGGGGGGGTTAAAACTTTACACACATTTGACGTAGTCACATTTGACATCGTAACATTTGAAATTCTCACATTTGACATCGCCACATTTGACGTCGTCACATTTGACATTATAACATTTGAAATCCTCACATTTGACATCGTCACATTTGTCATCGTCACAATTGACATCGTAACATTTGACATTGTCACATTTGTCATCGTCACATTTGACTACATCACATTTGACATCGTCACATTTGCCATCGTCACATTTGACATTGTAACATTTAACATTGTCACATTTGCCATCTTCACATTTGGCATTGTAACATTTGACCTTGTCACATTTGTCATCGTCACATTTGACTACGTCACATTTGACATCGTCACATTTGTCATCGTCATATTTGACATCGTCACAATATAACCAATAATGCCATTTTATTGTTTTTTTTTAAACATTGACGGTCCTCTTCAAAATTCGATTCTAGACCGTTTTGTGAAGCTTTCAGCAACAACATAACCGTTATTCTCATCAGCTCATCACATTTTTTTCAAAAGCTTAAACGAACCGACAATCTGCGTTTAACGGGAACAGTTCAGTTCATTTCAAAACACAAAATCGTGCTAATCATAGAATTGTGACAATGTCAAATGTGGCGATGCCAAATGTTACTACGTCAAATGTGACGATGTCAAATGTGACGATGTCGAATGTGACGATGTCAAATGTGACGATGTCGAATGTGACGATGTCAAATGTGACGATGTCAAATGTAATTATGTTAAATGCGATGATCACAAATGTGTCGATGTCAAACGTTACGTTGAAAGTTTGAAACACCCTATCTTCAAATTATCGAAGGAAGCAAACACTTTGTAGCTTGACATTATAATTTAAATAAAAAATAATTTTGTTTTAAGCCACTTTATTTATACACATATAACAATTCGACCGGTTTCGGTTAGACTTAACCTTCATCAGGAACGTATAAGTATAAACTAAGATTAAATATAGAGTAATACAGTAGACAAAGAAATTATTGAAAGAGACAAAACATTAATATAAACAGGACAAAGCATCAGAGAGGGGGTGGTAATGGAGTAGGTAGAGAGGTAGGGGGATGGGAAGAGGAGAAGGGGAACATTCTTAAAATCGGACTTTTAGTTAATTCGGTCGAATTGTTATATGTGTATAAATAAAGTGGCTTAAAACAAAATTATTTTTTATTTAAATTACCCTATCTTTAGTTTAATTTAAATATTTCTCTAAGATATATTCTATTGGATATTTATTAATAACTTATCGACACCTGAGTTTGTCATGCTTCAACACACAGAATATTGATTTTATAGTACTCACAGTGTCGCCCTGGTGATAGGCCACCATTCAGAATTGAAATGTTGCTCTAACCGTGTTTAGTGACCAGATATGAATAGCCAGATACTTTTCAACCTTTATTTTTCCCACCTCCTTCCCGCTCCGCTCCCTTCAGCCTCATAACCTACCCCAATTAAGAATTAAATAGTCCGACTGGTCGAGAAAATAGCGGTGTTTAGTGAAGGTATCTGAATTACCAGGTTATTCCGAACCTTCCTCTTCCCCATCTCCTTTTCCTCCCCACTTCCTTCAGCCTCACAACACACCCCCAAAAAAAAACAGATCAAAAAAATACTGTTACTGTTAAACTAACTAACTAACCATCACGCCGTTTCAGAGAGAACGGACCGCCATATAACTCTATCTCGGCACACACTCCTTGCTTCATTCACATTCATACATCGGCTAATACATACTCTTTTGTTATTCTGACTCTTCACATGACCCGGTTCAAGTATTTGATTTACTTGACCGTGCCATGTCTTTCTCGGGCGTCCTCGACTTCTTTTTCCATTCACTTTCACATCATATGTTTTTTCACACTCCTTTCTTCGTTCATTCGTTCTACATGCCCAAACCATCTAAGCGTCCCTTTCTTGATCCTTTTCATTACGTTCACATCAGCCTTGTATTCTTTCCAAATATCTACATTTTTAATAATAATAAAAAATACTGTTAATACAAAATAATCGCATAAAGTTTTAAGTAAGCTACCAAAAATAAATCTACGCTTAATCCGATAAAAAATCTCCTGCAACAAATGTCCTTTGTGTAATTTGAATTTGATATCAACAATGATGTTTGTCATAAACAAAACATCCTCAAAAGCTTAAATTTCTATAAAATTTTATAGTTTGGCTATTTTAAATATATTAGCACTTGAGGTGAAATATCACAAAACTGCGCTATATAAGTTCACTGTTATTATTATATTAGGTAAGTACTATCAATTTTATCCCCATAAAACTTACCATCTATTGATGCTCCTGGATATGTCCTTATTTTTGTTTGTTAATCTGTAATAAAAAGAAAAAATATTAATTATTTGCAGTCAAAATAAAATAAGAAATATAATAATAATTTAATTTAATTTACTGATAAAATCTGTTTTTAATTTATTCTGCGAAAAATATTTTGAACATATGGCCGAGCCAAAATTATATTTATTTATGTACATTATAATTATTATGTAAACTGTATTTCTAGGTAATTTTTAAACATGAATTGTATGAGCTCGCCTGTTCAATAAACTATGTGTAAAAAATATTGTGATATTTTGAATATTAATGAACTATTTGTTAATTCCAGAAATTTTCCAAAAATTAATAAATTCTATGGAAAACTAATTCATTCAACAGTTTATGAATAAGCCATCGGAAAATTTACGTATCAGATATCATGAATAGTTTAACTATAGTTAAATATTAAAGTTAACTTTGTGTACCATATTATAATTTAACCGGCATCTATGGTGTCGTCAACGAATTTGTGATTTTTTTTTCATGGATAATTTTATTTTAATTCTAGCAGGTACCACAGTTGTGTAATAACAATAGTGTAATGTTAATTTGAAATATTTTAATTGGATAGATCTTAAATATTTAACATCTGTTGTTAGGACATTGATACACACATGTTTTGTTTATTTACGCATTATTCTAAGCTATTGAAACAACGTCTTCCTTCCTGCGAGTTCTTTTCTGAAAAGAAAAAATATAAAAATAATTTGTTTCTTCTCTGTAAACGCATTGATTTAAAAGTCGCAGATTAAAATAATGAATAAATCGTAGATTTATTGTAATATTTCAAAATCGTCACGGCTCAAAGTTTTTTTTTACTAACCCCCCATTTTTATCATACCCTATTGTAAAAAAATATTTGAATTCAGCTTCTATTTGTGAAAATAATTTATTTATTTATTTTATTTATTTATTTATTATTATTAACGCCCTGATGGGCTTTTACATAGTAATTTAACATAAGTAAGTGCATGAGTACAGTTTAAAAAGGATATACATGAAATAATACAGTAAAACGTTTTGAGAAATGAATAGCAAAAAAAATAAAAATACAAAAAATAATAATTAATAATAGTTCCAATACATTAACGATAAGTGAATATTTCGTTTAAAAGTCTTTTAAATTTTGGAAAATTCATATAAAAGATATCAATATTTGAGGTGTATTCATTCCCGAGTGTATGTAGGCGAGAAATGGGTGCATGTATGTGGTAGTTGGTAGTGACATTATTGTTGCAGAAAAGTATACCTATAAAATAACCTTTAAAATAATCACAAAAACACTTCAAAACTCAAATTCTCCATATACATCTTTCAATAAAAAAATAAGAGTTTGAATTCCTCGTAAGCTAAAAATACGTCTCTCTTTAGAAACGAGTTTATCGACCCACCCCGCCCTTACCTGCCTAAATACCCCGATAGGGATAGCATAGAACATTCATCCCTACGCGCTACATACAGCTTTATGTCCTTGCTATGCTAATACGCATACGTCTCCATTTACTCGTATTTCGTCTTGACACACCCACGTGTACCAAATCTGAATATACGTGTATTTTGTATGAAGTTGTGTTGATCCTGTGCAGATCGCCAAAGGATTAGGAGGTTGTTAGCTAACACAGTACAAACGCTAAACTTACAGACCGTTCTACACGGTGTAGAGGGCTCTACACGATGGATTCTCAACATTTAACCAGTGGTAAATGATTGTTCGTTATCAGGTCATTTTGTTTTTAGTTACCCTGTTCCGTGCCTGAAAGTAAAACTAACGTACGGTCTGAAAGGGCGGTGACCAAGTCACTTCATTTGATCTGGCTAATCAAAACGTTTTCATTGCGTAATCTAAGGTAATTTTTTTTTGGTATTACTAAAAGAGAAGTATATTCATAATATTTCAGTAGTCTTTATCTAATATACCCCATATAACTCTCGTTCGGGGTGATATTAGAACCCCCCTTTAGAACGAAGGTGTTAAAAAAAGTGGCAAAACATGTCCCTTCTGACGAATCCAGAGGTTACGGGTTCAAATCTTATCGCTCGAAAATAAATTTAATTCACATAATATTTGTTATTTCAATTTGCGGCAGGTTTCAGAGAGGTGTATACTCTAAGTATCTCCCTGGTGAAAGACCACCATTCAGGATCGAAACGTTGCTTGAAATGGCTTTAGCGGTGTTTAGTGACCAGATCTGAATAGCCGGGCAATTCCCAACTTCCCTATTACCCATCTTATTCCTCTCCTCACAACCCTCAACCTCACAACATGCCCCACTGGCTCCAGATAATTGGTAACAGTTGGGACTCTTGTGCGGTATTCACTATTAAAAAAACCTGAATTTTGCTGTCGTTTTAAAGTGTAAGAAATGAACTCAATTTTTTTTACGCTCAAAAGGTTGGTGATACCCGTTTTAAGTCTTACAATCCGGTCTAAAGACTCTGGAAACTCTCGCGGCAGTCTTGACAGGCTCCAGCTACACGATCTGGCGTATTAATATATTGTTAATAAAGAGGCATGTCATGTAGGGAGTAGAGAACAAACAACAGCTGGCAGAGTTCAAACTGAGACTTTAAAAGCAGAATCCAGCTAGGAGATATTTATTCAGTGGAGATATTTGGATTATTTCTTCGTTGTATTTATATTATCTTATTTATTATTGATGAACTGTCTTGTCCGGCGTTGCACGGTGCTCTAGACGGCTTGGAGTAAAGTTTAAAATTTGTAGAACCATGAATTAATTTAATTTATTTCATATATTCGTAAATATACATTCTCCAGATACTTCAAAACATACATTTTTTGATCGTGTACAGAATTTATCTCCACATATGTTTCTTCCAGAAGAGATGAAGTTATTATCTAAAGATTAATTTAATATTGTCCTGATGATGGAAGGGTACTTCCGAAACCGGTAGACAAAATATTAAATAAAAAAGTGGTTAAAAACAAAGTATATATGTTCTATTTATTAATTTATTTCCATTGTTTCAGGTATGTTCCCAAGCTGACTAAACGAGTTTTTAAGGTACGAATTATTACAATTATATATTATTAATAAGATTATTGTCAATGAGTGCGTTTCTTTCTCCGAAGGAAAAATTGAAGGAGTCAATTTCCAATTGATGTAAGTGTCAGATTACACAGTATTTCAGTGTCAGAGGACACTGAAATAAATTTTCAATTTTCATTAGATTTAGTGTCAGATTTCTTTAAAAAATGCTTTTTTTACTGTCATATAACTTTTGGGTTCTCAAATCATTAAAAGGTTTATTTTGATTACAATTTTTACCTGCCAAATCAGCACTACATCTCATTTTTTTATTCTAGACTCTAGGGGTAGCCAAAGCGTCGACCGCATAACTATTCTTAGTCGCCCGCCAATCTGAAGCCGCGTACAGACATATTGTTTTATTTATGAACTTTTTTTAAATATTTGTGTAGAGAAAGCATTATTGTCTGTTATTAAAACAACTGGTTATTGAATAGGAATTGGTAATATCTATATTTATTTAAAAATTAAAGTTATTTTTGGCTTTAAATTAATGATTTTCTTATGAACACTTAACACATACGATGTTAGTAGACCGCCTCCAATAATTTAAAAAGCAGGTCGACCGTAGTGATAAAAAGTTTGGCTACCTCTGCCTTAGACAGATTAAAAAACAAAATTAAAAAAAAAACAATATTAATTATTACCCAACGACTTTCTACGTTTATATTTATTGTGTGCACATCGTCCACCAGTAAATTAATTTTATTACGTTTTTATCTTCCTCGTCAAAGGGACAGTTTGGCTGAAACCGGTTTGCGTATTGCTAAATTAAAAGGTGATATACACAAATTTAAAGTGTATCATTGTATTATATTATTTGACAAAGTTACTAATTTACGAAAAATAGGGTCTTATAGACCTTATAGACAAAGGTCTACAAAATATTTAATAAAATAAAATAAAAAATAGTTGAGATTACATTTTTTGCAAAAAACAAGTCATTTAGTGAGGAATAATCCTAAATACGTTCATTGCTTACACCGCGCGTCGCACGTTGACAGACACGTGACCGGTATGCTCACAACGCGCCACGCGCGTTGTGCCGCATCTTCGCTTTGAAGCGATCTAAAACAGGCACAGCCACGTGGTTTTGGGTCATTCTACAGGACACAAAGAAACCCGTCACTGTTCGTCAGTTTGAATTGATCCGTCATTCATATGGCATTAATATGTACGAATTTTAGTTAGAATGAACGTGATCTGATCACTTTTGGATTATGTATAGTAAACACGTAACACAAATTAATGTTGACCACGAACTTTCAGCGGCACGACGATACCGCACTGTATTATGTTTGTTTTTAAAAATTATTACACGTGTGTATCATATACGAAAGTTTAATGTTTAACCTTTGGAATGCCGGATTCCCACAAGGTACAACTTCCGTCGTACCTTGCTGACGGTAATTTCGTAAAAACTCACTTGTGTTTTACTAAATTATGTTTTTATCAATTATGCTATCTTCTATAATTGTATGTCAATGGCAAAAGTGGTTTTTCTGGAATAGTTACTTATATTTGGAGAGTTGTATTTTTCTCCTTCATGTCACTAAAAAAAGTTTAATTAAAGAATATGAATTTTTTTGTGGTTTCATAGTATTTTCGTGTGACTGAATACATTCCCTTTCAAATAACAAAATATATAAATTTCTTGTAAAAACAAACAGTAATGTGACTTTGAAAATCTTTTTTTTTCAACCGCATTGAGTTAGGCAAACATTAAATATGTATTATTCAACTTGTACCGAACTTAACGCAATTCAAAGTATCGCTATGGATTGATTATTTTGTGGAAAGGTGATTACGGTTCATTTAAATATTCGAACAACAGGTTTTAAAAGATTATAACTCCTGAAAAGATAATGATGAATGGCCGGGTCCTATAGGACACTCCGGCACACTAGAGGTTAAAGCCAAATATAACAAATATTAAATTTTCCTAAAAAGCAAACACTTTTTAACTAATTTAATATTAAATTTGTCCAGTAGTCCAACATTAGGTATATTTCCTTTAAACTCATAAAATTTATCATTATTCTTTAATCACTTTCTCAGTTGGCGTTTCTTCTCTTTCAATTCATATTATCTGTCTTTTTTTCTCTATTCCTTCGTTATAATTTATAAGTTATTATATCGTTTTCTAATTGTTTTGTTATTTTATTTTTATAATTTGTTCTCCCTCTGTATGTTTATATAACCGAACGCTTTGTATTTTTTGATTTTTTAAGTAATTGTGTACCCTGATAATGCTTAGTTTAAGTGAAACCGGTCGATCATACAACATAAAATAATATTTGTGGTCTTTTACAAAGTTATTTTTTAAATTTTCTTTAAATATTTCACAATAAAAGTGATTGTTTTCTACGAAAATACCAATTATTACGTTCGTAAATAAATAAATACACCTCTTTAATTCATCCTTTGGCTCGATATTATATCTGTGAACTGCAACACACTTCCTCGACACCTAATTCAAGTACCCCGAGCATTAAATTCGCTCTGGAAAGTACCTAAATCCTACTAACCGTTACGACTATTTATGAGTTTACCTAATTAGTTAATCAAGCCCAGGTGGGAATAAAATTTACTTAACTCCCGATTTAAGAGAGCCTGCAAATAAACATTACGTAAATAATACCTGCCACCTGTTCATATTATATTGTACTGTTCTAGTTAGTATATTAAAAGCTGGGCGAACAGCTGTCTCGTTATTTTGAAAAGGGATTTTAAATTAAAATAAACGAAAGCGTCCCAAAGCGAAAAGTATTACAAAAATATTTTTTTCATGATACCACAACTAAGTTACTATTTTCCAGAGCCCGTGGCACTACGGCATTTGCATTTGGGAATTATTGTGAGGCTAGTAAAACTAGAGATGAAAGTTGAGATGTTTTTAGCCTCTCAGATTTGGTTAATTATTATGGTTAAAGCCAAATTTTGATTCTGAACGATTGTGTCCTAACTAAGGCGAATCTAGAAATACACAAAGTTGGTGTTAATTTGAAATATCACTGGGTCTCAAAGTTCATTTAAAAAATATATATTTTTGAAAAAAATAAAATAACATTATTTGAATTTTGTATTTTTTTTCTTTTTAATTCATCAATAGTAGAAAACTCGTATTTTAAAATAATTCAACAATATGAAACAGAAAAGACTTATTGAAGGAAAAGATTTGGTTATGGCCAAGACTTCAACTGGAATTCTTTCCTCTATCTGGAAGGGGCGCATCTAATCATAGGAACTAGGATGATTTGTTTCATATCTTTAAAATATTCGTAATTTGAAAATGATTTTGCAAAATATGTATGCACTTTTAAATAAATAAAATTAACGTTTTGTCGAATTCATTAATTATTAAAGTTGCATTAATACTTATTTAGTATATTTGAAAAAAATAATATTAATAATCTAAAACACAAATATGAAACAGACAAAAACCAGAAACTAAAAAGAACAATGGTCATGACCGATACTCGATCTTGGAATCTCTACTCTATCTGGGAGTAATACTCCGCCAATTAAGCCATCACTACCTCATCAGAAAATATCCAAAAATGGCAGCCCAAAAATCGAAAGAAATTCAAATATTAATAATTTTCAATAGTAGTATGAGATCGTTTAAAAATGCCGCTTTCTAATGGGGTCTGACGGCTTAATTGGCAGAGTGTTACTCCCGGATAGATTAGAGGTTCCGAGTTCGAGTCTCGGTAATGATCATTGTTCTTTAGTTTGTTTCATATTTGTGTTTTAGATAATTATTTTTATTTGACGGCTTGCATGGTCGAGTGGTAAGGACGCTCGGCTACGAATCCAGAGGTCGCGGGTTCGAACCCGGCATACTCAAATAAATTTTGTTTTATTATTATGTGTCACAACACATTTAATTGATATAAAAAATAAAATATAATATATTTGCGGCGCGTTCCAGAGTAGTAGATACTCCAAGTATTTTCCTAGTGAAAGACCACCATTCAGAATTGAAACGTTGCTTGAAATTCCTCAAGCCGTGTTTGGTGACCAGATCTGAATAGCCAGGTACTTCCCAACCTTCTCCATCCTTATTTTCTAACAACATATCCCTATTGGGGATGCCATAGTCTCACTGGCTCTAGACGGTTGGGAGCAGTTGAGACTGTGCGGTTAACTCGTAAAAAAATAAAAATGTATTATTTAAATTCATTAGCGGCATCACTTTCGCCTGCTTTTGAGGATTTTGCGGAAATGTGACACTACACTGTTGTAGAACAGATTCATCGCTCACACTGCTTATTCGAGTGGTACTTTTATGTGAAATTTTGCACTTTTTCCATCATTTTCTAGATTTATTTCTGGTACAGCAAGAAGAGATCGCTCGTTCTTAAGTTAAAAATTTCCTCATTTTGCGAAACACTCGCAATCCAAGCTACTCGAAATCCGAGGTGCAACTGTAAGTGATTCGGCTGCATACAAAACGTGCCACTGCAAGTTTATATTACATGCACGTAACTTCCTCATCTCACCACTTGCGAGATTCAATTACTCTCCCGCCCGCATTCGCAGACCGAGGCGGTGCCGAGCCAAGGAACTTAGATTCCCCCGGGTGTCTTTCAAACGATGTTTTTTATCGGGTTCAACGCACGTGCTATTGAATCTTAAACCTCCTAAGATGGCTCTTTTATTGTTATACATTAATGGCGATAGTTTTCACGGATCGCTCTCGCGCCATTACCGGTGCTATATTGAAAGATAAAGTAATGGAAATGCTATGCTATTATAAAAAAAATCGATATTGGTTGTTGGAAAAGAAAGGCGTTGGAATAGTCCATATCAGATAACTTCTGGCCCATTGCAAGTACAATCTACTGTTAGCGGAATTTCAGGAACAAGGAAGTTGAAATGCTGTTTATATGTAAATTTCGCACAAGAATCCCAACTGTCTGAAACCAGAAAGACTATGACATCTCCAATTAAGGTATGATATGAGGTTGAAAGTAGTGGTGAGAAGAAGGAAATGAGGAAGATGAAGGTTGGAAAGTACCTAGCTATTTGGGTCTGGTCACCAAACACAGCCAAAGCCATTTTAAGCAACGTTTCAATTCTGAATGGTGGTCTTTCACCAGGGTTATAATTAGAGTATTTATCACTCTGAAACGTGCCGCAAATTTACTTTGTTTTATTTTAAATCAATTAAATGTGTTATGACACATTCATTTAATCGAAATTATTTGCGCACGCCGGGTTCGAACCCGCGACTTTTGCATTCGTAGTCGAGCGTCTTACCACTCGACCATGCAAGCCGTCATCGTATTTGCGTTCATCAAGCTTCAAGTGCGTGATCTCTAGACTAAGATACAACGAGTTTACAGCCCTGCCATTTGCTTATCTTTTCCTAGAATCGTTTCAATCTATCTCTTCTCGGATTTGCATAATCTTCTATTAAAATCATCTTTTCACTTCTATACGCCGTCTCATTTACACTTCATTCGAATTATTCCTCCCATCTGTAACCGTTTCTAACTTACTCTCCATATACCTGAGTAATTGTATTACGAATTTGTAGGTGCGGGATGATCTCGCAAAGGGCTGGTTGTAACGAAGCTTTAAATTAAGAGCAAGCCTCCAAAGTGGGAACAAAGGGAAAGAACTTCAGAACGGTGTGAAAATGATGAAATAATTATTAATTGAAACTTGAATTTTACATAAGACGTTGTAGGCAGAAGCAGGGTTCTCGGAATACGTCTAATAAAAGGGCCTCGCAAGTTTTTCAAATCGGTTAAAAAAATCTTTTCTTATTATATATGTGAAGACTGAGATGAGAAAGAGGATCTTTTTTCATGTGAATACCGCGCAAGAGTCTCAACTGCTCCCAACCGTCTAGAGCCAGTGAGACTATGGCATCCTCAATTGGGGTACGTTGTAAGGTTGAAAGTAGTAGGGAGGGGAAGGAGATGAGTTAGAGGAAGGTTGTAAGGTACCTGGCTATTCAAATCTGGTCATCAAACACGGCTAAAGCCACATCGAGCAAAGTTTTAATTCTGAAAGGTGGTCTTTCACCAGGGCGATACCAGGAGTATTTACCACTCTGGACGTGCCTTAAAAAACTTAACATTATATTATTATATGATAATGTGCTATGACACATATTAATTAAATAAAAGTTTTTGTTGCACGCCGGGTCGGAACGCGCGACCTTTGGATTCGTAGTCGAGCGTCTTACCACTCGACCATGACGGCCGACATATCTATCAGATCAGATCTAATATCAAACTATCAAAAATGTGTTTGGTTGGACATGGTCACATTTGACATCGTCATAATTGAATGATTAACGCCCTTGGAGTACATAAAGTGTTACCTATCCAAGGCAGTGTAGTCAGTCTTTGATGATTTTTGCCGGACTCGGCAGACCTGGGTGTGGCTAGGACCAGGGCTACGGTATTTATACATCCATTCATAGCACATGTCCGTGTAATGTTTTTGTTTATTCGTACAACCACTTTTTCACAGTATTGATATCAACAAAAATATTGCATATAACCTAAAAAATCGTTGAGTCGCATAATAAAACATGTAGGCGGAGTCCCGGGAGACGCGGAAGACCAAGATCATCCTTACAGTACATAAAAGCAGTGTGTTATTTTTGTTGTCTCTTTCTCTCTCGTGGTGTACGACGTAAACACCCGGAGAAAGTAATTTAGCTCAAGTTTGTATAGGTTGGGCAGAAAGAATTAGTTCTCTCTCCAAGTTAACGCCATTTCAAGTTTTTACATTTTGCCGGTTCCCGTTAAACGCCGATTGTTGGTCCATTTCAGCTTTTGAACAAATTTTGATCACCTGTAAACCATAATGATCGTGTTGTTATACTTTCAAGCTTATTGCAATTTGTTTGAAACCTGAAATGGGCCTAGAATCTACGTTTAACGGGAACATTAACATATCAAAAACGCCCCATCCTCAAAATACCCCTTGTCCCAATTATTTTCAATGGACTACAACTCGTATTATAATAATGAGAATAATATCTCACGTTTTTACCTTGAAGCCTGAAAAGTTGCAAAAGTGAAGTCCTTCTTCCGAGGTTTCAGTAATGAAGGACTTTTAGACGCAATTATTTTTATGTTAATTAAAATTTGTTACCTGTGTCGAGGGTTTGCGCTGGCAAGAACCGTAGGAAATTAAAACTGAGAAATTTTGAATAAATATTTACATATATTTTTTTTTATTGTTCTTCAAAAATCATCATCCCGTTAAACTACAATAACATAGTTTGTCAACAGGATATTGAATACAGGGTAAATATAGATGATCTTATAAATTATCAATACGAGTATATAAAACATATTATTAAAATTCACACATCTTGAGAAATTGATATCGTATTACACCATACCATGATGCACTGTGCAGCATAAGTACAACAATACATCAATTTCTTAAGTACACATAATAGAAACGCCTAAAATAAATTATTTTTAATTAGGAGCCATTTTTTTAGCATATGTCTGACTCATGTAAACAATTCACATATTTTTATATTGCTCGGTAACATGTTGCATAATTTAGGCACGTTATAGTCCAGGGTTCGCTGCCCGTATTTAGTATAATATTTTGGTACAATCAAGCCGTTGTTTTTAGTGAACCGAGTATTGTGCTCATGTTCCACTTTCTTCTTAAATTCAGAGTCCGATATATGCTGAAATAATATCTTATACCATAATAAGGCCTGTACCGGTAAGATAGTTACATTCTGATACAATAATTAAACAATGAATTAAATAATGAATGAATATCTCAAATAATGAATTTTAGAAAATGAAAAAAAAATACAATCAGAATAAGTATCGTGATTACTTCATATATTTTCTTTGCTTTCTGTTCTCGCATATAAATCGTTTGAAGTAGTAACATCGTGAGATATGTCAATATGGAATAAATACAGCTTTTTTGTTGAAATCTCCAGCCGTTTAACTACTTTAAAATAAAGACAAACATTCCCGGATTACGAATAACCTGAGTACTAACCATCACGCCGTTTCCCCGCAGGGGTAGGCAGAGGTGACGGACCGCCATACAACTCTGTTTTGGCACATACTCCTTGTTCGTTCACATTCACACTCTTCTGTTATTCTGACACTTCACGTGGCCAGATTCAAGTTTTTGATTAACTTGATTGTGCCATGTCTTCCTCGGACGTCCCCGACTTCTCCTTTCATTTACTTTCGCATCATATATTATTTTCACACTTCTTTCTTCGTTCATTCGCTCTACATGCCCAAACCACGCAAGCATCCTTTTCTTGATCCTATTCATTATGCCTTGCATTATTTCTTCTAACCTGACAATATTTGAACAATTCCCACTGCCTTCATAATATGTGGAAAATGTTGCTTGTGCAATGATGGAGGACTTAGCTAGCAGAGGAATTGAACCCACGACGTCCAAGTGGGAATCCGACACGTTTGTCCACTTAGCTACTAACCGGTCACTGTTTAGTTTGGTGAAATCCTTCTTAATAACGACCGATTTGTAGCCGAGTGGACAAATGCGTCGGGTTCCCACCCAAACGTTGCGGATTCAATTCTCTGCTAGCTAAGTCCTCCATCATTGCACAAATTCATTGTTATTCACCTAGGTTTGTTTGTCTTTATTTTTTAGATATATTAAAAAAGTAGCACTGCACTATGCAAGATCTCAGATATCCATACCTACTCTATCAAGATTATAATTCCCTTTACTAATACAATGAGAAAATTCCAATCGCCTGCACTGAATGGGCGATAGATTCGTTCCATCACATTTCCATTAAAATTTATTTAGTCTTTCCGATAAAAAAAGGTTTGAAATAAAAATTTGGCAGTCCGAAAAATGGATTGCCATCTGAAAACATCAAACGTTACGGAATAAGATAAATTTGAACATTTTGAAATTTGGAATTCATAAATTCGAAACATAAAAATTCAAATTTTTGAAAAATGATTGTTTTACATACTTTTTGAATTTAAAATGAATAAAAGATCTGCGTATTCAAGATTGAATTAACATAAAATGTAGAAAAACGAGTTCAAAAGAGTAGAGATTATTGAAAAATATCTACAAAATGTTTTTGTGCTGGAAGGTCACATTGAATTATTTCTCTCAATTGGACTCTTGGAAAAATAAGTCATTGAACGTAGAGGTCGTCAAGTCATATATTTTATGCTGACGAGAATTTTGCCCATTGATCGCTGACAAATCTAACACTCCTTGATAGCCAACGACCTCCGTGGCAAATCGTTTAACTCCTTGGCTCTGAACCTTGAGGCCATGGGTTCGAAAAGCGGTATGAGCAAATTGTGTTTTATTTAATTTATATTGGTTATTTAAACTTACTAACCTTCCTGCTATTTCTCCGCAGGGGTAGGCAGAGATAATGGACCGCCATACAAATCTGTCTAGGCATACACTCCTTGCTTCATTCTCATTCGTACATTGTCTCATACACACTTTTCTGTTATTCTGACTCTTAAGATGGCTCGAATCAAGTATTTGATTCACTTGATGGCGCCATGTCTTCCTCGGGCGTCCCCGACTTCTTCTTCCATTCACTTTCGCGTCATATATTCTTCTCACACTTATTTATTCGTTCATCCGCTCTGCATGTCAAAACCATCTAAGCGTCTCTTAGATAATCCTCTTCTTTGCACTCACATCAACCTTGCATTCTTTCCGGATTTCCACATTTTCAATACGGTCATGCATGGCTTTACCGTACATATGCCTCAGGGATCTTATTTCTACAGTCTTCTTTAAAGCTTTCTCTGCCAGTTCCATGCCTCACTCCCATACATCGGGGTTGGTATGAGCACTCTATTATGGACTGTTAGCTTTGCGTGGATATTTTGTTTATTTGCGCCAACGGCGGTCAATCCTTCATTAATGGAGTTTCCTGCATTCGCCCTTCCACTAAATTTCGTAATAAGTAGACTAAATGTTTATTTCTCATTCCAGAGTGAAGGATACTTACAGTTTCGCCACTGTGAGAGACTAGTTTAAATTTATGACGGATCTGGATAGTCAGGTACTCTCCGAAACATAAAAAAATTACAAATAGGGATTTCATAGTTACTAAGGTTCCGGGTAGAGCGGAATTCTCGGATGATATCACATAAAAATGGATTTTGAAGGTATTTCCGGACATGGTGTTTTTACTACACAAATAAACATGCATTTTTGTACATTTAAAGCAACCATGAACACCACAATATTGTTCAACACGTGGCTTAGCACCACAAAATTATCCACATTTCATTGAAACACATCACGAGATTAAAATATTAGTAATTGAAAAAGAAGCCAACATATTCGTCAATTGTGTGGAAAAACCTGTGTTAGCTTGTTGGCATTTGTGAGTTGAAGCAAACTAAGCCAATTAGATGTAAACCAATTATTTTTTTAAATATTTAAATAATATTAATATTCCAAAACACAAATAAGAAACATAAAAAATCCAGAAACTAAAATGAACAACGGTCAAGACCGAGACTCAAACTCGGAACCTCTACTCCTTCCGGGAGTAACACTCTGCCAACTAAGCCATCAAGACCTCACGAGAAAGTGGCATTTTTAAAACGATCTCTTACTTCTATTGAAAAATATTAATATTTGAATTTCTTCCGATTTTAGGCTGCTATCTTTTTCAATTATTTTTTGTTCGTCGTTACCAGTGAAAAATCACGAGATGTAACTTAACTTGCCGAGAATATATATTAAATTGCTTTAATCCAGGTTTAACTTGTTCAACAAACATTGTAGTTAGTTACTTTATTAGGTAGGTAGGATTATTTATTTTTAATTTGATAATTTCAATTAACATCAGTTACAAATTTAAAAAGTTTACCTTTTTACAGTCGTGCGTACTAACAACTGGACAATTCAAACAAGTAAATCTATGATTTATGTGACATTCATTATTGACGTAATATATGGCATAGATTCACTCTGAATTGTACCAGTCTGAAGATGCCCGACGCAAGGTAAAACCGGTGTGAAAAGAAATGAACAAGTAGAAATAAGTTACAACTATTTTTAAATCATAAATTCACATAAAAAAAATCATTGAATAAAAATTATATTTGTCCTTATTATTATTTATGTAGTCTTTGATCGGAGTAAAATAAAAGTGAGATTATTGGGAGACGTAGTAGAGTAACACGAAACCTACGTAGCTGGTACGAGTATTATTCCGGACTGTAGCCTGCAGGGCAACGATTGTCCTGATGAAGACCTCGACGATCTCATGGCTGTTTTATTAATTAATGTATTTACTATTTCACGATAAATCAAATAATTAATACTACATTTGCAGCAAATTCCGGAGTGGTAGATACTCTAAGCATCGCCCTGGTGAAATACCACCATTCAGAATAAAAACGTTAATTGAAATTGTAATATCCGTGTTTAGTGACCAGATCTGAATAGCCCAGCTTAGTACTAACCTTTGTCTCCACCGTCTACTTACACTCTTCACTTTCTTCAGCATCATAACATGCTCCGATCAGGGATGCCATAGTCCGACTGGCTCCGGACAGTTGGGACTCTAGCGTGGTCAAAAAAAAGTCAACAGCCGATTGGAAAAAGCTTCAGAAGAAATGTTTAGTATTCTACTAAAAGAAAAAAAAGGACTAACATTTATGTGAGTCTAAGTAAAATAATTCTCAAAAAATATAAACCCTTTTCCATGAAGTCCATCTGAGAGCAATAATATACATGAGGGAGCGCTTCTGTAGTCAGTATTGATGATTTTTGCCTGATTCGGGCTAGGACTAGGGTAAGGGTATTTATACATCCATTCATAGCACATATCGACATAATAATTTTGTTTATTTGTATAACCACATTTTCACAGTATTGTTATCAACAAAAATACAGGATATAACCTTAAAAACCGTTGAGTTTTGTCCTGTTATGTCTCATAACAAAAAGTAGTGGGCGGAGTCGCCGGAGACGCGGGAGACGGAAAACACGCTTACATACCTAAAAGTGGTGCGATATTATGTGACAACTTGTCTTGTCTCTTTCTCTCTCGCGGTTTACGACGTGAAAACCCAGAGAAAGTGATTTATCGGAAATTGAAATAGATTGGGTAAAAATATTTAGCTCTCTCTCCATATATATTTTTGCTCTGAGATTTCACCTATAGCGGGCCTTTAAAAAAATCGTGCGCTCACTTCAATAAGTGTTACACAATTCATAGAGATATTTATATTATATCGGGGAGTTATTTATTCATTCGACGCTTTCCGACACTCGATATGAGGACCTGCAGACCTACATTTACAAGTCAGATATTTATGGCATTTTAATAATATTTGATCGATCACACTCACGGCAGGCGTACTTAGCGTCACAAGTTCACAAATGGCGTATTTATTTATTGATGTTGTTTGACAGAAAACGTCACGATGACGTCAAAACTTTTCAAAGAATAAATCGATTAATTGTAAACTTCACACTATACGGCTGTGGTTATATTTTTAAACATTTAATTTACCCCACATCAGTGATTTTTATTTTATAGCATTTAATTTACCCCACATCAGTGATTTTTATTTTTAAACATTTAAATTACCCCACATCAGTGATTTTTATTTTAAACATTTAAGGCTGATTCACACCAACGTCCGGTTCCGCTCAGTGCCGATATTGTTCCGCAAGAGAGCTTATTGATGTGGCATGAATATCATTCAAGGAGTATGTGCCAAGACAAAGTTGTATGGCAGTATATCTTTCTGCCCACCCTTGTGATATTTAACTACTTAGTTAGTTAAATAATTATTTTGAATTGTAAAAATACTAACATCGCTGATTTTTTTTATCAAAAACCATTTCTTTATCACTAAATAATATTTTTATTAATTATTAAAAATATTATTTAGTGATAAAAAATGGTTTAAAAAAAAAAAATCTGCTTTGAAAGTATTTTTACACTTCAAAATAATTATTTGACTAAATAAGTAGTTAAATATCACAAGGGTGGGCAGAAGGATATACTGCCATAAAACTTTGTCTTGGCACATACTCCTTGATTGATATTCATACCATATCAATAAGTTCTCTTGCGGAACAATATTGGCACTGAGCGGAACCGGACGTTGGTGTGAATCAGCCTATAACCTAACTGAACCGCCGCATCATCAATCGATAATAATAATAATATCAATGATACATAAATATTTTAGTAGCGCTATTTTTGTAAAATTTCCTCTCAAGAAAGCTCAAAAATATCTAAAGCCTCAGGCTGAAGTTAACATAAAAATAATAAAGCCCTCTACTTAGATTAAAATACAAAATTATTAAAATCTAGTCACCAATTTATCGTTTTTCGAACCACAATCCGCTTTTATCTGTATTCTTTCGTAAATTAAAAGTTTCTCTTATGACTAAAATTACTTTTTATTATTACTATGCAGTCATAACATTTTAACCATAGTTAAAAACAGCTTTGTTTCCTTTGTTCATCTTAAATTATGATGTTTTTGGGAAACTTTCTTTATATTTATTTTATAAACTCTCATTCTGTATATATCCTAAAACAACTTGCCTTTAAACTTCAATTTCACTTTCTACTAGTTGTTACCCGTGAAAAATCAGTGGGTGTAACAAAACTTTCCAAGAAAAAATATCAGTTGCTTAAATCCACCCATTTAAAATATAGAATAATGTCTGCTTAAATAAATAATGGGTAGAAACGCTTGTACGTACTCACAAAGGAAATGATTTATATATTGTTTTAGCGTTTAATTTGTAGAATTCAATTTAAATCTAAAATAAATTTAATATTAGTTTTTTTTTTGTGGCGGATATTTCAGCGTTTAAGGCCAATATCAAACTGTCAGATAATGGCTTTAAACGTCGAAAAGCTGTCACTAAAAATAAAATATAAAACTATCGGAACAAAATTATAATAATATTCTATTGAATTATATAAAAAAATACAAATATACTTATAGTTGATGAAAATATTGTTACTGTATCCAAAATATCTTCTATTTTTTATTAAAACTTTTGTATGTAAGTTCACAATCAACTATAAAAAAACCGTAGACCGTAGGTACTTCCGAAACCGGTAGACAAAATATTAAATAAAAAAGTGGTTAAAAACAAAGTATATATGTTCTATTTATAAATATGGCAAGCCACAAAGTTAATGCTTTTTACGAATATATAAAAAAACCTTTTAAATGAGGGAAAGGATTAACAACTCTGGAAATGACCTGATCATGGTATCCCGTCAGATCTCTAATTCTAGCATAGAAGCTCATTGGAGTAAGATATTGGCCCCATCAATCTTAATAATGCTGCCTGGATGGACTTTATATTGATGGCTTTCCGTAGACATGAGACCTAATATCCTCCATTAACAATTTTTGCATTTATTATTTTTATATTTTCTTACGAATTAATTTATTTTTATTTTTTATTATTGTGTACATATTAATAACAACTTTATTTTTTGTTTATTATTATTAATTATGGAATGTATACTACTCCTGCATACCTTCTGGAAGAAAAACATTATTATTACTGTTATTATAATATGTACCACTGTACGAGTCTGAAGTATTTATATCTCTACCTACCTAATAAAGTATCTGCCCATAGTGTATTTTAGCAGACATTCTTCTTTATTTGAAATGCGTGGATTAAATAAAGAAATCTTGTATTTTTTCTCGGCAAGTCAAATTATCTAAATGTATTTGCATTTTATTGTTAACGTTTATCGTTACAACTGTGAATTTTCTCTTCGTAAAAATGTTTTAAATTACAATTTTAGTTACTGAATAAACATTTATGTATACATATCTGTAATGAAGATTTATTTTTAGCGCACATAAATCTGCCCTACACAATAACGAAAGTAATTAAAATTTGATTTAAAAACCAACATAAATATTTTTTTGCTAATTTCATGTAACGTCATTTGCCCCCCTGGGGTCAATGTAACACAATTTACGGCACTTTTTCTCATTTCATTAATTTCATTAAAAGTTTCATTTGGATACAAATTTGGATGCATATTTTATTTACCAATGTAATAGAATACGTCAAATTGCTCTATCGATACAAAGATGTCGAATAATTATTATGGCATTTATATTATTAACTCGCTAGTTTTAATACCCGGTTCATCCGAGATTAAGTTTAAAAAAATTAAAACATATAATTTACGGCGTATTGTTTAATTTTTTGACAATACGATGGATGTTTTAAAACTCCATAGGTCACAAAGAAGCTCGATGAAAGTTACTTGCTTGCTGAAAATAGTTTTGTTGCCTTTGTTTTACTGGACAGAAAGCTCTGTGTATGTTTCACATTGCCAGAGATCACCGTTCGAGAGTGTTTTCCGCTTCAGATCATCTCTTTTACTGTTGGTATTTATAAAATTACGTAAAAAATGTGCTTTGCTCGCAATGTATTGCTTGGAGGGTGATACTTTGAGTGTATTATTGAAGATCTCTATTAAGCTTGAAAAGGCTTTGATCATGTTCATTTATTAAAAATCGCCTTCTTTACTCTTTTACTTTAAAATATTTTCTTTTATGTTTTTAACGACAGTCAATATAATATTTTTTTAAGTAGGATAAAACTAAGCTATTATTTTGAAATTTTGTTCGGTCTTTGCTGACAAATAAGGGAGGTTCTCGTAAATTGTCGAAAAAATCATTGCCTTAAAAGTGTTAAAAATGCATAGATGTGTATCCATTATATGAGATACTAAGCGAAAAAGTGGCTCCACTTTGTTAGAGGGTGTTACATTCACCTACAATCCCACCATTATAGTCGACCTACAACCATTTTTGGCATTTGACGTATGATTTTATCGGAAAATATTTGTGTTGCGTTACTGCAAAAACAGCACCAAAAACGTTTGGGAAAGCCAACGTAGTAACTTTTTCCAGAATTGTGCAACAACTTTTAAATGGTGTTGTCATGTCTAGTAAGTTCGGCTCATGTCGGCTTGTGAAGGGGTGTGTGACCTCAAAACTGTGAATTATCTAAATATTGGTGTAGGTTACTAGTTGCTTTGTAGGTTATTAAAGTAGCATATTAAATATTGGAGAACAAAGTAAAAAACCTGGATTCTTAGATAAATACCTGTGGAAAGTGTTTTTTTTACTCTTTTTTGGTACTTCAGTTTAAACATCCATTTATCACACGTATAAACATACATTTTACTGTATATTTCATTCAGTTCGCGTAGTTAATTCTATATTTTCGCACTTTCGGCTGTGCATTCATTTGAAACTAGTAACTAGTGTGACGTTCGTCTGTGTCAAAAAGTGGCTACAAGACGTAAACCCTATCCCTTAGAGTATATAGAGTGGTATCTATCAAAGGCAGTGTAGTCAGTTTTTGATTATTTTTACCGGACCAGGCGGACTTGGGCGTGGCTAAGACTAAGGCTAGGGTATTTATACATCCATTCATATCACATATTGACATATTGTTTTTGTTTATTCGTATAACCACTCTTTTACAGTATTGTTATCAACAAAAATTTAGCATATAACCTAAAAAACAGTTTAGTTGTGTCAAGTTTAGTGGCATAATAAAAAATGTGGGCGGAGTCCCGCGGTGACTCAGGAGCCCAAGATCATCGTGACAGTACATAGAAGCGGTGTATTATATTTGTTGTCTCTTTCTCTCTCATGGTGTACGACGTAAAAACCCGGAGAAAGTGATTTATCGCAAGTTTGTATAGGTTGGGTAAAAATAATTAGCTCTCCCTCCATACATTGTTACTCCAACCCCCAGCCCAAACATTATATTTTTAACAACAATTGTAACCGAGCATAAAGGGAGAGCTACATTTTGCGGGTATGTCAAAGATTTGACTGAATATTAAAGTGGTCTCTCCGTAAATCGTTCGTTACTCTAAGCAAAAACCTTGGATTTTTTCAGTGGGGGTTCCATCTAATTTGCCTATATCAATGTTTCTACGTCATTACGTTGAAAGCATCTTACGTAAACTCAAAAAGTTTTTTTATTGTATGAAAAGGTCGAGAGGATCTTTAACATTTTTCCATGAATCTGAAAGGGATAATGTTAGGAAGGGAGTAAGATGATTTCTCGTTAAAAAGTTCAGTTCAAAAGACCTGAAAAACATTTTCAGCACTGCTAATAATTTCCAAAGCAAGGTTCTAACGTCATACTGTTATTAATTAATTGTTACTGTATATAAATGACCTCATGTAATTCTTATTATTTTTTTAAACATTCTGTCAATAAGGTTTAATTAAAATACACTTCAAAGATAAATTACAAAATGAGGTTTAGACGTCATTCACGTGTCGCGTAAACAACTTTGTATTAATGACTTCGCGAGCTTTTCGTTTTTCATTATTTGAACAACGTTTTGTAATTATTAACGTTTAATTAAGCTATGCTTCCAACGCTTTTTACACAATTTTAATTAATTTAATGGAACATCGTTTGATATGTATACCTAGCAGTGGCGGTTTATGACTATTTAAGTAAGATTGAAAAAAACGTCATAATTGATGGAAATCGATTTTTTTATTCAAAATTTTAATTTTTCGTGAGAAGTTTTTTTAGCAAGCCGTGCAGTGCACCACCAAAACTAAAAAAATCTGATATATATATATATATATATATCGCTGTGCTGGTTCAAAATAATAAGAAGATTCTTCATTACATAAGGAATCAAAAGACACCCATGCTATTTATTTTTTCCTTGTTATAGTATTGAACTAGCAAAGCGATATATATTTTTTTATAAAAATCATTTTCGGCTGCTACAACATCAATGACGTCGTAATTTTCAATTTTAGCTCTCTAGCACACTGAAAAGTCACGAGACGCCAGTGTTACACAAAATGACTACGTTTGGATTTTTTCACGTGTTTATTTAAAAAAAATTTATTGAATACCGCACAAAAGTCCCAACCGTCTAGAACCAGGAGACTATGACATCCCCAATTGGGGTGTATTGTGATGCTAAAGATAGTAGTGAGGGGAAGGAAATTGGGAAGAGGAAGGTTGGGAAGTACCTGGCTATTCGGATCTGGTTACCAAACACGGCTAAAGCCATTTCAAACAACGCTTTAATTATGAATGGTGGTCGTTCACCAGGGCGAAACTAAAAGTATCTAACACTCTGGAACGTTTATTCTTAATTAATTTCTTATGATACATATTAATTTAAAAAAATGTATCTATGCATACCAGAATTCGAACCCGCCACCTCCGAATTCGTAATAGACAGTCTTAACCACTCGACCACGAAGGTCGTCAAAAGCCATGCCTATTGAAAGAGCTTTCTCTCTTCTTCGAACCTTGGCATATTTTATGTCGACTAGAATTAGTTCAAAATTTACAAGCAATACGGTTAACCATATAATTACAACTTATAAATATTGGACAGTTAAATAAAATATAAATTAAATTTGCTGATGGCAGAATACCATTTCCCTTTTATAGCTTATACTCTCTTCTGGCAGAAAACGTAAATTGTTTTGTTTACACTTTCGTGTTCCAATAATAATTTAATCCACCGAAGTATTCCCTAATGTCGGACAATTTAGCTTGCTGGCAATTTTTCTAACGGCGTAAAGTTCCCAGAACTTATCTCTAAAAAAACTATGACACCGGTAAAGCACACAAAAAGCCAACCTAACAGATAAAAGCGGTATAAATTACAAGCGTAAAAACTACCCGTAGGCAATTTGTCCCCTGAACTTTTGTTTTACGTTTTAATCTGTTGTCGCACGCTTTTTGCACCCAAGCACTTTGCTATCAATTTTAAGAAATTGGTATTATTATCTGAAAGGATTTTTACTCTTCGAAGGGCAACACTGGCTGATAATATTAATAATATAGTACGTGGCCCTCTTTCTTAATTTTTATTTATTCATTTATTGACGCCACGGAGCGGAGGCTTTTTTTATGTACATTCTTATTTATCATTAAGTGATGAATCATTCAAAGTTACTGAATCTAACTCTTGTTCCTTATACCAATAGAACGGCGTTATGCGCCTTATTTCGTTACCTCACACGGGGGGGAAAATGCTTTTACTTGACTATTAAATTTAAATTCATGGGCTTACGTAGGGAAAAAAATTGTTTCTAAAAACTTTACAAAAAATTGCTTGTTATTAACGGCTCATCTGGGCGTCTTCTCCTTCTTGACACATTACTATGGCATATATACATAAGTCCGTTTGTGTTGAGTGGGGATGGGAAGGTGCTCGGCTATGGCATATGTTTAGGAATTCCACCGCATTCGCCATGGTAATAGGAAAAACCATAGAAAGCCTACACAGGTGACCGGAGCGGAGGCTTTTGCAATATAAATATTAAGTTTTTATTATGTATTATTGAAGAACAGATATCAAATCTAACAACGGTACAAAGGAAAACAAAAAAAAGATTTTAACAACTATACATTTTAAAATTAAAAAGTTTTTTCGAAAATAGGTCAATTTGAAAAAAGTTCACTGAGTTGCGTGAAGCGACCAAAAGCTTAAAAAAAGTCCCAAACTTGTGTCGCTTGAGTTAAGCCTTCTTCCAAATGATAAATATATTTTAGATGGCTGAAGGGCCTCAGAGTCTTTAGAATCATACGAGAGTCAGAGTATTCTATGCAGAAAAAAACACCGATCATAACTGCATATTTAACTCATTTTTAACCAAAGTATCGCTTAAGTCCCTTTGCCGTTCCAGCGACGATATGTAGCCTTTTGTATGCTATTGATTCGGTGCTGATTGAACAGATGAATTACAGTTTCTCATGTCTAGGATGAAGTAAGTATGTATGCAGAATGAGTTAATGATGAATGTAAGTAAGTCCAAAGTCATGGTGTTAAAAAGAGAGAGCACGAGAACAGCGGACAATATAGTTGTGAATGATGAATAGATGAAGCAAGTGGATGAGTTTGTGTATTTAGGAAGTGTGTTTACAAGAGACGGAAAGGCTGATACGGAAATTGGAAGAAGGGTAAATGCAGGAAACTCTATTAATGGAGGACTGAACGCTATTGGCGCAAATAAAAAAATATATATCCAAAGAAGTGAAGCTAGCAGTCCACAATGGATTGCTTATATAAACCCTGACGTATGGCATTGAGGCGTGGAACTGGCATATGGAGGATGAAAGTAGACTGAATGCTTTATAGATGAGACCCCTGAGGCATATGTGTGGTAAAACCATGTATGACCGTGTCAAAAATGTAGATGTTTGAAAAAATGATATTTTTATGTTATTTATACACGAACGGACATTATACAAAGCCGTTCATTCTACACACGTAAAAAGAAAGCCTTCACGTACGACCGGAGACCGTTTTCCGAACACCTTGGAAGCATATTTTCATAATTAACTTACCATCGTTTCAGGCAGGGAGGATGGACCGCTACGCAACTCTGTCTTAAGACACACTCCTTCCTTCATTTACATTCACACACCACCTCATACATACTATTCTGTTATTCTGACATCAATCGACCACGAGTATTTGATTTTCTTGATTCTGCCATATCTTCCTTAGGCGTCCCCGATTTGTCATTCACTTTCGCAGATTAATCAATCCAATTTAAATTTCGGATTTCGAACGTCAACAATGAGAAGAAGTTGTAATCGGCTTACCTTCTGGAAAGCAAATTTATGTCGGGAGGTGTTGTCAATGGTGGCTTACCTGGAAAAAATAAGAAAAAAACAGTTTAAAACGCATCCAAAAACGGGACTTAGGTTTTGCTATTTTTTTTTTAAATATACTGATGGTCCTTACCAAACGTCTATTCTAGAGTCATTTAAGCTTTTGAACAAATTGCAATCAACTGACAGGCATAACAAGTTGACCCCTATACCTCTCAGCTAATGACAATTTGTCCACAAGTTGAAACAGACTGACAATCGGCGTTCAACGGAGACCGTTTAAATGACAAAAAAACAAAATGGTGCTCATCATTGAAATTTAAATTGTAACGAAATTTTGAAACAACTCACACTAAATACCCATTATGTAACATCACACAACTCCCTATTGGCATATACTCCTCTGCGATTTCGAATATTAAGTATTCGAGAAAAAAATCTCAATTTGGTGATGGCAAAGTTCATGTAAGTTTCACTGGCTAGAATAATTCTCAGAATAGATATTAAAGAAAAGCATTGCACTATCCCTGCATACATTCTAAAATAAATATTTAATATGTAACTAGCATTGGCGTGCACAGAGTTTTTGACCAGGGTAGGCAGTAGAAACCAAGGGTCAATTGATAAAAGAGATAGGTACCAACAAAATTCATGGATTGCTATTGGATTTGTTCTGTAAAAGCACTGCCTTACTAATAAAAATACTAACACCCCACTTGAACTGGCAACAGCTCACGGCAAACATATTTTGTATAGTCTAGTGAACATAGAATAATCTACTAGAGCATTTATAGTTACTGCTTTTGACACGTTAAAGTAGGAAGGTTGGTTTGGCGTTCGCGGCGGTGCGATTAACTAACATTTCGTGCGTATTTTCAAAAGTGTAGATTTATTTTTTGCAATAATTTCATATTATTGAATCCAATATTACACATATTTGAATACGAGTACGGCAGGGTAGGCAGTGCTTATGTACCTTTATGGAGTGCACATCTCTGATTACTAGTTGTTACCACGGCATGTAACTTGACTTGCCAAGAAAAAATATCAGTTGCTATCCACTTATTTTAAATGTAGAATAATAGGACGCTTACATGGTTTGGGCATGTTTAGCGAATGGACGAAGAAAGGAGAGTGAAAAGAATATATGATGCGAAGGTGAATGGAAGAAGAAGTCGGGGACACCCGAGGAAGACATGGCACGATCAAGTGAATCAAATACTTGATTCGGGCCAAGTGAAGAATCATAATAACAGAAAAGCATGTATTAGACAATTAGACGATGTATGAATGTGAGCGAGTCAAGGAGTGTGTACCAAGACAGAGTTGTATGGCGGTTCGTCCTCTCTGCCCACCCCTGCGGGGAAACGGCGTGATGGTTAGTTAGTTTCGAATAATGTCTCAAATAAATTATAGTTGTGGAAGGCTTTGAAAAGGTTTTTTTTTTTAAATTTGATAATTTCAATTAACATCAGTTTCAAATTTGAAATGTAAATTCGTTCTGTCGTACGTACTCAGAAAGGAACTTTTTGTATTTAATTAAGATAGGTTCACTTTATTTATTTTTCGTAGGGGTATTTTTAAACGTAATTCGATAATTCTGTAACTTGTTATAAATTCGCGAAGCCCGAAAAGGCGTTCCTTTGCGTAAAATGTGACAAAAATCCGTTCAAAGGCAAATAATTTACATGTTATTCCAACGCACGTAAGAAAATATCTAGGAAAGCTCTATTTATAGAAAGCAATAAACATTCAAAGCCTCCTATTGCTGGTAAAGCTATAAATGGAGTTGGGCCAGTTGTAAACTTTGCGATAAAATAATCTATCCGATGGCGATAATAATTCTGCTTCTCGATGTGATTTTTTCATGGTAATGAGTAACCCAGTTATGTAACGTAGCTTTGACTTCGAATATCGTCATTTTTTTATTGGATTTATTTTTCACATTAATATATTTTTACTGTGAGAATGTGGAAAAAGGATTGGAATCTTACCGGTACCTATATTTTAATAGATTTAATTTTAGGGTGTTGATGATGGCAATAAAAATAATACTCCTATTAAAAAATACAGTTTGATTTTATTCAGACAAGGTTCAGAAATTTTTTTTTTTTATCATAGTTCAAATAAGCGATTTCTGGCTACTTGCTGTTGAATTGAATGTTCATAAATATAATTAAAATATATAATACCTTTTTCTAGGGTGTCCTCTTTTCATATAACTAATAGTGACTTTTTTGACTCAATTTATACGCACTAGAAAACTACGCAAGAATTATTTTATTTTGTATCGATTCTCCCTATCACCAGATAAAACCGAAAAAGCCTTATAAAATGTTACTGAAAGTATCTGAACAGCCAGGGTCTACCAAGCTCTTTAATTTCTCTTTCCGTTACTCTCATCTTTTGCCTTATGTAAACTGTTTATTACTGTAATATTGGCGCTTTAATTGCCATTGTGATATTGGTGCTGTGCCATTGATTCTGGGCAGTGAGGTTAGGTTAGGTTCTTTGGATGGTTAGTGTCTACTGTGGGTACCGCTTGTCTCGCATAAAGTCTTCTTCTTATTCTTATATTAATACTTTACCACACACACTGATTCTGCTATGTATGGCACATGTAACAAGCTCAATAGAACCAAGAAAACTTTTCAGACTCTCATTCCATAAATTCGTTAGAAGATTATCACCATTATCTGTTCCTCACTACGAAAAATGAAAAAATACTGCCCTAAAAAATGAAAAAAATAATAATAAAAAAATAAATAAATAAAGAATAAAAATATATGTAAGAATCAGCTAAATTTTAAGTTATTACGAAATGGTGATTGTGTCCTGCCAGAAGTGACCTGCCAGGTAAGTATGTTGCTGTATATTTATATAAACTAAGAAATAATATTAAGTAGAAATTAAGATTTGTACAGCGCCCCTGAGGTGATTTTCACAAAAACGGCGCTATCCAAATTATCCAAATATTATTATTATTAAGGTCATAACTTGATTTCGCCCCAATAATTAGGAATCCTCAATATCAAATCTATATTGACCGTAGTGAAAATACCCCAAGAAAATTTATTAAACACCTATCGTATCGTTTGATCCCATTGCTCTATATAAAATATCTTGTTAATTCATCATATCTGCTAGAAAGGATTGCATTTCATTGCCCTTTTGGATTAAATAGTATATATCCATAAACCTAAACTTTTCTTTCTTACAATCATGTTGACTTACTCGTTTGTATTAATTATACGAAAATTGTATGTGTATCGAATGTTTTTTATAATGTGTAATATTATATTATTTGATTAATTTCATCGAATATATCTCATTTGATTAATTTAATCGAATATATATTATTTGATTAATTTAATCGAATATTTTCATTTTTACTATGTTTACACTTTTAATTTATAACTACTGTTTGTTTCCTAAATAAAAAGTCTATATCCTACTGTGTTACATTATCATTACTTTCGTTAGTTTCTTTGATTTGTTTATTAGATCAGATTAGGTTACGTTACATAAGCTCAGTTAGGAATCTCACAACAACGCCGAAAACCCCATTAAAAGCTCAATCATACAACAAAATCGCCCTTCACTCAATTCACTCAATTAGAGGGGTATCGATTATATCTTGCTACCGTGGAAGGAGAACCGATCACACAATATACTTTGTAGGGCCCGTATTGACCAGTGGCCAATGGCTACCAACGGTGCGGCATGTGCCTAATGATATACGATCCGCACTAGTGCTGGGCGTTAAATATAATTCGAAAAAACGCCAACGCCGTTATCGTTGGCGATTGTTAACTGTTAAATATAACCGTTGAAAATAACGCCGACGTTGACTATTTTTTGGTAAACTACCAATATACTATATTTTCTAAATTACATATAAGTACACAAAGCGTCCTTGAGGTGATTTTCCCACGAAAACGGTGCTATAAAATGTATCCATTTATTATTATTATTAAGTTTAGACGTTGAATTATATGAGCTAATAATGCAAATGCAATAGTAAAAAAGTAAAATAATATATTGCGTCGTATTGTCTACTAAAACTTAATTTATTTGCTTACTCGGTATTTGCACTTTGGCCGTGAAACAAAATATAAACATTAGACAACTACACCATTAATCGTATTCTTCAATTCACAAAAACACATCGAATGCACGCGCGACGAGTAAAAACGCGCCAAACTAAACGAGTAGGAGATTGACATAAAACTAACTAGCAAAAATAATGAATAACGAGCCTATTGGTTTTAATAATAATAATCCCCCGTTGAAAAATAACAGCTCGATGAAAAGACATTGTCGTTATAATATATCTAGCTGTTATATATGTTTTACTTATAATTATTTTCGTCACTTGATTCTAGGCGCTACGTATCGGCCGTTTCGGATAAGAAAGTCCACAAATATGTTTAGTAAGAAGAAATATAACCAAAAGATTATTCCAAACTACGTATAATATTGTGCACGGCGCACACACTCTTTACACCTTTTAAAGACTAAAATAATAGGTACATGACAATGTGATGCGTCGTTATAATATAACTAGCTGTTAGATATATTTGACTTGTCATTATTTTCGTCGCTTGATTCTAGGCGCTACGTATCGGCCGTTTCGGATAGGAAAGTCCACAAATATGTTTAGTAAGAAGAAATATATCCAAAAGATTATTCCAAACTACGTATCATATTGTGCACGGCGCACACACTCTTTACACCTTTTTAAAGAATAAAATAATAGGTACATGACAATGTGATGCGTCGTTATAATATAACTAGCTGTTAGATATATTTGACTTGTCATTATTTTCGTCGCTTGATTCTAGGCGCTACGTATCGGCCGTTTCGGATAGGAAAGTTCACAGAGATGTCTAGTAAGAAGAAGTATAACCAAAAGATTATTCCAAACTACGTATAATATTGTCGACGACGCACACACTCTTTACACCTTTTTAAAGACTAAAATAATAGGTAAATGATAATACGAGGCGTCGTTATAATATATCTAGCTGTTAGATATTTTGGTGACATTCGGAGAATTATACATAACAGTTACATTTTAGGTGCCGTCATTATTTTACCTAGCCATTATTTTATTCGCTTGACTCTTGGAGCTACGTATCGCGCGTTTCGGATAGGATATTCCACAAAAACGTTTAGTAAGAAAGTATAAAAAGATACAAATAATGTCGCTTACGATGCATAAACTCTTACACCTTTTTGTTTACTTGGCGCTAACGCTAATACAATAATAATAGCGTCGAAGAATATTCGTATGTAGGTACTAATATTTTTAGTAATAATATCTAACTGTTAGCGCAAATTTTCGTCAATAGCGTTAGACGTTGGCGGCATCTAGCTGTTATTTCTAACAGCTAGATATATTTTGATACAGTACTAATCCGCACGTTCTACTCCTTTTGACGAGTATATCTTTTGGTAAGCAAGTGGATTGCCCCAATGATTTATTAAGTACTAGATAAGCATACTAGAGAGCTTTCATGCGTTTTTTTGTTGATAATCCCTTCATTTGCTGCGGTCTTAGTTCAAAATTTAAAATCTATTAAAGGGAGGATTGTATCAAACTTTCGCGTAAATCTTACTGTTATGTCAAAAAACTTGACGTAACAATTACATAATTACGAGTGACAGCACTCAAATATGGCGCTAAACGTCACTTTAAAACATTCTCTCACAAGCAATTTAACGTATGATTTATCTATGATTTTTTCTTTGGGTAGTTAGGAAAATGTCTAAGGTTTCCAGAGAATAGAATTTTTAAGCTGTAATCTTTTAAATTCTATAAAAAACATGCTAAAACATCAGTAAAAGGTGCAGTACGAAAACCAGTGAGGGCATTTTAGAACTTTTTACCTAAAATTCCAGTATCCATTTCATAAAGAATTAAAAAGATTACTGTTCAAGAATTGTCTTTACTGAAAACCACCAACATTTTTCTAACTACTCATACAGAATTTACATATTAATCATTCGTAGTGCAGCTTGTATTAGAATGCTATAAAATGACGTTTACCTCACCTAGACTAGAAGCCAACATTAGAATTATAGACTTATTTCATATATTTGTTTGATTGTTTCACTTAATATCATATGAAATTATTAAATAAGAGACAGATTTAAAAAACATTACATATTACGACCTAAGCTACGCATATGCTCCTATTATGGCGGTCTGCGTTCTACATAAAAGTATCATACGAAACAAAGTACTGTAATAACAAGATTAAAAACCACCATTATTTAGTCTGTCCGGGGATATCATGATGGACCACAGCGGATTAAACATAATAGCAGAATCCGACCGGTGATAGGAAAAATAATGAGGTAAAGGCTACACTTTCTCCAGGTGGTACCACAGCGATTGCTTCACGTCATTTCCGTGTTCAGAATTTACCGACTGTTGAGTTTTTTTTTTTTTAGTTACGAATCTTGTATTTAACGCATCAATGTACGTGTCTACTCCAATCTCCTTCCCCCTATTGACCCCGCCTCCACAATTTCTGCGCCCCACCCCACCACGCATCGCGTGGACCGCCACGTGGCCACGCGCGGTGGCGGCGGCAAAAGAAGGTCGTTTCCGGGACGACACTGACAGCCCCCAATTAACACGTTGTCCGGATTCGGGCAAGGTTGGCTTTGTTTTAATTGATCGAATTCTATTATTCAGAATGTTATTCATTATTTGCGATCGTGTGTACGAAACGTGAATCTAAACGTGCTTGATGTGTTATATCAACGGACCATTGTTCGATTACAAAAAATACACAACACGAAATGAGAAAAAAAGAGCAACAGAGAAATAACAACACATACCTAATATTTGAATGAAGCAATGACAAAAATAGGACAAAAAATACATTTGATTAGAACCTCAAGAGCAAAGGATATACTTATGGAGAGTCGAACTAAATATTTTTACCCAACCTATACAAATTAACGAAAATCACTTTCTCACCGGTTTTAACGTCGTATACCGTGAGAGAGAAAGAGATAAGATAAGTTGTCACATATTATTTTACCATTTGTCTCCCGAGTCTCCAGCGGCTGCGCCACTACGTATTGTTATGCGACATAACAGGACATAACTCAATGGTTTTTCTAGGTTATATCCTATTTTTTTGTTGATAACAATACTGTGAAAAAGTGGTTATGCAAATAACTAAAACATTATGCTGAGATGAGCTATGAATGGATGAATAAATACCCTAACCCTAGCCACGCCCGAGTCAGGAAAAAAACAACAATCTTGACTACACAAGTTATCCCTCCTGGTATATTATTGCTCTGAGGATAAAACATTCAACTCAAAGCCTGAACAGGGTTTTGGTACAGTCAATGAGGTCAGACATAAAAAATCGTACTCTTAGAAGATTATTGTCTTAAATAATAACAAAAATCTTTGGACTGATACCAAAAATTTTAAGTCCATGGCTTGAGTTAACAAGTCTCGATATTCTGGACAGTGGAGAATGATACCTATAATCAGTAGAGTGATGATTGAGGAACAGCATTTTTTTCCTGATTCTACACCGAGGAATGTTAAACTGGATGAGTTACAACAAAAAAGGTGAGTCAATAATACAATTAACAATTTTGAGAATACCGCACAAGAGTCCCAACTGCTCCCAACCGTCTAAAGTCAGTGAGACCATGGCATCCATGGTTGGGATATGTCATAAGGCTGAAAGTAGTGGAGAGGGGAATCGAGATGGGGAAGAGAAAGTTCGGCAAGTACCTGGCTATTTAGATCTGGTCACGAAATACGGTCAAAGCCATTTCAAGCAACGATTCGATTCTGAATGGCGGTCTTTCACCAGGGCGATACTTCGAGTATCTCCCACTCTGGAACGTGCCGATTAATTGATCTAGGACTGCTTCGCAGCGCAGATTTTGGGTGTTGTAGATATCAACAAAGCTGCCTTAGAGACATGGAGATGAAGGGACACGACGGGAATCTTTCAAGCACGCATCAAATGTCTAAAAAAGTTCTTTAAACTATAGTTAAAAACACTGCAATTCTTCTGTAATTTATCGTTATTCTATGAAATAAAAGTAAATATTTTGTGTCCACCGATGTTATGTGAAAAGCTTCATACTTTTAAATTCATACGGGATAAATTGTCAAAATTACAAACAAATAGAAAGACACAATATATCAAAATTTGAACACTAGTGCAAACAGAATATATAAAATAATATTGAATTAAGTTGCTCCAGAATGACTTTGTAAATACGGTTTATAACTCGGTTATATAATTATTGATACAACTTTCTGAAAATACAAGTATATTTTGCGGCGCGTTTCAATTTGGAAAATACTCTCAGTATTGCCCCGGTGAATGAATACCATTTAGAATAGAAACGTTGCTTGAAATGGTTTTAACTACGTTTGGTAACCAGATCTGAATAGCCCGGTACCTCTTCACCTTTATCTTTCTCATCTTTCCCCCCCCCCGACTACCTTCAGCCCCACAAAATACCCCAACCGGGGATGCCATAGTCCCACTGGCTACGGACAGTTGGAACTCTTGTGCGGTATTAACACAGTTTTTTTTTTTTACTTACATGTCAACTGCGTTCCCTATTACGCCACCAAAGAGATATTAATATGTTCAAATTAGAACTAAGTTTATAGCATTAATGCTTATTTTTTAATAATCAACACAAATATGAAACAGAAAAATAAAAAGACAATGGTCACAACCGAGACTCGAACTCAGATACTCTACTCTATCCGGGAGTAACGCTTTAACCAATTTAACCATTGGAACCTTACTAGAAACCAACATTTTCAATCGATCTCATACTTTTATTGATAATTATTGTTTTTTTTTTAACCGAGGTCGAGTCTCGGTTGTGAATATTGTCTTTTTATTTTCTGGCTTTTTCTATTTCATATTTGTGTAGTTGATTATTGACATTATTTAAATTTTGAAAAAAAGATATTAATATGTTTGAAATTATTTTTTGTTAGCACTTTGTGAGATTCGAGTAAATATTATGTTCGTGAATCATGTTATTACATTTTCCTAATATTTTTGCTGAAAGAAACCTTATTTTAGTTCGTGATATCATGAATATGGCACATGCTTGCTACTTGTTACTAGGGGAGGGGGTGTAATAAAGAAAGTTTATTTTTGTCGTTGCTATGATGGGAGGACTTACGAGTGTTGGCCTGAAAAGGAAAGCTCTCAGGAAGGTAAGAATTAAGTTGGACAACATTTAAATCATGGTATCATTATGTCTCTTATTATGGGAAGAAAAATTTTAAAGCTGTCTAGGAGAAAAGTACAGTTACTTCAGGAGGTTATTCTACACGAAAGTACAAGTAAAACTATATATGTCTTTTTCTATGCTCTCATTTCTAATTTATGTTTACTGAATACTTTACAATGAACGTCTTAGAATTTACCAAATTTAGTCGACTCAAGGTAGGTTTTACAATGGTCCCCGTTAAACGCAGATTCTATGTCTATTTAAGCTTTTGAACTATTTTTATCAGCTGAAAAGCATAACAACATGATCTCTATGCTTTTCATCCGATTACTATTTGTTCAAAAGCTGAAACGGGCCGACAGTTGACGTTTAACGGGGACCGATCAAATGTAAAACAAACAAAATAGCGCTTATCATTAAATGGTGACGATGTCAAATATAACATAAAAAATTAACACATCAACCTGAGAAAATCAAAATAAAACGTTTAGCGAATAAAATTAAAAATTAACCTATTTTGTTTAAGGTTGCAATTATTTTATATGTATTTTTTTAAAATAGTGAATACCGCACAAGAGTCCCAACTGCTCCCAACCGTCTAGACGCAGTAAGACTATGGCACCCCCTATTGGGATATGTTGAAGGGCAAAAGGTAGTGGGTGGGGGGAAGAAGACAAGGAGAAAATGAAGGTTGAGAAGTACCTGGCTATTTATATCCAATCACCAAACACGGCTTAAGCCATTTCAAACAACGTTTTGGTCTTTTTCGTTTTCGTATATTTCAGCAATTTAATAGAATATGCACATATGCAAATTATTTTATTCTATTTTAAAGTGTCCTCCTATTTTGTGGTAACTACCCTCACCAATATTTCTAGGGTTGTGTGTCATTTGTGAAACTTTTAAAATTACGTTTCTTATTACACTAAACAATTTTTTTTTTATTATTTAAATTTTTCGATAAAGATAAACATTCCAGCGTTACGAATAACCTAACAATATCATAACAATTTTTACTACCATCATAATAAGCGAAAGATGTTGCTTGTGCAATAATGGAGGACTTAGCTAGCAGAGGAATTGAATTAATACAAGCATAACTTCACTTAAGAATACCAAAAGCGTTTTTTTTTATTACCAATATTGTATTAAGTCTATTGAGACTTAATTAACTACCTTAAGTATACTTTACTTTTACCCAATAATATTCACTGATCTAATATCCTAGTTTGCCTAACATGTTTAGTCAGGGTATCGGCCGTCGCTGTCAATCAAATTTGATTAATTTTAAAGCCTTACACAATATACACGTATGTATATTTACAGTCTTATAACAGGGTAAATAAAGCCTTCGTGTGTCTGTATGAGTCATGTAAACATATTGATTTCTATTTCCAACACATTTTGTTTCTGTAATTAAATCGATTATTTTATAGTTTTAGCTACCATACTAGCTTACTTACTTGCTCCTGTATAAAATCACCATATCGTCACTGGAAAAGCAAAAGGGCTGAAGCGCCATTTCGAAAAGTTTACACCAGAGCACCTTAAAGTTTTTGTTTTTGTTTTACAATAAAATTCATGAGTCTTTAGTAACTGAATGGATTGAGTTAACTCAGGTAACTCAATGGTCTCACTGAATTGTGAGTCTGTCACTTGAGTCAAGCCTTTTCCCAAATGTTAAATATACTTTAGATGGCTGAAGAGCCACAAAGTCTTCAGAATCAAACGAGAGTCAGAGCATTCGATGCAGAAAAAAAACACAACGGCATATTTAATTATTTTTTACCAAAGTGTTGCTTGAGCCCTTTTGCCTTTCCAGCGACGATATTGTTTTCATCCCCTCAAAATCATTGTTAAATGGTGGTACAATAACTCTTTTATGGATTGGTGGTCTCAACTCTTTTGGCCAGCTTCTTTAAATATTATTTTCAGTCTTATATATTACAAGACTAAAAGACGTGTTAAAATACAAAGCATGCAAATCTTTGCCATGAAGTAGAATGCTGTTTTTTAAAGCAGCAAAAGCTCTCGAGCGGTGAGTTTGACGTTATAATGTTTTTAAAGCTTTTTCCGCAAGTATCCAATTATTAGGTAAGCACCGCTATGTTCAACTCAAACTTCCATCATGAGCTATGAAATAATTGTTTTACTGTCAATATGTAAAACAAAAGGCCAGATAAATATAAAACGTCATAGATAGTCACAGTATCGTGCTGGTGAAAGACACCATCCAGAATCGAAACGTTATAATGGCATTAGTCGTGTTTGGTAACTAGATCTGAAGTGCTGGGTACTTCCCAACCTTCCTCTTTTACTTCCCCTCATAACACACCTTACTCCCTTTAGCCTCGCAACAAACCTCAATTGGGGATGCCACTATCTCACTGGTTTCAGATAGGAAAGAGCAGTCAAAACTCTTGTGCGGTATTAACGAAAAATAGGGATTTTTCGAAAAAAAATATTTAAATCTCAAAAAATAAAAATATTACCAAATCGTTTTTTAATGTCATTTACGTCAGAGTTATATTACTGTTGAGGGGATGTGTACACTTTCGTCATATTTGACATAGTCAAAATTCAGTGACGAAGTATGTGACGAATGCTTGAAACGACTCGCATGAATTTGATATGCTTCAAAATCATCAATCAAAATATGTTACTTGTATCGGCAAGAAGTATTTTTGATTTAAATAACATAAAATTTTCGCCATATCAAATTTCTTTTTGCAGACACAGTGATAAAAAAAAACCAAATCATTAAAAAGTTGGATAAATTGTTGTCTTTTTCATTAAGCTGCCCTTAAATTCCACCCTTCCTTTGATGTCACAAATCATATTAAAAATGTCAATTTCCTTTGAGCTTTCACGTTTATACGCAAACGTTTAACGTTAATATGTCACCGGAAAACCTACGTCTCCCTGTTGACTTATTTTCCATAATATTTATCGGAAAGCTTAAAAAAAAAACATTTATATAAATTTATTTTTTGAGTCAATTGATATTACGAATTTTCATAGCTTATAATTTGAACAACATTATGGCCTGAAGATATGTGCTTTGAACTCTAACATTCCGGATGTAATAAGATTTTATTATGCCAGAGCTCACCGCTGTCGAGTTTTGTGTAAATCATCAAAATTTAAAAAATAGGTACAGTATATTTGTGGTAGGCACTGCCAGTACCCCCCTAGTGAAAAACCGTAATTCAGAATCAAAAAGTTACTTGCAAGTAGCTTTGGCCTTGTTTGGTGAATAGAAATGAATAGCCGTGGCGGCCTCCGTGGTCGAGTGGTAAGACGCAGAGGTCGTGGGTTCAAACCCGGCGTGCGCAAATAAATCTTAATTATATGTGTCGTGACACATTCAAAGTATGTTTCCGTAGAAAGAAATCACTTGGTGGTTTGACAATCAGCAATTATCTTAAAAAATCATAACTTCAATAAAAGCACCGGTGCTCATATTAATATAAAATATAAAACTGGTCATGGCAACATTTTAAATAATTTAGAAGCACTAGAAATGAAGAAAGCCATTCAAATGAATATTCTTAATAATCAGTTACATTTGTCCAGTAGTCCAATATAAGGTTTATTTCCCGTACTTACTTATTAACATTTCTCACTATCATTTTCACTTTCAACCCCTTCTCAGTTAACGTTTTGCCTCTTTCATTTCATATTATCTGTTTCTTTTTTTCTGTTCTTTTGTTATAATTGAAATGCAACATTTGTTTTCTTACTGTTCTCTTATTTTACATTGTGTTCTCCTTCTGTATATACGAATATATAACTACACACTATTTTTTTTGCTTAGTTAAATTTGTACCCTGATGATGACTAGGCTAACCGAAATAGGTCGGTCATAAAAAATAAATAAAATTAATTTTCATTAAAATAAAATATATTTTCAGTATATTACTTTAAGTATCGCCCTGATAAAAGGTCACCATTCAGAATCGAAACGGTGCTTGAAATGGCTTTTATAGCAGTTGGAACTTTTGTTCGGTATTCAGCAAATATATTAAAAAGCCAAGTTCTTTCTAACCTTTTTCTTCATCATCTCCATCCCTTCCCACTCCCTTTAATTTCTCGACGTAGCCTACCATAGTCCCACTGGCTCCCGGCAGTTGTGACTCTTGTGTGGTATTTTTTTTAAAGAACAACTTATGCAGACTCTAGTAAAAAAAAGTACCAGGAACACATATCAGAAGAGCGTTTTCTCAGCCGAAAAGAAGGAAATATTTTATGCGTTTTCTTACCCTACCTGCGTTTGTTTTTATATTCATGAATTTCGGGGTAGGAATTTAGAGCCAGGTAATAAAGATGAAATATAGCCCGGGTTCCGGGTTTCGTAGGCCCTAGACCCAGCGTGGCAGATGTACGGCCATATCGCTAGAGACTTGAGCAAATGGGGGATATATTGCCTGAGACCTTTGGGCAAATTATGTTTATTGTAAATACTGATGTACTTTGTGGAAGTGTATTAACATATTGCTTCGATACATTTGTACGATATGTGATATTTTATATAAAATAATAGTTTAATCTTGTTTTGATCCAGTAGTTGGTCGAACGAACCAAAGCGTTGTGTTCCCAATCAGGTGACGTGCATTTAATCCTCCACTGCCTACGTCCTTGATTGGCGTAGTTTCAGTTTTCTCCTTGTAACTCAATTTTCTTACTGTCTACTGAAAACCTTACACACATCGTCGTAACATGTTTGTATTCTTATTATGTTACCTGTTATATTCACACTGTTTGCATTCTTAGTATCGTTGACTTATAATGCTTGAATATTTATGTTTTTAAGTGCTAACATAATAACTGCCCTCAATCTAATTTACTTTTAAATTTTAAATAAAAGTAACTTAGTTTTAACACCACTTTATTGGATACATAAACCAACCGGTTTCAGCTCTACCTGAACCTTCTTCAGGGCTGAACAAATATGTATTAAATCAATCAGGTTCAGGTAGAGCCGAAACCGGTTGGTTTATCTATCAAATAAAGTGGTGTTAAAACTAAGTTACTTTTATTTAAAATTTAATTATGTCTTTCCACCAAGTGAGTGCTTCATGTCAAAGATTAATTTACTTTTATTTGCTTTAACGAATTTGTCAATATGAATCCATACATTTTAGCCAGATTTTTAGATCTTTAGCTTCTAGTAATTTTTTTTTAATCTGTCGATGTAAACATGCACTGTTATACCCATATCTGAACGTTTTTTTTTTTTAACATGATTTATAATAACGATCATGTTAGAAAAAAAAATTGTAAACATATCATATATCATTTTCTCCTAGTTATATTAGGTTAACTTATTTAATGTGAAACGCACTTGAGGTGAACTATCACAAAACTGCGCCATATAAATGCAATGTTATTATTTTATTATTAAGTCCTCCATTATTGCACTAGCAAAATCGTTGGCTTCTTATAATGGTAGCAGGAAGTTTTCAAATATTGTCAAGATATTTGTAACCAGTAAATGTTTGTCTATCTTTAAAAATAAAAGACCGATAATCTTTTATTTGTAGAAGGCAAGTTTAATCAATGAAAAGCTTAAATTTGTGTTTAACTAATTGATATTTCAAGAGATGATTGATCAAAAACGTTGCACTTCATGGCTTTAAGATCTACGTAATTGGTACGAGCGTAGTTTTACAAAGTTGCTCCAGACTGCTTAATAAACATAGCTAAATCCAATTCAAGCAACTTAACCAACTTTAAATAAAATCTGAATTGTGGGATATAGTTTAGATATCGTCGATGAAAAGACAAAAGGGCTTAAGTGCCATTTCGGGAAGTTTACACCAAAGCACTTTAAAGCTTTTTTTACAGTAAAGGACTAAGTTTTCAGTACCTGGTTGTATTTTGAAAATAAAGTTTACTCGGGTAACTCAATGCTCTCACCGAGTTACCTAAAGCGAAAAAAAGCTAAAAAAAGTTCCAAACTTGTGTCACTTTAGTCGAACCTTCTCCCAAACGGTAAACATGTTTTAGACGGCTGAAAGGTTTCAAAATCTCCAGAATTAAACGAGATTCAGAACATTCGATGCAGAAAAAATACTGATCTAAACTGCATATTTAACTCATTTTTACTAAAGTGTCGCTTAAGCCCTTTTGCCTTTCCAGTGACGATATCTTATACACGAGACGAAATAAGTTTTATTTTAATTTATTTTATATCAACCCTAAACTTTTGGGCGCTGAGCCAATGAGCTTACTGCTCTGTTACTAGGTTATTTATTATTATGTAATGGTCAGGAAATTGTATTTCGCAGTTTCGATCAGTAATGTTTTCATCCATGGGGAATTCAAATGAATATATTTTAAGGAGAGAAACAAACGCGTTTGGAATTGTTTCTACGCTGTAATAGTTTTAAAACATCCAATCGAACACTCCAAAGAAGTTGGCTCCATTCAGAATAAAGCGACTCTAAAAATATACATTTTAACTTTTTCCAGAGATCACCGAAATTTTCGGATCGTTTTTCAACATTTTTTATGGAAGTTCTACTTATTTCAGGCAGAATACATAAACAAACACGAAAAAACAGGCAAATAAAAGGACCAAATAGAATTTCGCTCCTCTGAGAACAAATTTAATATGGCTGAATATTACGAACGTGCATTTTGTGCTGCCAGTACTTACGACTAGGTTACGACGGAACAGGCTACCTTCAAAAGCTTTACAGATGGCGAATTTTGTAGTTAAATTACAATATTTTTTTACAATCCACTGTAATTACACGCTCGGTAAATTCATCGAGTGGAAAAACTGCTTTACATTTTCCGAGAAAAATAGATGAAAATATATTAATTACATTTTTGAGAGGAAATTTTTCTTAGTGGATTTAATTTAATTTTGATTAATATTTTTTCTACAAAATATGAAACAGATGACGACACCGAAAAAAAATAGATAAGGTAACGACTGACACTCGACCTTGAAAACTCTACTCTATATGAGAATAACTGTTTTATATTTCGTTGAGAAATTATCGATATTTTTAATAAATTCATCTAAAAATAACGAAACGTTTTATTTATTTATAAATTAACGGACTAAAGTCCAATTACAAAGAAGATTTATAAAACACGAAATGGAAAAAAAAGAGCAACAGAGAAAGAATAACACATACACAATATTAAATGAAGCGATGACGAAAATAGGACAAAATAAAGATAAGAGAGAACATTCAAGCCATGGTCTAGTCAAAGTTTTGGTACAGTCGAAAAGAATGACAAAAAACATTTAGACTGCTACCAAACATTTCAAAACCATGGCTTAAGTTAACAAGTCTCGACATTCTGGACAGTAGTGAGTGATACACATAATTATTAGAGTGATAATTTAGGAACAGCAATTCATGTTTCTGAGCCTACGGCAACGAATGTTGAACTGGATGAGTTGCGACAGAGAAGGTGAGTCAATTGAACAATGAATAATTCTGTAAATGAAAATTAATTCAAAGTCTTTCCTGCGCTTTTCTAATGAAGACATTTTAAAATAATTGTTCAATTTCATCATTTGAATAATCGCCTCTTTCTCGCCCTAATCTCCATGCAATACCGCGTAAGATGTTTTACGGATTCAATATGATGAATATGAACGGTATGGAAAGGAGACCAAATGACACTAGGATATTCTAGATGAGGGCGAACTAATGAGCGGTAAAGGTAAAGGGTTTTTAGGGTCTTTAAATTCTTAAAGTCACATGCAATTCTATTAATGAAGCCAAGAAGTTTTATTGACTTATTAGCTACAATATTAATGTGGTCACGAAAAGAAAGATTATAGTCTAGAGTCTAGAGTGACACCAAGATCTTTTATAGATACGTTAATTCTGATTTAAATAATAATTCAAGACTTCGTAAAAAGTCAAAATATTTCCCATAAATAAAAACGGATAGCCTGCCTAAGTCACTATCTACATGTGCAACTGTGCTCGGGTAGAGCTTTGCATACCATAACAAAATGGTTGCCTATTTCTGAAGAAATTGGGATAAAATCATATAAATAATGTATTCGTATAAAGAAATATGAGATTGACAAAAATTACAATATTTGAAAGGGTTTCGGTATCTCCATTGGCTGAGACGTTATTTCCGGATAGAGTAGAGGTTCCAAGTTCGAGTCTCGGTCGATACCTGAAACCTTTTTTTATATGAATACCGCACAAAAGTCTCAACTTCTCCCAACCGTCAAGAGCTATTGAGACTATGGCATCCTTAAATAGGATATGTTGTGAGGCTGAAGGTAATGGGGAGGGAAAAGAGATTGTGAAGAGGAAGGTTGGGAAGTACCTGGCTATTCAGATCTGGTCACCAAACACGGCTAAAGCCATTTCAAGCAACGTTTCGATTCTGAATGGTGGTCTTTCACCAGGGTGATACTTAGGGTATCTACCACTTTGGAACGTGCCACAAATATACTTTTTATTATTTTTAAATGAATCAAAATGTGTCGTACGACACATATTGATTAAATAAAAGTTATTTGAGTTATATACGCCGGGTTTGAACCCGCGACCTTTGGATTCGTAGTCGAGCGTCTTACTACTCGACCATGGAAGCCGTCAAATGTGTCCTATTCAGTTTCACATTGCCTTGAAAAATTATTGTTATTATTTCAATAATCAAAAGTTAAAAAAATAATTTAAAAGAACAGTAAAAAAAGTTTCGTTGGGTCGAATTTAAAAATTACAAATTATCGTAACCTTGTCAATGTTGACACATCTTTCGCGATTTTATTTCTAATTTATAAGAATTCTCCCTACGGATGATACATCTCCCCCGAGATCGCAACTAATCACGATGTTTTAGTTAGTACTTTGTGTGTGTACTTATAAATTTATTTGCAATGTGTAACTCCCCCTTTGTAATCCCTCATAAACGACGAATTTAACCAAAAGAGAGATTATAAGAAGCTCTATGCGGCAAACGCGCAAGAAACTTCATCAAACAAAATTAATAATGCCTTAAACTTCTAAGGGGTATTGATTTTAGTAGTTAGGTGACGTCCCATCATGAGATATTGGCTCGTTTCAAGGATATTTTATGAGTCCTTCGGCAGGCTATGTTTTAAAGGTTACTGTTAGGGATTCCGTTTCGGCATAACAATCTAACCATAAATTCTGGATAAAGTGATGACAAACTGAAAATTGTATTTATGGTACCGCAAAGTGATGAAATTCTCCATTATTGCTGCCGAGCTGTGGGGATAATATTGAATCAACTTTTTTACAGCCGATTTTAGAAAAGATCAATATATTTAAGTGATTGAATATATAAAGTTGGAGTAACTACGTCTACGTGCTGGTAAGCATGTTTTCAGGTGCTTAGAAGGGAACCTTTATTTTATTTTATCATGTGACTAGCGTAGACCCGTGAAAAATCACGAAATATTATAATAAATTGTAAGACTTGTGAAGCATAATTTTTGGACCAAAAAATTTTTTAAAACGACTATAATTTTTTAAATCATCAAAAACATACGTAGAGTGGAAAATACTCAATACAAAATAATGCATAGACTATTTGGGGAACGTTTCAGACGGATAGACACTCGTAGTATCGCCTTGGTGAAAGGCCGCCTTTCAGAATCGAAACGTCGCTTGAAACGGCTTGTTTGGTGAGCAGATCTGAATCTCCTTTTCCTCCTTACTACATTCAGCCTCTCAACATATATATTATAGCCATAGTCCCACTAACAATGTTAACAATGCATTATGTTATAATATACAATGGTAATGGTAGAAAAATAGGAATATTTTGTGGATAGGGGATTATGTTATAATGGTACAATGGTAATGGTGCAATATTTTGTTGTTGTACAATTTAAATAATTAAATATGTATATATATATATCATATAACATATATCTTACAGTTGACATCATATATATATATATATGATGTCAACTGTAAGCTGCGCTTGCTCTCAACACAGGAATTCTTAGCGAGATAGGCACAGCACAACCACCCTTATATTGTAATGATGAAAAGAATAATTAAAAAGAAACTTTAATATACGAACTTACTTCAAAAAGTTGGGAGCAGCTGGGACCCTTACGCGGTAAACACATAAAAAAAACTAAAAATAATATATATATAAATATATATATTATTTATTTATAAAAGTAACAAAATTCAGTATTTTTAAGTTCGGAAATAAACCATTTGCTTTTAAAATAAACACATTAAATATTAACCTTACCGCAAGCAGTTTTACAAATAATTAAAAGGTTAATTAAACCAATTATATTTCCTATTTATGCTCACTTAGCCGTAAATATTTTAAAATTATAAGTATTGTAATGAGGGTATCGTTAAACTCTAAACGTTCCATATAAATAACACGACATCTGTGTAACAAAACAAAACAGCTTGCGTACAATCAACTTTTAATAATTAAAACGCAAGCAATTATGACTGGCTAATTGTTTAATAAATATCCATTTCTGACCAGCGAGCCGAAACCGTGCGAGTCTTGTGCTTTATAGGGGAATTAACCAAATCCTTGCGGAGGATTAAATTAATATTAAAACTTTACTACCACGCTAAGTAGCGCTTTAAAGCTCCATTCCCATATACTCGTAAGGCCATGACAAACATTTATGGCTGTTATCTTTATTTTAAACAAAATCGTGTTTGAATTTCTGACGCGCTTTCAGGCTGATTAATTCACTATCTGACAAAGTTGAACAATTTGGAGCAAAAAATATTTTATCTGGCCGTCCAACGCAACCGTGGAATCTAAATTCGATCTTTTATGTTTTAACAAACATTCTCGGGTTACGAATAACAGACGATATTTGAAAAACTCCTACTACCCTCATAATAGGACTGAGTCTTCCAGATACTCGCTTGCATCTAGATTGCATGTTGATACTGTTATTAGTTGGTAATACATACGCAGAGGCGGTTGATGTACTCGTATTTAACTGCACGGAATGTAGATACAAGAAGACTTTAATATCATACATCTTTAATCAATAATATTTTTATGTATTTAAACACTGTTTTTTTCTATTCTTCAATTTTTCCTTATTTTGTTCGTGCATATAATTCTCATTTTTTCGCTGTCGATTGTAAACATTTTTAAAAAATAAATAAATAATAAGCGGATAATGTTGCTTGTACAACGATGGAGGACTTAGCAAGCAGAATAATTGAACCCACGACGTCCGGGTGGGAATCTGACGCGTTTGTCCACTCAGCACCTTGTCTTTTTATTTGTCCCTCCGTATGTGTATATAACCGCACACTTTACATTTTTTTTTTTTGTTTTATTTTGTACCCTGATGATGCTTAGGCTAAGCGAAACCGATCGGTCATAAAAATTAAAATAATATTCGTGGTCTTGTACAAAGTTATTTTTTCATGTCGTTAAATATGTCAAACCACAAAGTGATTGCTTTCTACGAAACTATTAATTTGAATTTAATTTATATTGTTTTATAACACATATTATTTAAAAAAAATGTACACTTAGTCTATTTACAGGATGTTTCAGAATGATAGGTACTATGAGTATCATTCTGGTGAACGACCACCATTCAGTATCGAAACGTTTTCTCGTAATGGCCTTGGGCGTGTTTATTGACCAGATCTGAATTCCCAGGTACCTCTCACCCTTCATCTATAATTTGACTAGCAGAGGAATTGAACCCAAGACCCCGGGTGGAAGCAATTTGTTCACTCATTTACTCACCGGTCAAAATACAAACACATACATGTATTATGATTACAACACTTTGTTTTGTCTTTTAAACAAATGTTTATTCATATAAGTGCAGTGTACATATTAAAAAAAGTTTAGTGTTGTTTACAGAAATGATAAAAGGTGATATTTTAAAGGTATTACATAATAAAGGTATTGAGAAAGGTGTACAGAGGAGAATGATGCAATAGAATAGATATACAATCTTAAAGAAGCATTAAGATAAGATAGTGTTTATAGGAATGAAATAGGTGATATAATAAAGGTATAAAAGATACAAACTAAGGTGGTAGACGTATATACATGTACTGAAAATTATTTTATGAGTTTTTCGTTTCTTTATAGACTTAATTAAAAATGTTTTTTTATCGCATTTGGGAGTTCTTTAGTATCACTATTTTTTCCTGTATCTTCAGGTAAGTTATTGAAGAATTACTAGTCTTTTGTGTGTATAATGGTGTTGTTGCACAGATGAGGTGTTGATTTTCGAGCACGCGAATACGAATTTAAGTCTAACGCAATTTACTGTAATACATAGATATTTTGGTTTTACTTTTAATATTTGATATCGAAGTTTTTTAAATAGGTCACTAAATATCAGTACTTGAAACTTTCGAGTTTTTTAGTACCTTTTCATGTGTGTGTGTGTGTGTGTGTGCAAGCGTGTGGACGTATATTTTTTTGTCGGTGGTAGTTTCACCCATAGCATTAGGAGTGAGTTAACTATTTGACCCTTTTTTAAAAAGATGATTTTTTTTGTTCAAGAAACTAATTATTTTAAAAAGGATGGATGACAGCGCCACCTAGGAATCTTCTTGTTATCGCGTAGCAATATATAAACTTTCAAAAGTCGAATTAAGAACTAACTCGGTAATTTTTAGAACTATGTGACTTTTAATATAAGCGTATAATATCGAGGAGGATATCTATAGAATTCAAACTTTTTAATTACAAAAGTTCCAACTGTCTGGAGCCAGGGGGACTGTGGCATCCCAAATTGCTGTATGTTTTGAGGCTGAAGGGAGTTGGGAGGGAAAGGATATAAGGGAGAGGAAGAATGGTAAGTACCTTGCTATTCAGATCTGGTCTGATGACGACTTAAACCAATTCAAGCTACATTTTTATTTTGAATGGTGGTCTTTCACCAGGGTGATACTGAGAGTATCTGCTACTCTGAAACGTGCCGCAAATACACTTAAATATATTTTTAAAAATATAAATTAAATCTGAAATAACAAATTTGTAACTTTATTCCACTTTTATTTTATGACTGGACCGGTTTCAGCCTATGACGGCCATCTTCAGACTAGTCTAGGCCGTCATAGGCTGAAACCGGTCCAGTCATAAAATAAAAGTGGAATAAAGTTATAAATTTGTTTTATTAAATCATTAAAATGGAATTCCACCACGAATTAACAGTTTCAAAATTAGAAATAACTGAAATAACATGTATTATTTATTTTTCAATTTGACCACACTGGCATTCGAGCTCCCTTGACATCTGAATTCGTAGCTAAGGATCTTAACCGCTCGAACACGGAGGTCGTCGCAGTTTATAAGGCATATCGAATGATTGGTGATAATTTTCAGAATTTGGAAACCAGCGTTGTTACAATTTGTATTGTGTACGTACATTGAACAGCTGTATTTAATTTATTATACCTATTTGCAATCTATATTATAATAAATATTAACAAAACAAAATGCTTTTCACGTTTAAAATTATTTTCATAAATCATCAAAGCAGCGACAAATAACTTCACGAAAGTCACCTTTAAAGTTTGTAAATACATACTGACTGCGAACAGTCATCCAACCTCTAAAGCCTTTGTTTATCGAAGGTAACATAGTTAACATGCAGAATATTCAATTTGTATTTACAATTAATGTAGCCATTTAAATTATTGCATATTCAGCGAATGGTTAGTTTATATCACTGTAAGGTTAAGTCAATTAAATCGCATTATAAATACCATAAATTCAGTATTTTAAAATGCACACTATAATTGATTGGGCGTATCTCTGCCTGTTTTTCCTACAAGATGGAACTCTAGGACGCTATTTGAACAGTGACAAAGAAATAAATTTCGATGAAAGTTTATTTACTGTCTGAAAAACGAGGGCAATATTTATATCTGCTGATAATTTTTAATTATTTATGATATCGTGTCGGTTATTTGACATTTTCAAGATATTAACTTGTAAGGGTAAAATTAAATTCCTAACTAACTAACCATCACGTCGTTTCCCCGCAGGGGTAGGCAGAGAGAACGGACCGCCATATAACTCTGTCTTAGCAACACACTCCTTGCTTCATTCACATTCATACATCATACTCTTCTGTTATTCTGACTCTTCACATTACCCGATTCAAGTATTTGATTTACTTGATCGTGCCATGTCTTTCTCGGGCGTCCTCGACTTCTTCTTCCAGTCACTTTCGCATCATATATTCTTTTCAAACTCCTTTCTTCGTTCATTCGCTCTACATGCCCCAACCATTTAGGTGTCCCTTTCTTGATCCTATTCATTACGCTCTCATCTACCTTGCATTCTTTCCGGATATCCACATTTTTAATACGGTCATACATGGTTTTACGCACATACGTGTCAGGGATCTTATTTCCACAGCATTCAGTCTACTTTCATCCTTCCTCTGCCAGTTCCAAGCCTCACTGCCATACGCCAGGGTTGGTATAAGCACTCTATTGTGGATTGATAGTTTCGTTTCTTTGGTCAATTTCTTATTTGCGCTAGCAGCGTTCAGTCCTCCATTGATGGAGATTAAATTTAAAAATCGTGTTTAAGATTTTTATGTTCTAATTCCTAAATATGTTTTCTAAATATCTTGTAATGTACGTCTTAAGATTTACTAAACTCAGTCAGCTGTGAATTTCGCTGCCACAAATAAGGGCCGCCAAGAGAAACGCAATCCGGCCTATTTTGCACAAATATTTATTTTGGACTTGAGGCTGAAATATCTTATCAAACTGAATGATCTTTTTTCATTCAAAGCTATGGTAATTATTAAGTACGCTTTAGAGATACTTTTTTATTATCAAAGCCATAAAAGAAAACGATTTTTCATGCTTGTTGCGATCTAAAACTTTGGCAATTATTTGTGACTAAATGTTTATTGTTAAAAAAATCTTGCTCTCGCTGTTTTGTAAATATGGTGGAATATAAAATAAAACATTGGACTAAAGTAATGAGTTTAAATCAATTATTTTTATGGTTTATATTTTATAATTTAAAACAAATATAAATTTATGATGAAATTTCTGGTGAATTCACAATTCAGTGTCGAAACATTGTTTGGAATGGCTTTAGTCTAGTTCGGTGACCAAATGTGATTAGCCAGTTACTTGCTGACTTTCCTCTTCCTCACCTCCTTTTTTTACCTACTACCTTTGGCCTCACGATATATCCCATTTGGGGATGCCATAGTCCCACCGGCTCCAGACGGTTGGGAGCAGTTAGGACTCTTGAGAGGTATTCACCATAAAAAAATAATAATTTAAGTGCTGTTCGTAATAGTTGTATGAAAACCAGTGGCTCGTGATTAGTGTAGTGTATCGGTGCTAGAGTGTAAAGATTGAAAAAAAAACGTAATTATCGATGTTGTTGTAGCCGAAAACAATTTTTATGTATTTTAAAATTTTAATTTTTCATGAAAATTTTTTCAGCAATTCGTGCAGTGCACCATCAAAACTGAAAATCTTCAAACATTTTTCGGTTACAAAAACATCAACGTTGTCGTATTTTTCAATCTTGAGCACTCTAGCACAAAAAACTAAAACTCCAGCACTAAAATTCACGAGCTGCCACTGCTAGGTACACATGCTAAACGATGCTCCATTTAATTAATTACAATACTGAAAAAGAGTTAAAAACATAGCTTAATTGGACGTTAATAAGAACAAAACGTTGTTTAAATAATGAAAAACGTGAAGCTCACGAAGTCGTTAGTACAAAGTTGTTTACGCGACACGTGTATGACGTCTAAACCTCATTTTGTAATTTATCTTGAAAACGTATTTTGATTAAAAAATTAATAAAAGAATCACGAGCCGCCGCCACTGATGATAATCTTGATCTTAGCCAACCTTCAATAGGTAGAACACGAGAATAGAGTGGTAGATACTCTAAATATCGCCTTGGTGAAAGACCATCATTCAGAATCGAAACGTTGCTTGATTGAAATGGCTTTAGCCGTTTGTGACTAGATCTGAATAGCCAGGTACTTCCCAACCTTCTTCTTACCTATCTTCTTCCCCTCCCCACTACCTTCAGCCTCACAACATGCCCCACTTGGAGATACTATAGCCTCACTGGCTCTAGACAATCGGGAGCAGTTGGGACTCTAGTGCGGTATTCACCATATGTATTTTTTTAAGTAAAAAAGTGAAAAGAAGATTTTCGTAAGAAGTAAAGTTTTTTTTTAATTCTTAAGATAATCCTAACTCAGTGAAGCAATATACGCGGTACCCGCAGAGCCTTATTCCGAAAAAGTCTGTTATCGTTTTTTAGCCAGACCTTTGTAATAATTTATTCACGCCCATTGCTCCCAGTTTCAGTCACATTACACCCCACCACCCCGCCACCCGTCTCCCTCCCCCTCCAGCAAGTCTCCTACTTTCCTTTTATGAGGCTCTCCGTACTTTTTATTTTCAAACCGTGCGAGCGGTTGGCGAATGTCACCTTGAATTTCGTAGAGAGTTTCGGCAATTCGTTATGATTCGCGGATTCAGGTGGGGGAGGAGAGAGAGATATTGCAAAACGCTATCGAAGATCTTAGCCATTTGACCACCGAGGCCGTACGTGTTTCGCACGACGACACTCTTGGATTAAAAATATATGGAGAGAGAGCTAAATATTTTTACCCAACCTATACAAATTTGGGATGAATCACTTTCTCCGAGTTCTTACGTCGTACACCACGAGAAAGAAAGAGACAACAAAATTTCCCAAATTATCACACGGTTTCAAAATATTGTAAGAATGTTCTTCGTGTCCCGCGTCTCCGGTGACTCCGCCCACACGTTTTGAAATGCGACATAAATTGACATAACTCAACGGTTTTTTAGGTTAAATGCTATATTTTTGTTTTTAACAATACTGTGAAAAAGTGGTTATACGAATAAACAAAAACATTATGTCGGCATGTGCTATGAATGGATGCATAAATACCCTAACCCTAGTCCTAGCCACGCCCAGGTCTAGCCGAGTCCGGCAAATCTTATAAAAACTGACTACTGCAGCCCTCTCTCTTGTATATTATTGCTCTGAGACGACACCCAAAACAAGAGGTTAAAGCGATATAGGAGTGAATCAACAACACAAAGCGTAACTTTTTCCTAGAGTTTATCTAGGCCTTCGACGGTCTCCGTAATCGAGTGATAGGACGTACGGCTACGAATCCAGAGGTCCCGGGTTCAATCCCGGCGTGCGCAAATAAATTTCATCCAACAACTGATCATCGCCCTGATGAAAGACCACCATTCAGAATCGAAGCGTTGCTTGAAATGGCTTTAACCGTGTTTGGTGACTAGATATGAATAGCTAGGTACTTCCCAACCTTCCTCTTCCCATCTTATTTCCGTAACTACTACATTCAGCCTCACAACATACCCCAATTGAGAATGCCTTAGTCCCACTGGCTACAAACAGATTTTCGATTTATGGTCCACATGTTCCTTCAGACACTATTTAAGTCCAAGGTATGTAGGTAAAGCGTCGTTAAGGTGATTTTCCCATGAAAATGGCGCTATAAAAGTTATCCATTTATTATTATTACATCAAAATTAAATCAATACAACTGACAGGATGAACGATTGAAAGGAGTGAGAGAAGGATACATGACGTGAAAGTGAATGAAAGAAAAAGTCGTAGACGCCCGAGGCGAGACACGGTACGATCAAGCGAATCAAATACTTGAGTTGGGTCATGTGAAGAGACAAAAAATTAAAAGAGTATGTATGAGACGATTTATGAATGTGAATGAAGCAAAGAGTGTGTAAACAGCCAGATTTTTGTGGCAGTCTATCCTCTCTGGTTATGAATGTCATGAAACGGCATGAAAGTTAGTTAGTTAGACTTCAGCTCTCTTGTATTATAAGAATTAATATTAAGTGGAAATTAAAATTTGTACAGCGCCCTTGAGGTGATTTTTCACAAAAACGGCGCTCTACAAATTATCCAATAATAATAATTATTATTATTATTATATGGAAACTAAAATATTAAAATAATTCGGTGGGAACCAACCCGTACTGAAATCATGATAAAATGCATGGTGAATACCACCATTGAAACCATATTGACCTTCTCTCTTTTACGAGTAAGTCGAGCAAATCAGTTTAATGGCAGCAGCGTCATCCCTGGCTCGGCACCTCCCTCAACAATAGCCTTTCATTGCATCCGTTCAGAATTGAGGTTAGAATCCTCTGGAGGCAGGGCGAAACGTTTTACTCGTGCGCCAAAATTGAGGTGTTGTTGATACGTGTTATCTTTAGTTTAAACAAACTCGTTTTTGAATTACTGACGTGTTTTTTTTATGATTGATTCACCATGTGACAAAGTTGAACTATCTGGAGCGGAGAATCATTTTATCTGGCTGGCCAACGCAACGTAGAATCGAAATTCGATTATTTATTTTTGACAAACATTACCGAGTTACAAATAACCTGACAAAATTTTAAAAACTCCTTCTGCCATCATAATAAACGAAAGATGTTGCTTGTGCAGTGAAGGAGGACTAGCAAAGGAATTTACCCACGACGCCCGGGTGGAAATCCGACGCCTTTGTTTACTCAGCTACTAACCGGTCCATTTAGATTCTTCGGTTTGGTTTGCAGGTATTGATGACCTCCGTGGTCGAGCATTTAAGATCCTCGGCTATAAATTCAGACGTTGAGAGGGTTCGAAGCCTGGCGTGCTCAAATAAATTAAGTTAAAGTTATATTGTGTATTTTACATATTATTTAAAAAAATGCACACTGTTTATGTATACACAGCATGTTTCAGAATGGTAGTACTGTGAGTATTAACCTGGTAAAAAACACGGGGGTCGTGGATTCACTTTCTCTGCTAGCCAAGTCCTCCATCATTGCACAAGCAACATCTTCTGCTTATTCCGATGGTAGTAGGAGTTTTTCAAATATTGTCAGGTTATTTTCAACCTGAGAATGTTTATTTTCTTTGAAAAAAAAGGACTTGTCAACCTTTCTCGTCCCCATACCCTTCCTCTACCCACTCTTTTAAGCCTCGCAACATACTCAAATTGGGGTTTTTATAGTCTCACTTCCTAAGTACCTGGCTATTCAAATCTGGTTACCAAACGAGCCATAAGCTAAAAAGTAGAGGAATCAAATTGGAAAAATGAAGGTTGCGTTTGGTGTTTAAGCAACGTCTCGATTCAGAATAGCGGTCTTTCACCATGTGACCAGATCTGAATAGCCAGGTACTTCTCGACCTTACTCTTCCCTAAATATTTCTCCTCTTTCACCCGCAGCTTCACAACATACCCCAATTGGGGATGCCATAGTCTCACTAGACGGTTGGGAGCAGTCGGGACTCTTGTGCGGTATTCACTATTAAAAAAATCTTAGCTAGTCTGTAAGAAGTGATGTACCGATGCTTCTTGTAAAGAGGTCCATATAAAAGTCTGAACACAAATTGCCTCAATCCTAATTGTTTGGTGACTTGCAGCGTCCATCCTCTTCATTGATCCGTCCGTCGCAGGAGGGTTATGACAATGGGAATAGTTTCCACGCCGATCTAGGAAGTGAAGCATGGGGCGAGTTTGGTCCATGCGAGAATTTTCCGTGAATGTGAAGGGTAGAGTGGGGTAGGTTTGCACTAAAGCAGAAAATGTCAGGGTAAGCTGGTCACGTTGAGCGAACTTAACAATTTAACGATAATTGTATAAGTTACCAACTGCACGTTTTCTAAGCTCGACTATAAAGCACTAAATTGTTGCCACTGAAGTTGTTTCTGGATGGGGTAAGTTTACTGTATTTGTTTCATTTTTTATTGAATTGCGGTATTTGTGTACACTCATTGGAATTTTACAATAATCATAATGTGTTTAGTGGAAATAATATCATTAAACCTATCGTTAAAAAAGTTAAAGTTTAATCTTCACTATAAATTCAGGTTTATGGAAAATCACTGTTGAATTTCAAAGAGATAATTTTTAGGTTCTTACCTTCTCGCTTTTTTATGCAGTTTCTTCCTTATCCAACCGTTTCAAAATATTCGATTTCCGTATTCAACAACACCGAGTCGGAAAACAATTGACAATCAAGAAACAGGATAGAGTTGTGTGAAAGATTCACTACACACATATATATGTTCGATTACAAAATGATAATTTTATTGCTTTTTACCTTTATATTTTTCATCCAGTTCCTACCTATTCCGCCATTTCGCTATTTGATTTGATTACTCAACAACACTGTGTTCGAAAACAATTGACAATCGAAACAGAAGAAGATTTATGTGAAAAAAAACGTGTGCGTTCGTTGGTGTCTCGTTGGTCTTTCGGTTTGTTGGTGTTCTTTCAAATAATATCAAATTAAGTGTGGTTTTTGCTGTGGTGTTCGTTAATAATACGATGTGCAATAATAATCAATTCAACTTCATCGGTGAGTGAATTGGTTTCCTTACTGCCTTCATTCGATAATCTCTCCACATACATAATTAGACACTTCTATCAAGTAGCATAGTTTATCGTTTCACAGTCCACTATTTTCCGAATTCGTCTGAAACTGAAAATACATTTGGTGTTTTATCGCAGTTTGGGATACAACAATCACGTTACTGTTTTTTTTTTTATTAAATCCATTAGAGTTTACCTGTTTCTTGACTAGATTGTTTTGATGTGTGCTTTTACAATATGTTTTCTTGTCTAATAATTATTTAAAAATGAACTTACAACGTTTTTTTTAACAAAAGCTGTAGCTAAAAACCTACTTAACGCCATATTATACCTACACTTATTTCAGACAAAGATTTTAATACATAAAAATTCAAATGTATGAAATATTTTTGCATGTTATTAAATATTATTACCTCATTGCCATACATTCCTGATATAAGGCAGTGAGGCATGGAACTGGCAGAGGAAGGATGAAAGTTGACTGAATGCCGTGGAAATAAAATCTCTTAGACGTATGTGCGGTAAAACCATGTACAACCGTATTCAAAATGTAGATATCCGGAAAGAATTCAAGGCTGATGTAAGCGTAATAAATAGGATCAAGAAAGGGACTCTTAGATGGTTTGGGCATGTAGAGCGAATGAACGAAAAAAAGAGTGTGAAAAGAATGTATAATGCGAAATTGAATGGACGAAGAAGTCGAGAACGCCCGAGGAAAACATGCACCATCAAGTAAATCAAATACTTGAATCGGGTCATGTGAAGAGTCAGAATAACAGAAGAGAATGTATTAGACGATTTATGAATGTGAATGAAGTAAGGAGTGTGTGCCTATACAGAGTTGTATGGCGGTCCGTCATCTCTGCCTTCCTCTGCGGGGAAACGGTGTGATGGTTGGTTAGTTTTTTTTCAAGTTAACATTCAAATCATCGCTAACTTAAAATATATAAAATTTGGTGCTAATTTTTGAGTTATTGCCACTTATCTGAGGATTTAGATTTTTTGTATTAATTTATATGTCACTTGTGCCTACTTTTGTAAGTGACTAGCTAGTGAGTTAACTATTTTTGGTTAAGTAAGAATTCATCACAGGACACAGGATAATACTCGTAAAAGGTTAATATAATATTCAATGCGCAAGGTGTGAATAAATTTTAAATCATCTTGAAAGCGTGCTTTGAGCTAGCTTAAATAACTAACAGCTTTCTACTTGCCGAATTTAACTCAAATATGGCGTGTGAATAAATGGATAATGATGCATTAGCTATATCAACAACCTATTTGTCAACATTTGCTCAAGAAATATGGAAGCAGAGTTGTCACAAATATAAGGTAATGCCGCGTTGTTGACTTTGGAGGAACATGAAACATTTTTTTCGTGCGGCAACTCAGGTGCATAAATAACAAATACGTTTGAGTAATTTAAGCTCTGCTGGAAATATTTATAACTGAGGCATTGTCAAACTTTTGTGAAATCACTGACAAACGATTAAGAAATGATAAGCTTTATTTTACTCGTATAAGCTTCATTGTGGTATTAGGAAAAAAGACACAGACATTCAAATGATTGGAAAACTGAATGAAACGGATACAAATGACTGCGAATGAATTAGTTGAGATAGTTCAGTTTGTGGAAGAGTTTGAATCTCGTTCCCAACCTAATATTTAAGAGACGAAAGGGCAAAATAAAGTGTTAAAATTGATTGTGACTACAATTCACATATTCGGGCCTTTCCATTAATGTTCAACTATTACTTTGTCTGAGCTTGTCTAACTCATGCCACACATGCCGCGATACCAACTAACAAAACATCACGCCGTTTCATCGCAGGGGCAGGCAGAGACGATGGACGAATCTGGTGGGATTTATTTTAGTGAAATAAGAAAACATTCATCTCTAAAATTTAAAACACTTAAGGGCCAGCATCCAAGAATAAAACTAAACGTCACTTTGTAGCATTCTAATAAATGCAATACTACAAATGATTATTCTGAGGTTCCCATTCAATACAATTTTTTAACTGTAATCTTTTAAATTCTATGAAAAACCTACTGAAATATCAGTAAAAGGTGCAGTTTTAAAACCAGCGTAGGCATTTTTAAACGTTTTACCTAAAATTCCAGTATGCATTTTATAAGCAATTTAAAATATTACATTACTGTGGAAAAATTGTATTCACTCCTTAGACAGAAACTACCCGTATTAAATTTACAGATAAAAAGTTTGTAGTTTTGCTTGTATTAGAGAACCAAAAAGGGTGTATTCTTGGGTGCTGACCCTAAAGTGACTATTATAAAACGCTCGCAATCAGCTTCATTGCTTTTGTTAAATTTTAAAATGGTCAGGATGTCAATGCAAACCCCATAGAATCTGAAATAATAGAAGTAAAAGTCAGTGGAATAGTTGAGGATAGTGACGCAGGTTGACACTCGGGCGCTGCAGTTTAATTGTCTATATCAAGGATGGCAAATCTGTTTTTAAAATAAAAATACGTAATTTTTCACGCAACTCGGTTAATTTTTAATAATCTATTTTCGTTATATTATGAGTAATGACAAAATTGAGATTACCCAAATGAGAAAGCAGAGGTAGGCTGATGGAAGACGACGGTGTATACAGGTATACGGTTTAGAAACCTACATGACTAAAATATATATTTTTAATATACCGTCGCCGGAAAGGCAAAAAGGCTGAAGTGCCATTTTGACAAGTTTACACCAGAGGAGATTAAAGTTTTTTTGTTTGTTTTACAATAAAATTCATAAGTCTTCAATACCTTCCATGTACCTAATAGAACCACTCGATCCAAAATTATTTTTAAATGTACCGATAATATCAGGACTGAGTCATTTAGTTACTCGCTTGTACCTAGATTGCATACAGTGGGTAATTCTTTCGCTGAAATAGTAGATATATTCAACTGCACTAAATCTAGTTACAAGAAGGCTATAGTAGCATACCTCTTTCAAAAATATTACTGTTAATTCATTGCATTATAATATTTCTATTAACTTACTTATATTTTTGGGTGCTAATCATTTACTCCGTGTTATGTTTATGTCACTATTATTTTATACTATGTATTACAGAATATAATTTAAAATTTAAATCAATAAATACCTGGATAGATTTTGAAAAAAAAAGTTAAACCAGGCAGTTTAATGCTCTCTCTGAGTTACCTGAAGTGACAAGCCAAAAAAAAGTCCCAAACGTGTGTCGCTTGAGTCAAGCATTCTTCTAAATGATTTTACATATTTTGGATGGCTGAAGGGCCACAAAAGTCTTCAGATTGACACGAGAATCAGAGCATTTGATGCAGAAAAAAAATTGATCATAACCTCATATTTCACTCGTTTTTGACCAAAGTGTCGCTCAAGCTCTTTTGCCTTTCCTGCGACGAAATAATGGTGGATAATTTTTGTAATTGAATAAATGTACCAGGAACTGAGTTCCATTTACTTATAGTTACATTTTCCAATTCATAATAGGCGTGTTAAACTCTTTTAAAGGGAAAAAAATCATCGCCCACAGTAGCAGACAATTTACTTGAAGCTTTTATTCGAGGGCTTAAGATAAAAACTTCTTTTTTTTTTTGGCTGAAACGAAGTTTTGAAAAATTGTGAAAGTTAGACTTCAATCATATTACTGACTTAACTATTTTTTCCGAAATTTATGCTCGTTGGTTCGCCATCCCTCGTACAAACTACCCCAAAGCTTTGCTTCTTGGGGCGCTTGTACACAAAACTGTCGGTTATATAGTGAACAGTAGATAGCTTGGAGTAACAATGTATGGAGAGAGAGCTAATTGTTTTTACCCAACCTATACAAACTAGCGATAAATCATTTTTTCCGGGTTTATACGTCGTACACCATGAGAGAGAAAGAGACAACAAATATAATACAATGCCTTGGATAGATACCACTCTATATACTCTAAAGTAGACAGTATAAGATAGTACTATAGACGGTATTAAACAGTAGAGCAGTAGATTGCAAAGTGCATTGCGCAACCCCTTCACTTCTAGGAGTTTCCGAGTAGAATTGAATTATCCGTTGATAACAACGATAATAACCGTCCTGTCAGTTTGATTGGGAGTACATAATTGTTTTGGAAAGCAATCCGCAGAGTTTCAAAATTACGAGGAAATTGTTTAAGCAGAGGCTCATACTAGAGTGCTAAGACGCTCGATTACGAATCCAGAAGTAATTAATATGTATCATAACACATTTAATTTAGAGAAAATAATATATAATATATTTGCAGCACGTTTTGGAGTGGTAGATACTGTAAATATCGCCTTGGTGAAAGATCACCATTCGGAATTGAAATGTTGCTTGAAATAGCTTTATCCGTGTTTGGTGACCAGCTCTGATTAGCTAGGTACTTCCCAACCTTCATCTTCCCCATATCCCTCATCTTTACACCTTTTTTTTACATGAATACCGCACAAGAGTCTCAACTGCTCCCAACCGTCTAGAGTCAGTGAGACTATGGCATCCCCGATAAGGGTATATTGTGAGGCTGAAGGTAGTGGAGAAAGGAAGGAGATGGAGAAGTGGAAGGTTTGTAAGTACCTGGCTATTCAGATCTGGTCACCAAACACGGCTAAAGTCATTTCAAGCAAATTTTCTATTCTGAATGGTGGTTTTTCACCAGGGCGATACTTAGAGTATCTACCACTCTGGAACGTGCCGCAAATATACTATATTTTATTTTATATCAATTAAATGTGCAATGACACATATTTATGAAATAAAATTTATTTGCGCACGCCGGGTTCGAACCCGCGACTTCTGGATTCGTAGTCGAGCGTCTTACTACTCGACTATGCAGGCCGTCACACTACCTTCAACCTCACAACATACCCTAATTGGGGATGCCATAGTCTTATTGGCTCTATACGATTGGGAGCAGTTGGGACTCTTGTGTGATATTCACTATAAAAAATGTAAAATAAATATTTCGTGTTTCAATTTCATCCTTATGAAAAAATATGATTTATAACCTGTTAAAACTTAACTTCACTAATTTAACCAGATCGGTTTTTCCTTCCAATAGGCATCTTCAGATTCCTAAAATCACCGGTTTTTTACGTGTTAAAGCAGTGCCAATATTTCTCTCTCTTTCAGGGTCAACTGAGGTTAGAAGTGCATTAATGAAGAGATTACCTTGTATAACCGCTGAGCGGTAAGCGGGCTGTTTGCTACTGTAGGGCTTTTTTCTGTGTATTTTATATACAAATGCTTTATTGTGAAATTTGGTAGACTGTTTGTGCTTACAGCAGTGTTTTATTTTAACCCACTCCCCAAGGTTAGGGAGGGTGAAAGACGGAATTCGGGCGGAGACTGAGTGTGTCGGTTGAGCGGCCGAAGTTGGAGATGGATAGATTCGAGTTTGACTCTAACTTGGAGTAAATTTTTAAGTAATTATGGTATTGATAACACCTACGCCACAAAAGAAAATCGTTGGCTCTATATCATATAAAACAGATTTATTGCTGACAGTTACGGTTTTTTTCGTTAAGTAGATACAATATTACATTTGGACATACCTTTAGGCTATTAATTACTAAATGATGTGTTGAATAATCTAATATAGAATTCATGAGATCCATATTTTTACTTCAATAAAATGGTTGCCATATCAGAACTTAATATTTTTGTCGAACAAGAAGCAGATATATTGAGTGTTCACCTTTTTTAAAAATTAAATACTCCACAAGAGTCCCAACTGCTCCCAACCGTCTAGAGCCAGCGACACTATGGCATCTGCAATTGGGGTATGCTGTGAGGCTGAATGTAGTGGTTAGGGAAAAGATATGGGGAAGAAAAAGGTTCGGAAGTACCTGGCTATTCAGATCTGGTTGCCAAACACGGCTTAATCCATTTGAAGCAACGTTTCGATTCTGAATGTTGGACTTTCACCAGGGCGATACTAAGACTATCCACCACTCTCTTGAATCTAAGACGGCCTGCATGGTCGAGTGGTAAGACGCTCGATTACGAATCCAGAGGTCGCGGGTTCGAAGCCCGGCGTGCGCAAATAAATTTTATTTTATTGATATGTGTCATAACACATTTAATTGATATAAAATAAAATATAGTATATTTTCGGCAGGTTTTAGAGTGGTAGATAATCTAAGTATCGCCCTGGTGATAGACCACCATTCAGAATTGAAATGTTGCTTGAAATGGCTATGGTCGTGTTTGGTGACCAGATCTGAATAGCCAGGTACTTCCCAACCTTCCCCATCTCCTTCCTCTCCCCACTACCTTCAGCCTCACAACATACCCCGATTGGGGATACCATAGTCTCACTTGCTCTAGACAGTTGGGAGCAGTTGACACTCTTGTGCCGTATTCACATTAAAAAAAAAAGTTGTCATCCCTGCTTAAGTAACACTTATTTTTCAGTTTTTTTTGTATTTATTTAACGTGGCAACAGTTTGTGTAATATTTTGAATATTTTTGTCTATTTTTAATATAAATTTGAAGCACTTTCGTATTACTTGAAAGTTAAAAAAAATGTTTTAACTGTTTAGTTTTGTCGCCACAGAATATAATTAGAGGGTCGAGGCGTTGTAAAAAGTTATTCTTATCAATAAAAAATAAATTGCCTTTGCTTCGCCCGCTCGCATTTCTCTCTACTACTTTTGTTTCTTATCTTGATTTGATTCGACGGTTTCTAAATTTCTGGCATTTAAATTTCGAATCAATTGGGTTCTAACAAATTGCAATGTCTGAGCACGCACCTACAAACCAACGAATTGATTAAGTTTGAAAATAAATTATTTGAAGCTAACCTTCATAAAACTAGACGCAATATTTTGTTTTATAAATCTTCCTACTTCAATAGTTACAAACCGTCCTTTAAATTTTTTTTGTTTTCCAAAGAGATATACCTAATGCATTTTTCAACCGAGTGACAAACTAAATAACCATCACGCCGTTTCTTTACAAGGGTAGGCCTCCTGCAACCATCATAGTAAGCGGAAAATGTTGCATGTGCAATTGTGAAGGACTTACGAGGCCTGTTCAAAAAGAAAAAGATGAATTTTGAATTTTCGCGGGCTGTGTACATTCGATTATCGATTTTTTTTGTTGTTATGTTGGTACACATATGTTTATCATATGTTAGCATTATCAGCCATTTTGGATCAGTGGTTTGTTTTTGACAACTGGAAAGGTTAGTCACGTTTTTGTGTGTTCTTCGATTTTTTATTTTGAAAAAAAAAAAATCATTTGTTTTATTGTTGTTATTTTGGCTATTCGATTGTTTACGTTTTTTGTTCTCATTGACTTATACGAGTATATTTACCAGTAGAACCGTTTTGTCAAATACTTTCCATCTCTACCAGATTTTAGTTATTTGACACCATTATTACTCCTTTCACATATTTAAATGACGATGTTTATATGCATATCTTTTATCCGTTATCAGTATGTGCTATGTTTGAAAATATTTAACCCAAATCTTGCATTTATGTCGCGCGATTAGACTAGGATTATTTTTTAAGCTTTATGATTATTTGTATCTTTATTATATCATCTAGCGAGCACTTTGGGATTAATTAAAAAAACTAGACACCCTGGATGGGGTTACATTATCTTTGTTTTTGAGTTTATCCTAGTAGAGCGCACCCCAGGTGAAACAACAAAAATAATCTGCCATATACATGCAATGTTTTTATTATAACGAATACTCTTACGACTCTACAAGCTTAAATTGCTAGTATTTTTTTTAACACAATTAATTATATTGTTCGTTCGTTTGCTATTTCTTCGGCCGCCTCCAAAGTTGGATGTGTTAAGCCATACGAATTACGCAACGTCTTCGGGTTACTGTTTTGCCAGAGTTTTCTTAGAATTTTGTCTAAGTTTTTCGCTATGGGTAAAATGTGTATATTGCAAACAGGAATTGAACATAATAGCCTTATCTGGAGCAATGCTGCAGTCATTAGGGCTGACTCGGGGCTGGTTTGTACCATCCGCCAGTTACGTTCCTGCATTATCACATCCACGTAGGGTAGCGAGGGGTGATACGAACATTGACAGTATTGCGGGGCTGGTTGAGACAGTATGTGACATTAACAGGGCGTAATTATCGAAAAATACAAACAAATGGGGCAGATAAAATATGTTTGAAATTGGCAGGTAGCTAGTCCGGATTTTTTTCTACGTCTTTCTTCAACGTTGTCACCACAATTAAACTTATTTCTAGTTTACTACAACAGCAACAATGAAAACGTTTTTTTTGAGAATTCTGTTACTAATTTTATTAGGGTAGATAAATGTGTTTCTGTTCAGATAATATTATCATAATTAGATTTATTTATCGTGCTATTTTTTGTGTTGAAATATTCAAGAACAAATAGTTTTATTTATTTACCGTTGTATGTTGTACTTTTTCCGATATATCTAGTAATATAGTGATATACTCGTATACTATCGCTCAGGAGAAACATTGTTTAAATGGCTTAGGTTTTAGCTGCGTTTTGTAACCAGATCTGAATAGCCAGGCACTCTCTAAGCTTTCTTATTCCTATATTCTTCCCTTCCTCACTTCTTAAGCCTCGCAACATGTATCGATTTGGGATGCCATAGTCACACTGGCCCCGGGCAGTTGGGACTCTTGTGCGGTTCTTACATATTTTTACTTCGAACCATATTTTAATATTAACTAACGTTTCGGTTGTTACATCCACCTACTATCCCACCACAGTTGACATACAACCATCGTCGGTGTTTGACGTATGCTTTTATCAAAATACCTTTACCCTGCGTGTTGCATTACTACAAAAAAACTTTCCATGAGAATACGTATTTTAATTTCATTTAAATAACTGCAAATTATGCAATTTTTGCAAAACACAACAACTATCACGTGGTGTTCCCACGTCTGATACCTTCGGCTAATGTCGGCTTAGCTTGTGAGCTCATTCGGCTGTCGAACGCGACAATTCCCTCTCCACATCATATACTTTCCCCGAGCTAAATGGAACATGCATTCAAATCTACGCCTGTATGGGCTGCCTGCTTTATTTGTACAGCTTTATGGTGAGCGCTTAGTTGTTTTACACTTCAATAGTAATAATTATTTTAAAATAAGATTCTACCTTTTTTTTCCCTGTACATTTTTTTCTCATACCCTATTCCTTTTATGAAAAAAGTGTCCATACTTCCACCGTCTCAGAGCAATTTGGACTCTTGTGTTGTCATCACAAAAAAACTAACCAAAAAGCGTTTCTCCCAAAGCCTATGACTTATTTTAACTCTACGAAGGTCGTATTATAAATCATTATTATAAATTAATAAAATATCAGCAAACGTAACCATTTAATTATCATTACAGCGGTCGTCGTAAATAAACCTTAACGGCGTGGTCGTAAAGAAATAGGAATCCCTTCGTCACAAAGCTTTATGTTGGAAAATAATTACGGTAATATTTATTTGGTTGCCAAATAACTGTACAGCGCCGAATTATAAACCGATAGATGTGTGTTTTGGGCATATCTGTGTGACCGAAGTAAGCTCAATTTTTTCTCACTTCTGTTGAATTGATCAAACGTTTTTAAGTATCGGAGTTTTTCCTTGAACTGATAAAAAATTTCATTGCTCGTCTGTAATAAAAGGTCTTATGTAAATTGGAGACATAAGTTATTTCTCAACATATTACGGATTGCCCTTCTAGGGATTATCTGTTCGGTGCTGTACAGTAATTATGGCTCCATTGTGTGGGTATTCGGTGAGTCGTTGTCAGCGAATATTTGTACAGCAATTTGTGCTGGATATATATTTAGAAGCACAATTGAATTCTTTTGACTGAATTATTAATAAACATGCTGTTTCAGACGATTTTTGGGCTTATTTGGAGTAAATAATGTAGACATCTATTGGATTTCTATGTGATAATTTGTTAGGTTCTTACCTTCATGTTTTTTACTCAAGTCTCTACCTACCCAACCATTTTTTCGTATTGAATTTCGTATTCAATAACGCTGTGTTTGAAATAATTGAATATCAAACAGAAGAGTCGTGGTGTTAATAAAATGTGGTTGCTCGTTCGTTTCGCTACTTCGTTGGTCTCTAAATTTAAATTGGGTGTTGTTGCGATTCGTTCCGTTAGTTCAACTTTGTAAGAATAATCAAAAACTTCAACTTCATCGGTGAGTGAATGGTTTCCCATTTTTTTTTCATTCCATAATTATTTTCACAGCTATAATTAGACACTCATCAAAAAGTATAGTTTATCGTTTTCAGTTCACTATTTTTTTAATTTATCTAAAGCTGAAAATTCATTCAAAATTTCATCGCAACTTTTTACAACATCATTTCGTTATCGGATGACATTTTTTGTTAAATAAAAAAATTTAAACTCGCCACTTGTTCCTCAGTCGAGAAACCGCTCGCCCCTCGCCCCGACCCTTATGCAATAATGTGTATACCGTGTGGCGCAGACAGCATTGTGAACAAGCCCTATTTGCACCACGTTACACATACGGTGTTGCACCGTTCCTATATATATTATATTATATTCGTGAATTTATTTATGAAATTAAGATCATCTTAAAATAGAGGCAATCTTATGAAGTTAAAGATTTCTTGTGCTCATTTGATTGATAATTTGATTCTGCCATAATACTCTATTTTGTTCTTCAGAAAACAATCGCAAAAAATCATCGTTTAGTTGTTACCTAATTAAGAAGGAAAAACTTGATTCTTGTAGGTTATAAAATTATCAAAAATGAATGAAAGATATTTCATTATTTAGAATATTTTCGATGTGAATATTGATATTTACTATTAATTTATACGCTGTTAAAACGGAATGGAACCACGTATTTTAATTTTATGAAAAATTTAATTTTATACTCCAACCCAGATGTATTAAAATCCTTTGTTTCTTGGACTATTCGATATTATTTGTTTTCCTTGATTTTTAACGCTTCAAAAAACTTTTTTTAAAGTTCAATGATCGACATTACGTTTCGACTTATTTTTTACAGTTATTAAGATATTTCAAAGCTTTATATTTCACAATAAAAATAGTTACGTTGAACTATTAATTCCGGATAGAAAATCATACAATTTTCCCGACGCCAGATTTGTTGCTGCTTCATACAATAATATTTTTGCTTTGTTGTAAAGACAATAATGATGAAATATTATTATTAATTCTCCCATCTCTAAAGGAGATGAATCCGCTATCTCGTTGGAGCCAACGGCCTCAGCGCAGGCAGCGAACGCGTCAGCAATTAATAATCTTCAACTAGCTTGTATTGCGCTGGAATCCCTTAGTAGAATTTGCAGAATTGTTGTAATTTGAAATTGGTTTTGGAAATATGTCTTCTGGTATTGATTTTCCGAAACCTAAACCTATCTTATTTTATATCTTGTGGCCAATGGCGTTAGAAACTTATAAACATATTGTGGAGGTCTCAAAGTGGCAAACAAAAGATACGGAAATTGCTGTATTTTCGATTTACCGTATTTAGTTTTAAGCTGTCACACGTCGTTTGAGGTCCTATACTATATCTTAACAAATTACATTTAAAAAATACCAAAATATGTTCGTGTGTGATGAGAAAGTGTTTTCATTACAATTCAAACATTAATAAAAGCCAAGGAATAACATTTTATTCATAATTGACACACAAATTACTAATTATTTGAAATAAAACGATTAGTTCCACTGTTTTCCAAAAATACAAACCGCTATTAGAGAGAGTGAGATAGTGAACGTAGCAACACATAAATATAAGGAGGACAACCTACTGGCAGTAGGTCGACTTATACAACGTTCGCTATTCGTTGATGTATCCCTGGTAGTACCGCTCGGCCCTTTATCTATCTCATCTATGCACACATATTCATTGAATTTCTATCTTTGTCCGGCATGACCAATGTTTGAATTTACTGGGAACGTACGTGTGTTTGTTACTTGCCACATTGTGTGTAAATATTACAAGATAATAAGATGTCTATATTTTTGTAATGTCATTTCTACTACAACTACAAGATTTTCTACTAGCCATATCATTACTGGTATTTAAATATCAAACTATCAACTCGACTCGTATAAAAAAATCCGAAATCTTATAAAAAATATGTCGATTTGCTCTAGAATTTGTGTAATTTTAATGAAGTGTTTTTTTCACAAAACCTCATCCCTCCTATGCGAGGTCCCCAAAAGAGCAGTCCGGGAACTATTGTAGTTCAACGTGTTGGGCATGATGATACTTCTCGTTCCGTACAGTTACTTTTGACATTATATAATTTGGTGCCTTTTTGACTTAAATTAATGTAACTAGTTAAATGGTGGTATGAATATACCGTAGTTGAAACCGGTCTGTTTATAATTTTTAAAATTAATTATTTGAAAGCAGTCATAACTTACTGAAATTCCTTTCCATCCAGAATACATTTTGAAATCCATTCAAATTATGAATATTTTATAATTTATTTTCTTTGATAGTATTTTTTTTATGAATATAGTAAGGTACCTTGATATTATTATTTTTGTCGAGTGTATTTTTTAGCCCCATAGTCCTAATTTGGTCCACTTAACCCCAATTATCACTGTTCCAATTCGCTTCACACAGCGTAGATAACTGAAGCCCCATCCTCTCGATTTGGTACAAATCCAGGGTCGGATTTATCAAAAATGCAGATGGTACCTCTTACCAGGGCGCTACGTCAAAAAAGGTTCTGCAAGAATTACTTAACTTATTTTTAAATATTTAAAGAATTATTAAAAATCTGCTTCACCTTTTTGCATTTTGTCAACCAATTAGAAACTAACTAACTAGACATCACGCCGTTTGCTGCAGGGGTAGGCGGAGAGGACAGCCCGCCATACAACTCTATCTTGGCACACACTTCTTACTTCATTCACATTCATACATCGTCTCATACATACACTTCTGTTATTCTAACTCTTCACATGACCCGATTCAAGTATTTAATTTACTTGATCGTGCTATGTCTCCCTCGGGCGTTCTCGACTTCTTCTTCCATTCACTTTCGCATCATATATTATTTTTACACTCCTTTATTCGTTCATTCGCTCTACATGCCCAAACCATCTAAGCGTCTCTTTCCTGATCCTATTCATTACGCTAACGTCAGCCTTGCATTCTTTTCGGATATCCACATTTTTAATACGGTCATACATGGTTTTACTGCACATACGTCTCAAGGATCTCATTTCCACAGCATTCAGTCTACTTTCATCCTTGTTTTGCCAGTTCCATGCCTCACTACCATACATCAGGGTTGGTATAAGCACTCCATTGTGGACTGCTAGCTTCGCTTCTTTGAACCATTTTTATTTGCGCCAACAGCGTTCAGTCCTCCATTAATGGAGTTTCCTGCGTTGTATTTTACAATACCTGCAATGACCAATGTCGTAAACGAGGCGTTTGTGGAAACAAAAATATTATGTAATCTTGTTAAACCTTTATACTACTGACGTAAAGCTTTCCCCAGTACTTTATACACATGTTCGTAAAGATTATTTTGGCAAATCACAATTAGTAATCGTTAAAACGTAAAAAATATAACGTAATCTTGTTAAACCTTTATACCACTGACGTCAAACTTTCCCCAGTACCTTGTACACATATTCGTAAAGATTATTTTGGCAAATCGCATTTAGTAATCGTTAAAACGTAGACCATTTGTGCCTTTTCTACTAAACAAATAAATCAATCAATTCGACGAAAACAATTTGCAGATGCAAATAATAATTACTTATTCTAAACCATTACAAATGAGTATTATTTGTTTGTAATACTTTTTGATTTACTGATTTCCTCTTGAAGTCAACTGTGAATATTACGCACCATTGTTGACTTTTATTTTGAAGTAATAAACTCATTATTGAATATGGAGAGAGGGTATTTTAGTCTTAATTGTTTTTATATCATGTTTTTCTGAGAACTGTAGGAAAGCATACCTTTAATCAAGTGGATAAAATACTTAGGATTCGTTATAAACTCAGATGGAAAAAGTAAAATCCAGTAATAGGTCCTAAAGATCTCTTTACCTAGTGATTGGTAACTAACTAACTACATCATCAAACACGCCGTTTCTCCGCAAGGGTAGACAGAGAGGACGGACCGCCATACAACTCTGTCTTGGCACACACTCCTTGCTTCATTCACATTCATACATTGTCTCATACATACTCTTCTGTTATTTTGACTCTTCACGTGGCCCGATTCAAGTATTTGACTCACTTGATCGTGCCATGTTTTCCTCGAGCGTCCCTGAATTCTTCTTCTATTCACTTTCGCATCATATATACAAAAAACAAAAACGATCTTTAGAACGGATTCATTCGTTAAGTTCTTAGCATACGGTTTACCTTTCCGAAAATTTCAATCCAACATCGAAAACGTCAACTGAAAATAAATATATCAATTCTTTTCATAATATATTTTCTTCGATATTAGAACAAGATTATTTACTATAAATGGTATTCGAAATTTAAATTTGATTAAATATCAAAATGTTCAGATTTTTAACTCTATTCCAACTCTCCAACTCGGGTCGAGTTGTAGAGTTGGAATAACTGGAACCCATATGACACGGCAATGTTATGCGATAACGGGCTCTATAGAAAGCTTAGTTTATTATCGCATAACAGTGCAGTGTCAGATGGAATCTTATTATTCCAAGGGGTCGAACTGGCGATTGCATCGATTGACAAAAAAGGACTTAAAAATGAGTTTTCATGTAGGGAACATTAATAAGTTGCGCCCTGAGCATAAAACGATCTAGGTCCGGCCCTTTCCAAATTCTCTTCATATTATGTCACATCTTGCCCCAGCGTGTCCAGCTAGCCCCAACTTCCCGCCGCCTCGTATTATGTTTTGCGATGGGGGGCGGGTATTGATTTCAAGCGGCCGTTCGCAATTGTCCCACAATTGCTGCATACCAAGTCCATTTGCGGCCGGCACAGTAAAGTGAAGATAACGTGCACACACGAACCAGACGGTGCTGGTGAATTGCTAGAAATGTATCGTCGCCCGAACTGCAAAACACTGTTGCCGCGATTTTATGTTAAAAGTAAAATGTCACATTTTTTCAACGAGAATACCTTAGAGCAATAATATACAAGAGGTAACGTTATAGATCGATCTGTTGTCAGTTTCTACTAGGTTTTACTGACTCGGTTGGACCTGGGCGTGGCTAAGACTAGGGTTACGGTATTTATACATCCATGCATTCATCACGCACATGTCGACCCAATGTTTTTATTTATTCACAGTATTCTTATAAAAATAAATATACCATATAACCTAAAAAACCGTTGAGTTATGTTCAGTTTAGTTGCACATCAAAGCGTGTGGGCGGAGTACCAGGAGACACACGAGTCAAAGAACATGGTTACAATATTTTAAAGCGGTGTGAAAATTTTCCAAAATGTTGTTGTCTCTTTCTCTCTTACGGTATATGACGTAAAAACCCGGAGAAAGTAATTTATAGCAAATTTGTTTAGGTTGGGTAAAACAAATTAGCTCTCTCTCCATAGATATTCTTACTCCGAGGAGGATACACACAAGAGTCCCAGCTACTCCAGACTGTTCGAAGCTAGTGGAAATATAGAAACCGATGGGGAAGAGGAAGATTGGAAAGCGCCTGGTTATAATATCTGGTCACCAAAAACGGATAAATTTTGCTGTAACGTTGTGACTAGATAATGGTTGTTTGTTGTTGTTGTTTTTGATCTTGTTATTGAGTTGTACTATGTTTTATATGTTACCATTCGCCGGTTAGTAGCTGAGTGAACAAACGTGTCGGATTCCCACCCGGGCGTCGTGGGTTCAATTTCTCTGCTGGTTAAGTCCTCCGACATTGCACAAGCAACTTCTTCCGCTTATTATGATGGCAGTAGGAGTTTTTGAAATATTTTCAGGTTATTCGTAACTAGGCAATGTTCTTCTTTTTTTAAAATAAAAAATAAAACAATACCCTTTTTTACATCGAGTGTAGTGTGTTACATCTAGTTTGGGTTGTATGTTATATTTTTTAAATCTGTATCATATTCAATATTTTTTTTTAAATATTGAATGAAATGTCGATCTTTCACCAGGGCGATACTAACTGTATCTGCCACTTTGAAACTTGCCGCAAATATACTATGAATATATTAGTTAAATATGAAATGAAACATAGGATTCGAACCCGCGACCTCTAGATTAGTGGTCGAGGATCTTAACCGCTCGATCACAGAGGTGGTCGTACATGTTTTATATGTCGACGTTGGGTTTTTTTAAATTATTTATTTATTTATAAATTAACGGACTAAAGTCCAATTACAAAAAGACATAAAACACGAAATAGAAAAAAGAGCAACAGAGAAGGAATAGCACATGCATAATAATATATGAAGCGATGACAAAATAGGACAAAACATACATAAGAGAGAACATTCAAGCCATGGTATAGTCAAAGTTTTGGTAGAGTCGTAAAGAATGACAAAAATCATTTAGACTGCTACCAAAAATTTCAAGACCATGGCTTGAGTCAACAAGTCTTGACATTCTAGACTTTGGAGAATCATACCTATAGTTAGTATTGTGATGATTGAGAAACAGCAATTCATTGTTTCTGAGTCTACGGCAAGGAATGTTGAACTGGATAAGTTGCAGCAGAGAAGGTGAGTCAATAAAACAATTAATAATTTTGTAAATGAAAATTAAATCAAAGTCTTTCCTGCGCTTTTCTAATGAAGACATTTACAATAATTCATAATGCAATATTGTACGAAGATAAACTAATAATGTATGTATAATGCTTTCGTCTTTACTTTTTTAAAGCATTCCGGTTGAGTTCTATTAGATTGTGGAAATTGGAAGTGATTTATAGGTGCTTGATATTTTGTAGATTTAAATGGCTCTTTTTTAAAAGCTTTAAAGGTGTCATTTGAGAGAACAACTTGTTCTACAGAACTTATGTTTAATGAGTAGGGGAATCCAAAGAATCTCTCACCGCCTGAGTCAATATAGGAAAACACAAAAAAACACTTTAACCTAAAATAAATATATCTAGGAAACACAAAACAAATAATATTCCTCATCGAGAGTAACCAATTTTTACGCGTAAATTTATTTGGATACCAGATAAGTTACTTTAAGTAAGCTGAAAGTTATTAAAAAAGGATTTTTCACAGTGAGAGTATAATTATAAATGATGGAAGATGTAAACTTCAGAAGTAGCCAAAAGTTTCAGATCAGCAAAAAATAATAGTGATTGATCGTATTCTAATGTTTCCATAATATGTTATGATATCCCCCATCACTTGTAACTTTTTTATACCGTACAATGAAAATGATGTTTAAATAACATATCGTCGCCGGAAAGGCAAAAGGGCTAAAGCGCCATCTTGGGAAGTTTACACCAGAGCACTTAAAAATTTTTTTTTGTAAAATTCATAAGTCTTCCGTACCTGGTTCGATTTATAAAAAAAGTTAACTCAATGCTCTCACTGAGTTACCTGAAACAAAAAAATTGCGTCGCTTGAGTCAAGCCTTCTCCCAAATGATTGATATATTTTAGATGACTGAAGCGCCACAAAAGTCTTCACAATCAAACCAGAGTCAGAGCATTCGATTCAGAAAAAATAGCTGATCAAAACTGCATATTTAACTCGTTTTTGACCAAAATGTCGCTGAAGCCCTTTTGCCTTTCCATCGACGATTTGTTGTTAACAGGCCGATTGCCATTCCTCATGCACAGACGCATCGTAGATATATTGAGTCTGTTTTACAGGTGTTTTAATAAAGCTTGCTCAAACCTTCGTGAAACTTGCCGGACACGAGCGGAATACACATTTTCAGTTGATGTCGACACCATGAGAACACACACGCCCCTTCCTTAACCCGCCTCACAATGTTGCTGAGCCGGGTGGCGATATAGTCACTTGGCTTTTAATTATTTATTCGTTTAATTTGATTTTTTTTAAATCGCTTACTACGATTTGCCTTAATACCGACAAATGCTAGAGCGTGGTCGCAAAATCGCCTGGAAACTAGTAATTTAGATAAAACGAGATTAAATCGAGGTAGGATTGTCGGTTTAACCGCAATTTACTAAGAAATCGTTTCTCAATGGCAAAACTGTCTATTGGTTTCTTTCTACAAATAATTACCGACTTACATTATGTCTCTGAATGTACTACGAAATATTAACCGCTAGATTTAATTTTACGATCGTATCTTGTTAATTTAATATTGACATTTCGGAAATGGGATGTGCACAGTATTTATCTTCAATAATTCATATTGAATTTCAGGAGAGAGGAATTTGGAAAATACACAAATTGTATGTACTGAAAATGATGCTAACGATTTGTGCTTTGTTTTTTTTTATAATTATTTAACGTGAAACCGTTCAGTAACTGAGTGGTTTGTAGCATTGGCGGTCTCATGGTTGAGTGGTTAAGACGCTCGACTACGAATCCAGAGGTCGCGGGTTCAAATCCCAACGTGCAAAAATATTTTTTTGTGTGATTAATATGTGTTATTTCAAATTCAATTCATATAAATATAATATACAGTATATTTGCAGTACGCTCCAGAGTGATAGATTCTCTAAGTATTGTCCTGGTGAAAGAACACCATTCTGAATCGAAACGTTGCTTGAAATGGCTTTATACGTGTTTGGTGACCAGATCTGAATAGCCAGGTACTTACCAACCTTTCTCTTCTCTATCTCCTTATCCTCCCCACTACATTCAACCTCACAAAAGACCCCAATTGGGGATGCCATAGTATCACTGTCTCTAGACTCGACATGACCCGATTTAAAAAAATATACATACATAAACATGATCGTACCATGTCTGCTTGAGGTATTGCCGACTTTTTTTTAATCCACTTGCGCGTTATATCTTTTCCTTAAGCTTCTTTATCCGTCAATCCGCTCTACATGTTCAAACTATCTTTTCTTACCTTTCTCAACCATGTCCCATTAGTCTAGCATTATTTTGAGATTTCCATATTCCAAATATGGCTGTACGTGGTTGAAATACACATGTGATCACACCAATGAACTACATCTACGCCGCACGCGCAACAAAATCAACGGCCTAGCTTGCTGACCCCACCCATTTCAGGTGCAACGGCCCAGACATGCTGACCTCACCTAATTCAAGTGCAATGGCCCAGACATGCTGACACCATAGAATCCAAGAGCAATACCCCAGCTACTGACGCAACGGATTGTACGACGTTATAAAAGACGTCATCCTGTTCCTTATACTATTACTGTGTCGGACGTACATGGTCCACGACAAATGTGTAGCGTTAAGATTATTTATATTATTTAGAAATGTTGATAAATCATTGTAATGTATATTTCTCCCGGCTTGATAAAGCCCGAATGACGCAAAGCAATCGCCTCTTTGAGGTAGGTCGGCCAGAGTAAGGCAACAACAAACGGGATGACGGAGCGTAGCCCGGCCCGATCTCGGTTGGCCGATCGATCTTTGCGTAAGCGGTTCTGGGAGAAAATTAATCTGTCTATACCCTTTCACGGGGGCCAGGTTAATCACCCGGCCAAATAAAATATACCGGAGTGATAACTCGGCCCCCAGCTACACAACTGTCATGTTATTATGTATGTAAATGTTAGGATAAGTTAGTTATTAAGAGTTTAGCCCCAAAAAACCGGGCATTATTTGTAAACTGTATTTTTGATATGTATTTGTGAACTTAATAAAAATGATAGAGGGGTGAAATTAAGTTGAGGTGAAAGCTGGTGAAAAGGAGAAGGGGATAGGTTGCTAAAATCTATCCCAAAAATTACCAGCGACCGGAAAGAGAGAAAGGGGAAACAAAAAATTCCCCATACAAATCTCCCAAATCCGTGGTCGCGCTCTGGAGCGCAATATTAATTGCGCAAAAACCAGAGGAAGGCAGATCACAAGCATCCTCCGCCAGCATCACTTCATCTTGACTTCTCTTCGCCCTGACATCGCCTTCAACTTGACTCCTGACTTTTCATTGACCATCGCCTGCCCCCTGGACCGCCTGACTACACCTCTCTGGACCAGACCCGCAGCATCTTCACTTGAAAGCCGAGGCCCTACAAGCTGAACCCGTCGTCTCCCTTACAACGAGACGACCCCTTAGAGCACCTCACAGATTGGGACCGCCCCCTATACAGTTTACTTGTGTGCCCTGTTACGTCGGGTACATAAGTTGGTCCTTCACGAGCCGGATCCATCTGTGAAGCAGCGCCAAGGATGGCGCCTCCCCCTACGCTCTGGGAAGAGCACGTCAGACGGAACGTCAACGCCTGGCCAGGATGATCTCACAACCGGGGCGGCCGGAATAGCGCCCCCGGACTCCAGGATCCTTCGGAACGACTCGGAGACCTGGAGAACGTCGCCGGTAGCACTGAGGCACCGATACCTACCAGCAGCACAGCAGCCCGCGCCGCACGAGCCCGCGCCGCCGCCCAAGCTGCTGAATATGGGCGACAAGGACGTCAGCCTTACAACCTGAAGTCCACCCCTCAGCTGATGAAGCCTCGTCAGGAAGCGAGGCTTCGATTGAGACACCGTCCGACAATTGCGGCGAGAGCTGCGGTCGGAAAGACGGCGCATGAAGCGCATGAAGGAGGAAGAGGCTCAGCGGACAGCAGATCTGATCTCGGCGCTGAGACTCCCTTACTACTACCCCTGCAGCCCGCGGCCCACCGCCACAAGACGGAGAGCCCACAGTGACGGACACAGCTGCTCGGGGACCCGGAGCAATTCACAGCTCGAAAACACACATGGCCGTGACGGATTGCGCCCATCACGCAAGCGGCGATCAATCGACGGCCACAGTGGCGCCTCTGAGGCAGCCAACACCCACCACCGCCCCAACGAGCAGCCCCCGACGCTTACGACGGGGCTCCAGTGGCAGCGCAGAGAGCCGACGCCTACTACGGCGCGGCCGCTCAACACGGCGTTCGAGCGAGCGGGCCCCGCCAGCACAGGCCAGCCTCCCACCGACGCTACAACCCGGCGCAGTAAGGATGACGGGCCAGAAAACTTACTGCGCCTGCAAAAGGGCGCTCAAAGGGAAAAGCACGAGGCGGTCAGCCCTCTCCTCATGGACCCGCTGCAAGTTACCAGAAATCATGGACGTCTTAGAGCACCGATTCGCAGCGCCCACTCCATCGCCACGGTAATGATGGACAAAGTGAGGGCGGCTCGGGCGGCTCACAGAGGAATCATCAGCCGAGGCTCCTAATCGAGCTTTTCGGGACGGTTGCAAAACGTGTGGTCGCATCGCTCGGGGAATTTACAGAGTGATTACCTCACGAACCCGACCCTACTTAGCGACATCGTGAGCAAGATGCCGCTCGCTCTAAAAGTGCTTATGGCTAAACAGCATGGCAGATCAAACACGAGCCGCCACCGTACAGCAGTTGGCGGCTTTTTCGCGTTTGACAAACACCAGTCCCAATTCCGGCTTAGTCGAAAACTACCGAACGCTAGAACCGAACACTGCCGGAACGGCCCACCGGGCAGAGGGGAAAACGAGTACTTCGGCGAAAGGTGCGATAGAGTGTCCTGCGTAAAAAAACTCGCACAGTTTGGTGAAGTGCCGTAAATTTGCCGCGGATCCTCTCTCTTCGGTGGGAACTAGTGCGGGAGAAAGGGTTGTGTCGCAAGTGTCTTGATGCGACACACCATGCGAAAAAGGATTGCAGGGTGAAAGTGAATTTGTGGTCGTGGGAACGTGCCAGTTTCCGCACCACCAGTTATGCATGGCCTCTCACACTCCGTAGCCCCAGGCCGAGACAGTTGCGAGCACTTGGGAAAATGTAGAGTCAGTGATGTTAAAAGTTATGCCGGTGACATTAAGTGGCCCGAAAGGACAAGTTCAAGTGCACGCGCTGCTCGACGAGGGATCGAGCGTGACCCTTATTGATTCAGGAAATCGCGGACACTATCGGCGCCGCGGGTCCGACCTGTAACCTGCGCATATGCGGCGCGAACGGGATGAGCTCGGCGGACAGCACATCCCGGAAAGTGAAAGTTGACATTTGTGGGAACGGGAAAAATAAAGTTTCAAGTGCAAGCAAGGACAGTGCGGGCGCTTGATTTTGCCCCAACAAATGACAAGTGACCGGCAGGCAAAACCTCAGCTGCTACTTTCGGGCAAGATAATGCCCGGCTTATTGTTTCCCGAGGTAAGGGAAAAAGGGGAGACCGACTGACATCCCGTACAGCACTTGGATGGATACGACTTTTTGGCAATACAAGTGCTAACCCCGCTTCCCTTGCGCCCCACCGCCCGGCAGACTGTCTCAAGCAAAATGACGAAACAGCGCCGGCCGAGCAAAGAAGCAAGCAGGAGCTCGCCCCCCGCTTCCCGCGGCCATCCTTCCGGCTCACAGGTCCAGCCCGCAATTACGGGACAGCGGCGGGCGTTCAGCAAAACGAACAAGAGCTCCCCGCTTCCGCCCGGCTCAGTGTCTCGTCACGGAATGACAAGACAGCGGCGGCCGATCAAAGTGAACAAGGACTCGGCCCCGCTTCCCCGCGCTCCTCTTGCGGACGGAGGCGAAAAGTGTGGTAATAAATACCTACACACTAAGACAGCCGGCGCTAACCAAACAAAGAGAGCCCGAGCATTGGCGTACGAACCGGGAGATTGTTTCAATCTCCCACAAACCGAGTCAGGCCTAGAGGCGATTCCCGATGAGGGGAGTCACACAGCGTACGCAGAAAACGCTCCTCAGGACTCGGTACGGCTCACGAGCCGCCTTCAACAAAGTCTGGCATAAAAATTGCTGGACAAGAGAGCTCCAGCAACCTCCGACGGAGATGACAACTTCTCCACATATTACGAAGCGCCCGTCGGAGGAAAATCAACGTCTGGACCATCTCACCCCCGCCAGCGCCTTGGAAGCCTGGCACACGTGACTCGCTCGGAGGCGGTCACAAAACTATTGCCGGTTGATAAATCGCCGGCTGACGCTTGCCGGCTGATGAATCGCCGGCCCACCAAGGGTCAAATCACCGACCCACCTTCTGGCCGACTCACTGGCTAAACGGCTGAGAGATTGCCGCCCCCAGGAGCATCCGGACCACCAGAAGCTGACTCGCTGGCAAGCGGCTGAGAGATTGCCGTCCCCCAGGAGTATCCGGCCCACCTTCTGACCGACTCGCTGGCTAAACGGCTGAGAGATTGCCGCCCCCAAGAGCATCCGGACCACAAAAGCTGACTCGCTGGCTAAGCGGCTGAGAGATTGCCGCCCCCCAGGAGTATTCGGCCGACCAGGAGCCGACCCACTGACGGCTGAGATCGCCGCCCCAGGAGCATTCAACCCCCCCAGAGGTCACTCGCGGCAAACACCCCGCGACCCAGAGACCGGCCGCCAGGGACACCGCCGTACGTGGACGCAGTACGCCTCCCGAAGGGGAATGTAGCGAAGCTCCATGAGGGGAGTGTGTCGGACGTACATGGTCCACGACAAATGTGTAGCGTTAAGATTATTTATATTATTTAGAAATGTTGATAAATCATTGTAATGTATATTTCTCCCGGCTTGATAAAGCCCGAATGACGCAAAGCAATCGCCTCTTTGAGGTAGGTCGGCCAGAGTAAGGCAACAACAAACGGGATGACGGAGCGTAGCCCGGCCCGATCTCGGTTGGCCGATCGATCTTTGCGTAAGCGGTTCTGGGAGAAAATTAATCTGTCTAACCCTTTCACGGGGGCCAGGTTAATCACCCGGCCAAATAAAATATACCGGAGTGATAACTCGGCCCCCAGCTACACAACTGTCATGTTATTATGTATGTAAATGTTAGGATAAGTTAGTTATTAAGAGTTTAGCCCCAAAAAACCGGGCATTATTTGTAAACTGTATTTTTTGATATGTATTTGTGAACTTAATAAAAATGATAGAGGGTGAAATTAAGTTGAGGTGAAAGCTGGTGAAAAGGAGAAGGGGATAGGTTGCTAAAATCTATCCCAAAAAATTGCCAACGACCCGGAAAGAGAGAGAAGGGGGGAAACAAAATTCCCCCATACAAATCTCCCAAATCCGTGGTCGCGCTCTGGAGCGCAATATTAATTGCGCAAAAACCAGAGGAAGGCAGATCACAAGCATCCTCCGCCAGCATCACTTCATCTTGACTTCTCTTCGCCCTGACATCGCCTTCAACTTGACTCCTGACTTTTCATTGACCATCGCCTGCCCCCCTGGACCGCCTGACTACACCTCTCTCTGGACCAGACCCGCAGCATCTTCACTTGAAAGCCGAGGCCCTACAAGCTGAACCCGTCGTCTCCCTTACAACGAGACGACCCCTTGGAGCACCTCACAGATTGGGACCGCCCCCTATACAGTTTACTTGTGTGCCCTGTTACGTCGGGTACAATTACATCAATGTAACTCCTACACACATGCATCCAAAAGATCGCATTCCTACTGCTCTCAGACACACTGCATATCTAAAGCAATAATAAATGGATAACTTTTATAGCGCCGTTTTTGTGGAAAAATCACATCAAGGGCGCTTTACAAATTAATTTATCTAACCTATAATTTATCACTTAAGCTTATAACTAATAACTTACAGTTAAGATTTATTACTAATGGCTTGCACCTAATATTTTCAACCAGTGACTCACAATAAGGACTTATAGCTTGTGACTAACAGTGAAATAGATGCTAACATTAAAAACATTAATATTTACACATACAATAAAAGTAAAAATAAAACTTATAACCAACTTATTACCAAATTATTTACAACGTGGATATTCACAGACATAGTACAAGGAAATGCAAAGAAATCAGACTACCAGAAAGAATAAATCCATGTACATACCATGTCCAAAAAGTGAACAACAGCTCGGTTACTACAAAATGCGTCCCTCTGAGAGACCTATGTGCACTTTTCAAAATAAAAATAAACCATCCACGCTGCATCTTCAAAGATGATATTAACTTTTCCTTAATTATGATGTGTGACGAATACACAATGCTCCTAATAACTTTAATATCTCTATAATCATCATAAATGCTGCCTTTAGATTTTAGGTATTCCTCCATAATACATTAACGCATTGAATGAAAAAATATTGCTTATGTTAATTAACACTTGTCGGGCACATACGAGATATTTTCTGAAAATCGGTAATAAATTCACATATAAAATCAAATGCTGCTAGTGTGTGACGTAGGTATATTCATTCTAAAAAACCGCTATGGGATGCAAACATACGCAAAGAGTGTGCGGGGGAGATACGAAGCTATTCACATCTCACTCTTACTTGACTTTGCTATACGGGAGACTCAGTTCGCACCCACAGCGCGTACGGTTACCGCCAGTGGCCAGTAGCTTTCGGGCATCTCTCGGAGGTGGTCTATTTGCCAGTTTTGTGAGCGTCATCCGATGATTTTTTCATGTTCTCAGCTTTCATTATTATTTTTTTAAATTATTATCACTGTTGACTTCAAATGTGATTCATTTAAGCGATTGGCTATGAATATCCTTATTTTTCTGATGTGTAATGATTACACAACGCCGGGGCCAGAATAATAATTTAGCACAGTAAGGGGGAAGGTTAAAAAGGCCCTTATAAAAAACCTTGCAGCATTCTGCATGTAGACAATTCAATACGTGTATCGGGAAGACTAAAATTTGAGCAATTTACATAAACTTGGAATGTTTCCTTTTCTATACCGCATCCTTAACCTAAGTCCGTTCCCGCGAGGACTTTGGTTAATAAACTTATCGTAAATATCAGTTAACTTTGTAACTTTCTCCTGGCGGGACATAATTTACTTAAGATTCTATAAGCGGAGGCCCGAACCAAGGTTGTCTTTCAGGCCTCGAGGTTTCAGGAATATATTGTGATTTATGTTAGAGTATTTTAATGTCAGATTTTATGGACCTAAGTCTTGGGAAATTTCACGCTCTCTATTTCTTCGTTTTTTTAAGGAGCGTGAGGAAAATATGTATCTAGTCGTTTTATAAAAGACAAGATTGGGAGACTTACTATAAATAAATATTACCAAAAATATATGTTGGATTTCAAAATGATTATTTGATAGGCTCTTACCCTCATGTTTTTCATCCAGTTCGTACCTTTCCCGCCATTTTGATTTTCTTACAAACAACACTGTGCTCGAAAACAATTGATAATCAAAACAAAAGAAAAGTTGTGAAAAAAAGTGTTCGTTGGTTGGTGTCTCGCTTGGTCGTCGTTTTGTTGTTGTTCTTCAAGTAAAATTAAATTAAGTGTTGTGATTTGTTGTGTGTAAGAAAAATCAATAACTTTCATTTCAACTACGTCGGTGAGTGAATGGTTCCCATTTTACCTTCATTCCAAATAATATATCCACATCCATGATAAGACACTGCCATCAAGTAGTATAGTTTATCGTTTTAGAGTCCGCTATTTTCCAAATTCATCAAAAGCTGAAAACACTTATGGTGTTTCATCGCAGCTTCGGATCCAATATATGCAATGTTGTGCAATTATGGAGGACTTAGCTAACATAGGAATTGAACTTACGGCGCCCGGATGGGAATCCGACGCGTTTGTCCACTCAGCTACTAACCGGTCTCTCTGTTTTTATTTACTATATGAACATATATCAAATTATTTTTAGTGTATAGATCTGAATAGCCAGGTGTTTCTCTTTCACCTCTCTTATTCGTTTTGCTAAACAATACTTCCCATTGTTGGGATAGCAATATTTTAATCCGCTGATTTCTAGCTAGATTTGTCTCCTTTGAAAATTTGCAACATTTTAAAATTAAATACTGAAACAATGCGTACTTTCATAAAATTATCTATATTAACTTGCTAACTGGTTTCGACACGTACCTTTTTATGAGTTGATACAAATGTGACATTACTATTTTAGGTACAATATACAATCACGAATGCGATACTACTGGGGCAGATTAATGATAGACGGAAGCCACAGCAGGGTAGGCATTAGATAAAGGCAAAGAAGGGGATAGAGATAATATATAGATAGGGGTAGAGGCTATACTCACAGGATTTTAATACATTTTACACACAATGACGAATAATTTTCAAAAATGCTTGGAGAGTTTCTAGAGCTCGATTTCAGCAAAAATCGGATCTAAAATAATCTTCATAAAAAGGCCAATATAAATAATTCATAAACTGCCATCTTGGCAAAAAAAATCTTTCTCGAGACGCTTGACTATGAATCTAGAGGTCACGGGTTAAAATCTCGACGTGCGCAAATAAATTTTATTCCATGAATATGTGTCATTTTACATTTTAATTAGTACATAAAAATATATAGCATATTAGAGGCACGTTTTAGAATAATAGATACTCTTAGTATCGCCCTGGTGAAGCATCACCATTCAGAGTCGAACCGTTGCCTGAAATGACTTCACCCGGGTATAGGGACCAGATCTAACTAGCCAGGTACTTTCCAAGCTTCCTCTTTCTTATCTCCTTGCCCTTCCAGTATCTTCAGCCTCATAACTTCTAATCGGGAATGCCTTAGTTCCAATAATAACTAAAAAAAATATGTTTTTTTAAACTTATTTTTTTAGTATAAATATTTGGTTTTTCTTTTCTTTTATAATTATAATGTTAGTTTATTTTTCTTACAACACGAATACAAAAAGTACCTTCTAAGTAGTTCGTTACATTTCGGCGTTCCTTGGGTAAACATTTACTTACGCGTTTAGCTCTGGGATTCATTGATTTTCTTCCTATGAATTATTAAGGGCGATTATTTTCGGAATAATCCTGCCATAATTCTTGCCGAAGTGTTTCTGTATGGTAAAGGAGCCTTGGCAGAACCCATAAAGAAAACGAATAATAATTTGAAAGCTTCTCGCTGGCGAAATGACCCCAGAGACCTTAGATCATCGCTTTCAATCTTTAAATCACAAATTTAAAACATTTTTTGAAAATGTTACAAATACATTTTTCAACTCTGATTCAATCTCACACGGGTCGGTTCACATCATGCTCGATTAATAATGGAAGTTATAATCGCAATTAAAAATATCATGCGATGTACCTATACAAGACACAATTTTCATTAAAATATCATACGATGTACCTATACAGGACACAATTATCATTAACATATCATACGATGTACCTATACAGGACACAATTATCATTAACATATCATACGATGTACCCATACAGGACACAATTATCATTAAAATATTACACGATGTACCTATACAGGACACAATTATCTTTATATTACCATACGATGTACCTATACAGGACACAATTATCATTAACATATCATACGATGTACCCATACAGGACACAATTATCATTAAAATATCACACGATGTACCTATACAGGACACAATTATCTTTAAAATACCATACGATGTACCTATACAGGACACAATTTTCATTAAAATATCATACAATGTAACTATTCAGGATACAATTATCATTAAAATTAATTCAACCAGAGTGGCAGATACTCTCAGTATCGCCCTGGTGAAAGATGACAATTCAGAAACGAAACTTTACTTGACGTGGCTTAAGCCGTGTTTGGTGGCCAGATACGAATAGCCAGGTACTTCCAAACCTTCTTGTGTGTTATTCACAAAAAAAATAAAATATATATATATATTTAATATCAATATATATATATATATATATATATATATATATATATATATATATATATATATATATATATATATATACTGGTAGATAAAATAGGTGGAACGTCACACAACCCTGTCTTGGCGCACACTTCTTGCTGTATTTACATTCATAGATACGCTTTTGGTATTCCAACTCTTGACATGATATAAGTATTTGATTGACCTGATCTAGTCAAGTCTGCCTGGAACTTTTATTTATATGATTGTCATAATATAAACTCTACACTCCACTCTCTGTCCATCTAATCTAAATGTCCAAGCCATCATGTGGGGTTTTTTTAATCTCATTCGTTATATTTATACTAACCATGCAATCTTTATGAATTTCCTCTTTCATTATTTAATCTGACACGATTTTTCAACAGGAACGACTTGCAGGGTTCTGCTCTATTTTCTAAATTTAAAAATTCTCTATTTTAGTAAATTTAAAAATTATAGTAAGTGATCGTAGTTTAGGCATTCTACAGGATTACAAATTTTTAAATTTACATTGGATATCTTTTTGTTTTTATATCGTTTGTGAAATCCAAAACTACAAAGGAGTAATTTTCACTTATCTCTCGTCTGTCATCCCCTACATTTACTATGGCAGACCATTAATAACCCGCCATACGCTTCTCCACTGAGCATCCAACTACAAAATAATACCATCGGGTCAATGTACAACCTACATCACCATGAAGTTGACTGAATACACTTTACACAATATAGTGGGCCAAACTGGAGAATCTACCAGTTTGTCCATTTAATATACCGGACTACTTCCTTTATCGCGTCAGATTTGTGCTTGTCATGGCGGAAAATAAGCCAACAAGCAGTTGCCACGGAAGGACACAAATGATGGGAATATGAAAAAAAAGCTTTCGTGTTTCATGTTATGAGATCAGCGCTTGATCTGCAATGTACAGATGAAATATGATATTATTGTAGTTTTTTTTTAATTTTTCTACAATTTAGCTAAATGCACGAAATCTTACATTAATCTTTTGTTGTTGATCTTATTCTAGACGGGATTAATCCTCCTCCGCTACTGTTTACCAGCAGCTCTGGTCCATAGCCTTTCTAGTCTAGCCTTCAGGCTTTTTTTATTTATTTTTATGGTGAAAAAGAGTCCTAACTGCTCCCAACCGTCTAAAGCCAGTGAGGCTATGGCATCCCCGGTTGGGGTGTGTTGTGAAGTTGTTGGGTGGGGGAATCATATGGGAAGAGGAAGGATGGTAAGTATCTGCTTATTCACGATTTGGTCACTAAACACAACTAAATCTATTTCAAGCCATGTTTCAATTCTGAACGGTGGTCTTCCACCAGGGCCTCCATGGTCGAGTGGCAAGACGCTCGACTACGAATCCAAAGGTCGTGGGTTCAAACCCGGCGTGCGCCAATAACTTTTATTTAATTAATATGTGTCATAACACATTTAATTCATATTATAAAAAGTATATTTGCGGCACTTTCAGAGTGGTAGATACTCTAAATATCGCCCTGGTGAAAGACCATTATTCAGAATCGAAACGTTGCTTGAAATGGCTTTAGCCGTGTTTGGTGAACAGGTCTGAATAGCCAGATACTTCCCAACCTTCATCTTCCCAATTTCCTTCCCCTCCCCACTACCTTCAGCCTCACAACATACCCTATTTGGGGTTGCCATAGTCTCACTGGCTTTAGACGGTTGGGAGCAGTTGAGACTCTTGTGCGGTATTCATATAAAAATAAAAAAAGGGCCAAACTTAAAGTATCTACCACTCTGGAACGTGCCGCAAATAAACTTTACATTATTTCATATGAATTAAATTTGTCATGAAACATTTTGATTAAATAAAAGTTATTTGCGCACGCCGGGCTTGAACCCACGACATCTGGATTCGTAGTCGAGCGTCTTGCACGCAGGCCGTCTCTGCTTTTTCATTATTCTCAAATCTAATCTTTCAGTCAGTCCACCTTTTTCTCTCTGCCCTTCCACTGGCAGACCAATTTGATAAAGATTTTCTATGTCCTGTTTTTCCACATGGTCAACCGACAGTATTTGGACTTGCACAATCTAACGATAGTTTTGTGCTAAATAGATTATGCAATTCATGGTTCGTCTGATTGTAGAACTGCCGTTTTCTAGAGTGTGTTTCAAAAGTACTTTGCATTAAAAAACTGTTTATTTTGTCTTGAGTTAAGCATCGTTTAACAACTGTGAGTGACTTTTGTGGTCTTCTTTATCTTACCTAAGGCTTTCTGGAAAGCAGTGGGCTCTTAATAAAAGGGCAGGTGCAATGAGAGACTTCCTTCAGATGACGTTCAGCTTATTGATTTAATAAACCTCCAAAGAATTCAAAGGCACTAGGTATTGCTGCTAACTTCATCAGAACCCGCTCGGTTAGCGATAATGCCGTAGAAAACGGTATCCGGTCGTGCGTCGAAACTTCATATTTCGAAGTTCGTTGTAAGACAGAGGGCGAGATTCGTTATTTTCAACACCAATCTTCCCTTACAGTTATGAAAGCATCTGCTAACAGCTAGTAGGCGAGTTTTTAACTCTCCCGTAATCTTTTATAACTTATTTAGTTAGCTCTTCACCAGCATAATATACAAATATCGTATGTGTGCGGTATATTATAGACCATAGCGAGTCTACGCATTGTAAACACAATTTATATTCTGGCAGCTTTGTTAGCCGACTACAAAAGAAACCATACAAATTGAAGCTGAAATATTCGGAATGAATATCATAATTAAAGCACGATGAATCGCACAAACACACCAGTCTTTTTGACCGAATTTAAATGTTATTAGAATTTACTCTTTGTAATAAGAGTTACTTACAAATTTCAACATGTGAATTAATAGCAAATATTTATATTTATTTTTTAAATAATATCAATAATCTTCAACGTAAATATGAAACAGAAAAAAAGCGGTCCCGACTGAGACTCGAACTTTGAACTTCTAGTCTATCCGGGAGTGACGCTTATGCCAATTGAGTCAGCGGGACCTTATAAGAAACCGGCATTTTTAATCGATCTCATCAAATTTATAATATTATTTTATTTCAATTTTTCTTCCGATTTGGCTGCCATCTTTGTATGATACACAAAGCTCTGTTCAAGCACATATTATATACCTTAATGTTATCGTATATTATTTCAGTAATTAACATAAAAAAATTGCAGGCATAAAAGTTTTGAAGTTAGGTCTAATTTATGCAAATATTAAGTTTATATTTTATAAAACAATACTTCGTTAGTTTCGTAACATGAATTTTGTGAAATTACATCTCACGGCCATTTGACAAGTTTACTACTAATTTAACTAAATAACATAAAACTGTACTGAATACTTTACGCCCGTGGAATTGACTATAAGATAGTCACTGACTTTCTTTTCGGAGACCTAAAGCAGGGGTAAGATTTGTAAATAAAACTAAAACTTGTTAGAAGTTTTGCAGAAAACTGACTCGCTGAGCGAATCGCCTTTCTTTTTAATCGGGTTCAAAAAGTTCACTTGTTTAATGCGGTCAATTACTCTTATCTTCACAAGAATGCGGGTGAACGCTAAGAACAGAGGTATTATTAGGAGGAGCCGTTGCGCCAAATATATATAACGATAAAAATGTGTTATAAAATTTTAGCTTTGATACTGACGAAACTAACTTTGTATAAGACCACAGATTTTATTTTATTTCTTATGATCGACCGGATTCGCATACCCTAAACATCATCAAGGTATAAAATTAAACTAAGCAAACAAAACATACGATGTGTGTTCTTTTTTAATGTAACAATAATATCAGGACTGAGTCGCTTTGTACCTAGATTGCATACGGTGGGTAATTCTTTCGCTGAAATAGTAGATATATTCAACTGTACTGAATCTAGTTACAAGAAGGCTATAATAGCATACCTCTTTCAAAAATGCTACTGTGAATTTGCATTTATAATATTTCTATCAACTTAATTATGTTTTTGGGTGCTAATCATTGTTATTTTTATGTCACTATTATGTTTTTTGTTTTTATATCATAAGTTATGTAAAAGCCCATGAGGGCGTATAAAATTTAATTAAATAAATACTCATAAATAATCAATTAAATTTGGCAAGTAGTCCAATATTAAGTATATTTCCCGTAAACTCATAAAATTTCTCACTATCCTTTTATCACGTTCTCAGTTGACGTTTAGCCTCTTTCATTTCATATTATCTGTCTCTTTCTCTCTGTTCCTTTGTTATTCTTTTGTTTTCTTGTTGTACTCTCTTATTTTATTTTATATTGTTTTCTCCCTCTGTATGTATGAGTGTATATAACCACACACTGTGTATTTTGTTGTTTAGTTTAATTTTGTACTCTGCTGACGCCTAGGCTAAGCAAAACCGGTCGGTCATAAACATTAAAATAAAATCTGTAGCCTTGTACAAAGTTGATATTTCATTTTCATTAAATATGTAAGTGATTGCTTATACGAAGATATTTGATATTAATGGTTAAGAAAATATACTCTACTTATCAAAATTATGGTCGGGAAACATTTTTGAAGTTATTTTATCATTTGAATTCCTTAACTATATGGCTTATAATGGTTTAAGTATAAGTTTCTGCTGTGCGATACAAGAACTATCGTTAAAATAATCCACATACTTTATTTTGAGAAAAACAAGAATTCGTATTTAAATACGTATTTCGCTGTTCGTGAAAAGATTCGAACTCGTGGGATAAACTTTTAAAATGAAAAAAATCCTTTTAGTGCGTAATAATGCAAAAAACTCTGATGTGCATAGGTTTGTTACTCTATTTATGGATATGACTTTCTGAAGAGATGAGTTTTGAATATCGCGCTAAATCTTGTTCTGTCCAAGTTCACGTCGAATATTACAAGTATTACTATCTGATACTCTTAAAGCGATATCTTTAAACTTAGTATCTGAATGAACGAAGAAAGTGGTGTGAAAAAAATATATGATGCATAAGTGAATGGAGGACGAAGTCGGGAACGCCTGAGGAAGACATGACACGATCAAGTGAATGAAATACTTAAATCAAGCCATGTGAAGAGTCAGAATAACAAAAAAGTATGTATGAGACGAGTTTGAATGTGAATGAAGCAAGGAGTGTGTGCCAAGACAGAGTTGTATGGCTGTCCGTTCTATCTGCCTACCCCTGCGGGGAAACAGTTTGACGGTTAGTTAGTTAGTATCTGATACGGATTTATGTTGATTGTATTTTTTACTTTTTATTTACTTTAGATATACATTTTCCCATTTTAAGAAATAACCTTTTGCCTGCCCTGAGGAAATTTTTCCCATTTTAGACAGTCGAGGGAATTTTTCCAAATTCTTTTACCAATGTTTATGGGAAGGTTATACGTAACGTCGCCGTACATTCCGTTTTGCGGGACCCTGCTCCGTTGTTCCGAAGAAAAGCGTCGGGACGCCGAAATGTCCCGTTTTCAGATAGCAGACTACTCACGCCATCAAATTAATAGCACAACGTCTCAGCTGAATAGCAATTTCTAATGTTTTCTTGAAGCCAGAGATGATCGATATTTTTGTCACGCTAACTGTGATCATCGTGAGAGGGGGAAAGGGGGACAAAACAAAATGCACTTCCCTCCCCCCACGAAAACGATCAAAACAAATTTAAAAAATTGCAATATTGCATTTAGTTATTTATTACATGATTACAAACAATTTTTTTTTTATAAGAACACAGTAGTAAGTACAGTTGTTATAATAATTCTAATAAAAATAAATTAATATGCAGAAGTGCTACTATGTTTTGTTCGGTCGATATTAGTTCCTAGCTTTAGCTAGGCAGATTACCTGTCCTAAGGAACCAAATGCATTCGCTACGCGACGTGTCTCACTTGTGGGTTTGCATAAGATTATTTGAAAAATAAATTTATAGTATTGAAGATTAACGACAGTCGATAGATATTGGATACAGTAAGAGGGCAGGTAAATAAAATTAAAATACAAAAACCAAACGGTATTAAAGTTTCACTTTTTTATAGTGAATACCGCACAAGAGTCCCAACTGCTCCAAACCGTCTAGAGCCAGTGAGACTATGGCATCTCCAATTGGCATATGTTGTGAGGCTGAAGGTAGTGAGGAGGGGGAGGAGGTGGGAAACAGGAAGGTTGGGAACCACCTGGCTATTTAGATCTGGTCACCAAACACGGCTAAAGCCATTTCAAGCAACGTTTCGATTCTGAATGGTGGTCTTTCACCAGGGCGATACTTCCACTCTGGAACGTGCTGCAAATGTACTTTTTTATTATTTTATGTGAATTAAATGTGTTATGACCTTAGAGTAATAATGTATGGAGAGAGAGCTAAATTATTTTTACCCAACCTATACAAACTTGCGATAAATCACTTTCTCCGGGTTTTTACGTCGTACATCATGAGAGGGAAAGAGACAACAAAAAATAACACACCGCTTTTATGTACTGTAAGGATGATCTTGGTCTCCCGCGTCTACGGGGACTCCGCCCACATGTTTTCATATGCGATTTAACTCGACACAACTAAACGGTTTTTCAGGTTAAATGCTATGTTTTCGTTGATAACAAAACTGAGAAAAAGTGACTGGATATACGAACAAACAAAAATATTATGTCGACATGTGCTATGAATGGATGTATAAATACCCTAGCTCTAGTTCTAGCCACGACCAGGTCTGCCGAGTCCGGCAAAAATCATCAAAAACCGACTACACTGACTTGAATAGGTATCACTCTATGTACTCTAAGGTTACGATAAAAGTTATTGGCGCACGCCGGGTTTGAACCCGCGAATTCGGATTCGTAGTCGAGCGTCTTACCACTCGACCACAGAGGCTGTCCACTGCAGCTAATATTTTGGAAGGTACTTTACAGCCCGATTACAAAAGTATCAGAAGGTACTGTTAATGCAAGCAAGAGAATTTTACAAGTTAAGAAACAATGTGTCACGAACAACAAAAATGTAAAATAATATTACGCTTTCGAGTAAGCAAAACAATATGTATGAATCAGCCATCTTACCAATGCATTGGTTTAAGGGTCAGTAAATAAGGTAACGTTGGTTATATGCCATTAGGTGCTATTTTATTATCTGGTGTTATCTTACGAGAGCTGTGAATACATTACAGTGTGGTGGGAACACCGAGATGCGACAACGTTCATGAAAACGCGGTAAAATCCTCGACTCTAGAACTAAATAAAAGTCACAGTTTCAAAACGTACGAATGCCCAAAAATAAAAAGTTTAAGTTTGTTTTAAGCTTTCCGTGCCCGAAACCAAAAATTGAACGTATTATCCGAAGGGATCATTTGATCTCGCTTTTTACACCGTGGCTCATATTCTTCACAAAAATGACCATGACAACAGAATAAATAGTTTAGCACTAGAAAGAAAGAAAGTTATTAAAATTAAAAGTCATATTCTTAATAATCAGGTAAATTTGTCCAGTAGTCCAATATTAGGTATATTTCCTGTAAACTCGTACAATTTATCGTTATTCTTTAATTACCTTCTCAGTTGACGCTTTGCTTCTTTCATTTAATATTATTTTTCTATTTCTCTCTGTTCCATTGTTATAATTTAAATGTTATTCTTGTTTTCTCATTGTTTTGTTATTTTTTATTTTATAAATCATATTAATAAATATCTCTCTGTATATAACCGCACACTTTCTATTTTTAGTTTAATTTTGTATCCTGATGATGCTTAGGCTAAGCGAAACCGGTCGGTCATAAAAAATAAAATAATATTCGTGGTCTTATACAAAGTTATATTTTCATTTCTTTAAATATGTCAAACCACAAAGTGATTACTTTATACAAAAAAAAAATTAAAGAATATATTGAATATTTGGGTTTAACATTATTCAATTCATAACAGTGTAAATTTAAAAATTCACGAGTCAAATAGATTCATCCGTGCAGCGGAAACACGAGTGATTTCATTGTTTGCATTTTTGTTATGCACCTCAACGGGAAATGAAATTTCCAACGCGTCATGAAAGTTGAATCGTAAAAGCGCATGCATGAAAAAGCATCGAAAGGGGAAAGCAGCGATGATGGATGTGCTCCAGTAAAATCCCCTAAATGTGGTTCGAAGCACGAACGAAAAATATATACGAGTATATTTAGCTGCAATTTTAGCAAATCGAGCTTGAATGCCTTTTGCAAAATTTACAAGAGATGATTTTTTCATTGGTAATAAATGATCACATATTTATTTTTTAGAAATGAAATAATATCAATAACCTTAAACGTAAATATGAAACAGAAAAAAGTAACGGTTGTGACCGAGACTCGAACTCGGAACCTCTACTCTTTCCGGGAGTAACGCTTCTGCTAATTGAGCCATCGAGACATTAAAAGAAACCGGCATTTAAATCGATCTCATTCTTATTATTTCTAATTTTGAAACTGTTAATTCGTGGTGGAATTCCATTTTAATGATTTAATAAAACAATTTTTTGACTTTATTCCACTTTTATTTTATGACTGGACCGGTTTCAGCCTATGATGGCCACTAACTATAACTAGTCTGAAGATGGCCGTCATAGGCTGAAACCGGTCCAGTCATAAAATAAAAGTGGAATAAAGTTAAAAAATTGTTTTATTAAATCATGATCTCATTCTTCATTTGAAAATTATTAATTTCTTTTTTTTTTCAATTTTTTCCTTCGATTTGATTGCCATATTTGTAACATAAAAGTTTTAACCTTTATGTGACTGAAAGAGTACCCGGGTACCCTTTTCGATTTTCAACATAGATTTTTTTTATGTTCCAGTTAGTCTAACTGGCTGAAACTTCCTGACTTCTCCACAATAGTAAAAATGACAATTGAACATAACCGTTGAATATGTGGAGGGTGGTATGTCAACGGAAAACGCTTTAGTATAAGTTAAACTTTCTGATGACTAAAAGGGTATCCGGGTACTTTCATGTGTTTTATATGGAATTTGAAGCTTGTTCATATACATTCATCATTTTATCTTATTTTAAATGATCAATATGATGTACTTTAGTGTTCAAAGTACATCACTTGTATCCTTTATACTATTTTTAATCACCCACTGAATTAAAAACCCCAAAAAAATATGGTACTGGGTGAAATTCCTATCCACTTCCCCAACTAAGTCAACATGTATTACGTCATAAAAATGGTCCAGCAAACTTCAGCAAAAGATATACTGTAAAAAAAGACCTTCATATTAATTTTAAAAGGGTGTAGTTTTCTTCAGTCATATATTACGCTACACAAATTATCCAAATATTATTATAAGGGTTAAAGTTGATTCTAATTTAATATAAAAATACATTTAATATAACACCGTAAAAATATGATTATGGTTTTCCATTCTCCGCACTTTGAATCGATGGCCAAGAAAGTTTTGCAAGTTTTCAACATGCGAATTTTAATACTTACATAAAATAGAAAAACATCAGAACAATATCAATAATTTAAGGTAACTTCCAAAAATAGACTAAAGCCTCTGAATTTGCTCGTTCTTATAGAGTTCTTAAATTCAGGTTCAGAGTTTAGAATGGCAGATGTTAGAATTTCTGTAGGCCGTAAATATAGCTTAACTATAATATTCTGGCATTTGAAAATGCCTACAAAGATCTCTTGAAATAGCACTGGGCGAAATTGCTTTGGACTTTAGATTAAAGCCGCACTACGCACTCCATTAAACGTCGGCACATTGCTCCAAGATTATTTTAATATGATACCTCTTACCGCTCTACCTTGCTCGCTGGATATTATTTTATAAATCAACTCTATTTCAAACAATTTCTAAGGACTTAGTTCTCCAAGTCATATTTCAAAACGAATTTAATCTTGGATATAAACGAGTCTTGTGTTCGCAGAATTTATATTTAAAGTTCAGCGAGAATGCTTGATTGTCTTTATAGCTGTGTTTGTGAAATAAATATAAATGTTGGAGATTAGATTTGTACAGGGCGAGGAGGAACGTGGAGAGATTAGAGATATCAGTAAATGAACCCAACCTTCATACATATTTGGAAGTAATACGTTAAATGTGTAGAATCATATAACTCAGTTATGCTCATTATTGGGTCGGCATCCAAAATAGACACTTTTTGGCTTTCTAGTACAAACAATACTTCAAATGATTAATCTGTTAATTATTTATGGGTAATTAGAAAAATGTCTGAGGTTTCCAGTGAATACAATTATTAAACAGTAATCTTTTATTTTTTTTATAAAAAGAATTCTAAAATTTTAGGTAAAACGTTAACAAATGCTTTTTATGGTTTCAAAACTGCATCTTATACTGAAAGTTTAGTATGTTTTTCATAGAATTTAAGATATTACAGTTGTTTAATTGTATTCACTGGAAACCTCAAACATTTTTCTAACTACCCATAGAAAATTTTCATTTCACAGATGTATCATTTGTTGTATTGCAGAATGCTATAAAGTAACGTTCAGTGTCATTATTGAGTGCTGACTCTTAATATAAACATAAAAAGTTTACATTTCAACGAGCATTAAACCAGCACTTTTTATCTAAAGAAAATTTCACCTCAAATGTAAAGCATGAATCCTGGCTCAGTGTTTTTTTTTGCTTTTCTACATTTTTCATGTACGCATTATTTTAATGGGAGCAGATAAACCTATTTCGTTCCACTGTCAAAACTATAAAATAAAAAAATTCCGTGTTTGCTGAAGGCGCAAAAACTTTTAAACGGTGAACTCTGCCAACACAATATTTGCAAAACTTTTTTCTATCTAAAATTTTTAGGACCATGAAATTATTATTGGAGACATATTTAATGTAATAATGCGTTATAAATAAAAAAAAAATAGTAACTCAGTTTAAGCGGTTCCCTTCAATGGTTAGAGTCATATAGTAAAATGAGAATTAACTTATCAAAGCTTAATGCTTTATTTTGATATTAATTATTGAAGTAATATCAATCATTTTCAACCAAATATGAAACTGAACAAAGAAAATTAAAAAAAGGTTAAGTTGTGACCGAGACGTAAACTTGGAACTTCTACTCTACCCTAGAGTAACGCCTCTGCCAATTGAGCTACCGAAACCTTTTTGAAACAGCAATTTTTATCAATCTTATAATTTTTGCAAGCAGCCATCTTAGTATTATTTTAAAAGCTCTTCCCGAGCACTGTTGTACACCTAGATACCATCGTCTTGAAAAAACTATTCATATTTATTTACGGAAGATCTTTCGATTTTTTTACAAAGTCTAGAGTTAACTCGAAGCTTTATGCTTTATTTATCAATTATTGAAATTATTAATTAATTATTGAAACATTGTCAATATTTTTTTAACGAAATATAAAACAGAAGAAAAGAAGACACATTTGAAAATATAATATAATTTAATATTTTCCAATAACGTATATCTTTCAACGGTCTATAACTTCTAGATCTTTTTGCATTTGTTGTATTTATCATATTGTACGAATTGTTGTTTGATTTACTGCTGATTTTCGGGAATATGATGATTACTTACGAGTACTATCTCAATTTATGGAAGCTTTTGCAATTGATAATAAAAAATGCAAATAGAATAACCCTGGTGACCCCCATTGATTGTATTTGATGACCAAATCTGAATAGACAGGTGCTTTCCAACCTTCCTCTTTCCCATTTTCTTCCCCTCCCCACCACTTGTGCGATTCATAGTAATTTAAAAAAAAAAATGTGTGAAAAAATCATGTTTTATTTTAATAATATGTGTCATAACACATTTAATTCGTATAAAATAATATTGAGTATATTTGAGGCATGCATCACCATTCAGACTTGAAACGTTGCTTGAAATAGCTTTAGCCGTGTTTGGTGACTAGATCTTAATTGCCAGGTTATTTCCAACCTTCCTCTTTCTCTTCCCCACTACCTTCAGCCTCACAACATACCCCGATAGGAAATGTCATAGTTCCACTGGTTCTAAACGGCAGTTGGAACTCTGGTGCCGTTTTTATGTCTGTTTGGTGACTAGATCTGAAGTGCTAAATTCTTTATAAAATAATATGTATCATTATACAGTTAATTCACATAAAATAATATAAAGTTTGTTTGAGGCACGTATACCATTCAGAATTAAAACGTTACTTGAAATGAATTTGGCTGTGTTTGGTGACTAGATCTTTATTGGCAGGTTATTTCCGACCTTCCTCTTCGCCATTTCCTTTCCTTCTCCACTACCTCCAGTCTCACAAAATACCCCGATAGGAAATGTCATAGTTCCACTGGCTCTTAACAGTTGGATCCCTGGTGCCGTCTGTTTGGTGACTAGATCTGAAATGTTAAATTCTTTCGAAACTTCTTCTCCATATACTTTGCCTCCCCTCCACCTTAAGCCTCACAACATACCCCAACTGGGGATGCCATAATACCACTAACTTTAGACGGTTGGGACTCTTGGGCAGTTCATATTTTTGTTTCGTCACTAGATCTGAATTGCCAGATTCTTTCCAAATTATCCTCTTCCCCATCTACTTCCCCTCACCACCACCTTCAGCCTCAGAACATACCCCAACATGGGATTCTATAGTCTCACTGGCTCCAGTCGGTTGGGACTCTTGTGCGATTTTTACTCTTTTAGGCGTGTTTAGTGACTAGATCAAAATGATGTCAAGTATTTATAAATATAAGTATGTATAAAAATTAAACAATTAAATTTTCAAATGTACACGGAACTTAACTAACTAACCATCACGCCGTTTCACCGTAGGGTTAAGCAGAGAGGGCGGGCCACCATATAACTCTGTCTTGGCACACACTCCTTGCTTCATTCACATTCATACATCGTCTCATACATACTCTTCTGTTATTCTAACTCTTCACATGACTCGACTCAAGTATCACTCTGCCATACATCAGGGTTGGTATAAGCACTCTATTGTGGACTGCTAGTTTCGCTTCTTTGGACCATTTCTTATTTGCGCCAACAGCGTTCAGTCCTCCATTTATGGAGTTTCCTGCATTCACCCTTCTTTCAATATCAGCCTTTCCGTCTCTCGTAAACATACTTCCTAAATACACAAACTCATCCACTTACTCCAAGTATTCATCATCCACAATTATATTGCACGCTGTTCTCGTACTCTCTCTTTCACACACCATGGTTTTGGACTTGCTTTCAATCATCATTATCATAAATAATAAAATGTAAAAATAACAAAATAAAATATTAAATGTATGTCTCATATAATTTAAAGAGAATTGACATATTATTATATTTTATAATTTTTTATTATGTAACCGCATAACTTTTCTTCGGAAGAGTAACACACATTTTTACATTGTACTTAAAGAAATCGTTCATTTTGTGTAACATTTGGTATAATCCCACTATATACGAGTATGTATGTTACTTTCTTTTGTAATAAAAAAATATGTATATATATAAAGAAGCAAAAAAACTCGAAGGCATTGAACGTGTTGGTACTTAAAAACATCAATGTCAAAGTATTATAAGTTATTCTAACTTCACAAATGCAAGCAATGTAAATTTATATCATAATATGATAAAAGGACGAGTAAATATTTTATGACAATAAGCCTACGGTTTTTAGTAGACAGTAAGGACATTGAATAACAAGGATATACGAGTAAACCGGAACTAAGCAACATTCGCTCCAGTATTCAAAATATCGCAATTCCGACAGGACAAAAGTGCCTTCGGTCTCTATTTAAAGCCACCTCCATAACTTAATGAAGGTTCTTCTTCCGTGTCTTATTAATTCAACCCCTCCTCGTGGGGGTGAACTGGTATGGAATATACTGTGGAGGACGTTAAATTCGCGTGGTATAATGTGTGCGGCGTATGCGGAGTGTTAGACGTATATATTAGAGGCTTCGTGAACGTTGAGCGCAGTGAAAACTTAATTTTTACGCAGACAAAAATAACTCACAGAAAAACTGTTTTTCCTGTATTTTTGCCCAATATATTGTGTTATTTGAAGTAAGGAAAATAAGCTTTTCTGGAACACTGCAAAAGGTGATTTTAATGGAAATTTAATACATTTGATCCCGAGTGGTAGAAACTACATTATAGTTGTTATCGCCCTGGTGAAAAATCACCATTCAGAATCGTAACGTTACCTAAAATGGTTTGAGCACTGTTTGGTAACCAGATCTAAATAGCCAGGTACTTCCTAAACTTTGTCTTCCCCCATCTCCTTCCCCTCTCTACTAGCTTCAGCCTCACAATATACTCTAATTGCGGATTCTTTAGTTCAAATGGCTCTAGATTACTAATTACCAAGGCACGTTCCAGAGTGGTGGATACTCTCAGTATCGCCCTGGTGAAAGACCACCGTTCAGAATGGAAACGTGACTTTAAATGACTTTAGCCGTGTTTGGTGACCAGGTCTGAATAACCAGGTACTTCCAACCACCCTCTTCCCCTTGCCTTTCTCCTTCTCTTATCTACCATCTTCAGCCTCACAATATACTTCAATTGCGGATTATTTAGTTCAAATGGCTCTAGATTACTAATTACCAAGGCACGTTCCAGAGTGATGGATACTCTCAGTATCGCCCTGGTGAAAGACCACCGTTCAGAATCGAAACGTCACTTTAAATGGCTTTAGCTGTGTTTGGTGACCAGATCTGAATATCCAGGTACTTTCAACCTTCCTCTTTCCCATCTGCTTCCCTTCCCACCACCTTCAGCCTTACAACATACCCAATTGGCGGTGCCGTAGTCTCACTGGCTCTAGACGGTTGGGAGCAGCCCACACACTTGTGAAAAAAAATCTCAACGAAAGTTTATCTTGTTTTCAAATAAAGTTTAATCAAGCTTTAGTAAAATACTATATATTAAAATAAATTAGTATATATGAATAATTCTCTTCACTGCTCAACTGAGTATTCTGAATAGTGTAAGGCGGAAGGCCGACTTCCTTCCATTCATTCCAAGAGACATTTGACCGGAAGAATTCATTACGTCAGGAATTATTCATTATTCCAAGTGCTTGTGTATGCACGCCGCAGCGTGGAACTGCCAAACGAGACCAGCTCAGTTTCCTCATTAGTTTATATTAAATTTGTGATGCAGCGATTCTTACTTTGACGATTTTCACTCACTAAATTCCTCGATTGTGAAAAAAATAGTGCCTCGAATTCCTCATCAATGAAATTTTCTGTCTTTTTATTCTGTGTTCCCTGAATTTTTCCTTTCACAATAAGTTCAGATCGATGGTATTTTTCACTAGACTTGGCCATAGGAGAATCTGGAAGATTTCTGTAAGGTTTTTGTTTATACGAAAATATGTCGAAGGATTTTGCGTATTTAGAAATCGTTTTGATTATTGTTTTACGTTGGTGATATGGATAAAACATGGCGAATATTGTATTATTTTATTCTACTAGTGTGTTATTTCACACCAAAAATAAATAGTATATTCGCGGCACGTTCCGGAGTGATAGATACTAATAGTATCTATTCCGAATCGAAACGTTGCTTGAAATGGCTTTAGCCGTGTTTGGTGACCAGATCTGAATAACCAGGTACTTCCCAACCTTACTCTTCTCCATTTCATTCCCCTTCCTACTTACTACCTTCAACCTAACAACATACCCCAATTTGTGATGCCATAGTTCTACTGACTTAAGACAGTCGGGAGCAGCTTAAACTCTTGTACGGTTTCACTATAAAAAATAAAATATAAAACCTAGTGTTTAAAAATGATTAAGGTGATATTATGACAATATAGACACGGTTTATTTTATAGTTTATATATAATGTTAGATTTCAGCAATACCTTTCTTAAGTCTTAAATATATAATGGTGCGTGGTTTGATTAATATTGATATCAATATTTTACCTGTAAGTTGGGTTGTTAATATCATGTAAAAAGCACTCCAGGAGTAATTCTACGTAAGAAGTGCACCTTCTGACGGAGGTTTTTTAAAATAAGCTCACAGTAGAATGCACTTGGGTGAAATCACACTAATTTGCGCTTCATAGATGTAATTAATATAATGATTATTTATTTATCTTAATTTAGATCACATCATTGTGTGTTCTAATATAAAAGATTTAATGTACATACAGACATGATTTTTTTTCAAACGTATTTTTCTGATGACGTTTAATAAACTTAAAATTTAAAAATATATATTTATTTATATATATCGGGTTACAAAAAAAATAACATACAATATACCAAAATTAATAGTTATGGAAAACAATTTTTTTTTATTCTTTTTCAAATTGACGAATATTGTCTATTGTAGTGATTTCTGATGGAATTTTATTGTATAATTGGACGACCCGGTACATGAGAGATTTCTATGTGCTTGATTTTTTCCTTGTTGGCAATGTAATTAATTTTGCATTTCTCGTCTCATGTCCGTGTATCTCATAGTTATAATGTATCCTACCTTTTATTCTTACATCGTAAAGATAAATTTATACTGGAAACAGCTGCGGCCTCCATGGTCGAGTGGTAAGACTACGAATCCAAAGGTCGCGGGTTCAAACCCGGCGTGCGCCAATAACTTTTATTTAATTCACATGTGTCATAACCCATTTAATTCATATAAATATAATAACAAGTATATTTACGACACGCCCCAGAGTGGTAGAGTATCGCCTTGGTGAAAGACCACTATTCAGAATCGAAACGTTGCTTGAAATAGTTTTAGCCGAGTTTGGTTACCAGATCTGAATAGCCATATACTTTCCAACCTTCTTCTTCTAAATTTCCTCCCCCTCTCCACTACCTTCACCATCACAACATACCCTATTTGGGGATACCATAGTCTCACTAGCTCTAGACGGTTGGGAGCAGTTGAGACTCTTATGCGGTATTCATATAAAAATAATAAAAAAGCTTGAATATCTTTTAAATACTTCTGATATTCTTGTAATTATGTTAGTCCGACGATTGACATGTCGCAATTCAAACAAATTATTCACTGGGTCGAACCATGTCTTTCCGGAATATCTCCGACTTCTCTTTCCACCCCCCTGCATGTTATTAAATTGGATACATCAAGTTTTATTTTCAAAAGTCAAACATTCCCGGGTTAAGAATAACCTGACAATATTTGAAAAACTCCTACTGCCATCATAATAAGCGGAAGATGTTGCTTGTGCAATTATGGAGGACTTAGCTAGCAGAGGAATTGAACTCACAACGCCCAGTGGGAATCCGACTTGTTTGTCCACTCACCTACTAACCAGTCAAATAAATAAATCGTAAATGTGAAGAAACTAGTATAAAACGTTTGAAAAACTTTATTGGAGTATTAAAAAATGCATTTGGAAGGCTAAACAGAAACATTACGTTAAACAGGTCGTATAAAAGCACTCTTCCATAAATTATTTCTTTGTGTTTTAATTTTGCTTGTTGTCTGCGTTTATATCACAGTGTTCGTTGTAAATTTCTTCGGCGTTTAAAGCCTTATTTCCTTTGTTAAAACCGCAATGTATGCGGCATAATAACAATATTATGGTGAAATCTCGGCGGTAATGCACCTCTCTGAAACGAAGCCTTATTTTTATGATTTCACGTACATTCTGAAGTACTTCCTACGTCATTAAAGAATTTATTTACGTCAGTCATTACAGCAAATGTTAGAATGAGGTTGGAAGCCTTTGACGGTACGCGAACTGACGTTTTCCAGAGTGGAAGATACTGTAAGTATCGCCCTGGTTAAAGATCACCATTCAGAATCGAGACGTTGCTTGAAATGACTTTAACCGTGTTTGTTGACCAGATCTGAATAGCCAGATACTTCTTAACCTTCCTCTTTCCCATCCCCTTCCCTTCCCCACTACCTTCAGCCTCACAACATACCTTAATTGGGGATGCCATAGTTTCACTGGCTCTAGACGGTTGTGAGCAGTTGGGACTCGAAATGTTGTTTTTACCATCATTTTTTATCAACCGACAGCCGCATTCTTTCGTTTGTCGGATTATACCGAAGCTCTATCTTTCCCTACTAATGGAGGTGTTGCGTTGTGTAACCTCTACATACCATCTAAAAAAAAAGAATTACTTACATTTATTAGGTTAGGTAAATTTGACGGCCCTCCATGGTCGAGTGGAAAGACGCTCGACTACGAATCCAAAGGTCGCGGGTTCGAACCCGGCGTGCGTCAATAACTTTTATTTTATTAATATGTGGCCATAACACATTTAATTCATATAAAATAATGTAAAGTTTATTTGCGGCACGTTCCAGAGTGGTAGATACTCTAAGTATCGCTCTGGTGAAAGACCACTATTCAGAATCGAAACGTTGCTTGAAATAGCTTTAGCCTTGTTGGTGACCAGATCTAAATAGCCAAGTGTTTCTCGACCGTCCTCTTCCCTATCTCCTTCCCCTCCTCACTACTTTCAGCATCACAACATACCCCCATTAAGAATGCCATAGTCTCACTAGCTCTAGATGGTTGGGAGCAGTACTTTTTTAGGGTATTCTCTATAAAAAAGGTAGTTATTTTATTTTAAAGCATACCATCTACGTCTCCATGATACAATACCTCCAAAGTCATTATAATGTTTACGTTTTAGTACTGTGAATATGATTAGATCCATCTAACCAACCCTTTTAACAAACAACCCTCCCTAAACTCCCCCCCTGTGTCCTCTCACCCTACCCCATCGGTGTTCTATGGCCACGTTCTCACGCCATAAAATATTATATTTTATTACGTACAACCCTTACACGTAATGACGTCACGGACCACCTATCATTAAGGTTATGTCGTTGGAAGGGTGTATAGCATTATTATGAAAAGGTTTTTTACACACGATATATTTTATTTTAATGCCTATCTGAAACGGCAGTCTATGTGATTTCGCGACACTAAAAAACAAATCATTCTCAAAAACGTAAAATTTTCTGGAACAATAAAATAAGTCAGATTTATTTATATTTTTTATAGTGAATACCACACAAGAGTCCCAACTGATCCCAACCGTCTAGAGCCAGTGGAACAGTGGCATCCCCAATTGGGGTATGTTGTGAGGCTGAAAGTAGCGGGGAGGAAAATGAGATGAGGAAGAGGAAGGTTGGAAAGTACCTGGCTTTTCAGATCTGGTCACCAAACACGGCTAAAGCCATTTTAGGCAGGGTTTCGATTCTGAATGGTCGTCTTTCACCAGGGCAATATTTTTATTTTTATTGATTTTTGTTGAAAGAAAAACAAACATTTCCGGATTGCGAATAACCTAAAAATATTCGGAAAACTAATACTACCATAATTATAAGCGAAAAATGTTGCTTGCGCAATGATGGAGAACTTAATTAGCGGAAAAAATGAACCCACGACACCCGGGTGGTAACCCAACGCGTTTATCCACTCAGCTACTAACCGGTCAAACACTGAGAGTATCTACCACTTCGTTTCATCTTCTTCCTAGTATCGCCCTAAAGAAGAACCACTATTCCGAATCTAAGCATTGCTTGAACTGGCTTTAACCAGATCTGAATAGCCAGATAATTCCTTACCTTGCCCTTTCCCATCTTCTTCCTCCCTAACTACCTCCAGCCTCACAACATACCCAGATTGTTCCCTCCGGTTAGAAGCATTTGGGACTCTTGTGCAGTTTTCTCATAAAAAAATAATAATAACAATTAAATGCCCTTTGCCGTGTTTGGTGACCATATCTGAATAGACTAATACATCCCAACGTTCCTTTTCCCAATCTCCTGCCCCTTCCTGCTGCCTTCAGCCTCACAAAATACCCTATTTGGGGATGCCATAGTCTCACTGGCTCTAGACGGTTGGGAGCAGTTGAGACTCTTGTGCGGTATTCATATAAAAAATAATAAATAAATATATATATAGTGTAATTTTTTCAAATAGAATACCTCTGCCCAAACTTATTTTCCTCATCTTCTTCCCCTTCTCACTACCTTTATATACCCGGATCGGGGATGCCATAGTCTCACTGGTTCCACACGGTTTAGAGCAGTTTCTTGTGCTGTTTCCTTATAAAAAAATAATAATCTATAGTATTAATACGCTAAGCCGTCTTCTGTACATGATTCAAAAAATTACAAATGCTAATTTACGCTCATACGTCAAAAAGTCTGAAATTTTATTCCGATCACGCTACTTAACGATTTACTCACTGTGTCCCTTTTGACGTGTGGGTAAAGACTAAACTGTTAACTAATTATTTTACAAATAAGATAAATCTGGTATTGACAGATGTCGCAGGCATTAAATGCCCTTTGCCGTTTTTGGTGACCAGATCTGAATAGCCGAATATCTACTAATCAACCTTCTTCTTCCCCATCTCCCTTCCTTTCCCACTCCCTTCGGCCTCACAACATATCAAGAAACCATAGGGACTATTGTCATGTCATGGAATTCTTGTGCGGTATTCAAATTTTCTTTTGTTTTTTAAGTTCAGTTTTCATTCTAAAGCTTGTTCGCTTTATTCCCCTAAAAGTATTCTATTTCGGAGGCTGGAGATCATTCCGGATCTATTTTTATCTCTTCTTCAATAACATATTTTTCTTTCTTATCCAGGACACTAAAAGCTTTCCCGACAGATCTATTTTAGTACTTTGCTTTTGTAAGTTATTGATTTATGTTTTATACTAAAACTTGTACATCGGCCTCCATGGTCGAGTGGTAAGACGCTCGACTACGAATCCAAAGGTCGCGGGTTCAAACCAAGCGTGCGCCAATAACTTTTATTTAATAAATATGTGTAACAACACATTTAATTCATATAAAAATATATGACATATTTGCGACACATTCCAAAGTGGTAGATACTCTAAGTATCGCCCTGGTGAAATACCACCATTCAGAATCGAAACGTTCTTGAAACTGCTTTAGGCGTGTTTGGTGACCAGATCTGAATAGACAGATACTTCCTAATGTTCCTCTTCGCAATCTCCTTCCCCTCCCCACTAATTTTAGCCTCACAATATAACCTATTTGAAAATGCCATAGTCTCTAGACGGTTGGGAGCAGTTGAGACTCTTGTGCGGTATTATAAAATCAAAAATATTTACATATATAATGTAAGTTATTCAAATAGAATACCTTTCCCAAAAACTTACGATTTGTCACTTACACCAATTTGATTTGGGCTTGTCGATTATATATCCGTGGTCGAGTGTTAAGACGCTCGACTACGAATCCAGAGGTTGCGGGTTCAAAACGGCGTGCGCAAATATCATGTATTCAATCAATATGTGTCATAACACATTAAATTCAAATTAAATAAAAAAAATAGAATCTATTTTTGGCACGTTACAAAGTGGTAAATACTCAAAGTATCCCCCTAGTGAAAGACCAGCATTCAGAGCCGAAACGTTGCTTGAAATATAACCCAGAGATATTTGTCTTCCTTTTTTTTTTCTTTAAACTAAAAAATGACTTTAGCCGTGTTTGGTGACCAGATCTGAATAGTCGGGTACTTCCCAACCTTTTTCTTCCCCATCTCCTTCCTCTCTTTAGTACTTTCAGCCTCACAACATACTTGAATTGGGGATGCCATAATTTTTTTGACTCCAGACGGTTGGGAGTATTGGTATTTACTATAAAACAAACAAAAAAATAATATTTGAATGGTAACTCTCCAATAAAAAAGATGCGAACATATGAATTAATGATTGAAAAATATTCGTATCTTATTTCCGTAAATTTCACCAGTCTGAAGATGCTCGTTACAAGGTGAAACCAATCTGGTCTAAAAAAAATAAGTGTAAATAAGTTACAAATTTGTTTCAAGCATAAATTCATATTGAAATAGAATTTTACAATGGTTGATCAATTAAAAATATAAATATGAAATAATTTAATACAGCTACCAATCGAAGCTTTCTCTGAATACTTCCACAGTAGAGATCAGAGGATACAATGGTTCTTTTTGCGCTAGATTTATCTACTTGGACTTACTAGATATTATTTATGTTCTGAGTTTCTAAAGCAATTTAAGTTTAATGTCTCTAACGTAATTGTGAAATGGAAATATCTAATGATGCTTGCCTTTGAATTTATTTTTATCTTGTGGTAGGAAAATGACACTTAATTACTATGTTGTAAATTTTCTTTAGGGCTTCTTTAAGGACTAATTTTGGCTTTTCGTTTCGTAATTTTGTCGTTTTCGCTGTAAGTAACGATAGAATTCATTGCAGGATTTTCACTCCTTTGATGTTGGTCACTCTGAACAAGAATAACGATTCTAAACGCATCTTTAACGACTCGGGAATGTTGTTGTAATATTACGCGCGAGTGTTTTCATCTTAAGATAATATCAAAGTGATTTTGCTAGGAATGCTAACAATTATTTTTCAGCGTCTCTTCTGTTCCTCGTTAACCAATGTTAGAATATTTAAAAAGAAAGACTAACATTCTCAGGTTTGAAATGGCCTGACAATATTTGAAAAGCTCGTATGTACCGCTATCATTACAAACGGAAAAGGTTGTTTGTGTATTGTGGAATATCACTAACTCACTTACCATCGCGCTAATACCTCTCTAAGGGTAGGAAAAGAAGATAGAACACTTATCAGCCCTATATTTGAATACGCTTTTTGCTTCAGTCATCCTAATACTTCCTCCTATGAACGTTCTTCTGTTATGCTACCGCGTAACGCGTCTTGACTCAAATATTTGATTCATTTCACCGTGCTATGTCTTCCTGGGGCGTTCCGGAGTTATTCTTTCATCCATTTGTGCATCTCCTACTGACACTCAGAAATGGCCACTCAATTAGCTTTTAATCGGCATCAGTGTAGCACTGACGTAAACATTTTGCAATTCCTCGCTGGTACAATTTACATCAACGCTCCGTGAAGGCAACACATATCTATCAAAGCCGGGCAGACACTGACTTGTTTCACTCAATGACAGCGCCTCAATCGGACGGTTTTTGAATCATCGTTGTGTCTCCACCACATTCAATGATTTTACGAGTCTGGAGGGTTCCGCCCGTGGCGTCCCTCCGGGTTTTACCCTAATTGAATTTCCTGTATCCACCTTTCTGTCAATATCATTTTTAACCCTTTCCTCTTTTGGAAACGTATTAGTTTCAGATGTCCATTATGGATAGTAAGCCTCGCTTCTTCTGTTTACTGCGTATAACATTATTTTTACAAGAGAAAAATGTGGTCTTTCATCAGTTTTGCGCGTCTGGAATGTAAAATGTAAATATTTGCACGAAACAATGTTTATAAAATCAATTTCATTTTCAAAACGTTCAAAGTCTTTCATTATCCTTAAACTTTTAAACAAAACAATTCGGATACTTATTTACACAATGTTTACGCTATACGATAATCGCGTGCTCAGGAATATTGACCATCAGGAATTCGCCAAAGTATCAAGAATAGTTCGGCCGTTGGTCGTACTTTATTTACGACGAATTTGTTTTTTTCTTGTAACGTAAATCGGATATATTTTCCTTGGAGGCTATTTTCGAATCAGCGAACACAATAACAAAGTAAAACAAACACAGTAAATCGAGCCTAGCATTTATCGCAAAGGTTGATTTATATGGGATGATAAATTTCTCGTAATTTTGTACAGAATATTTAAAAAGGATAACTTTGAAGTCTTCGTATCCTAAACTAGCTCACCTGACTTTACTTAATCTTACCTAACTTCTCTTAACCAAACCCGACCCAACCCAACAGTTCGCCTAATTAGTTAAAACCTTGGAGGACATGAAGAGGTACCTTTGCGAAACAGTGCAGTCAGGATTGTTGACTTTATACTCGATAGAAAGCGACAAAAATATATTGAAGGAAATTGGAAAGCCTATTAGTTAACGCCCATATGTAATTAAATATATACACATTAAACGAAACCAGAAAAAATATGGAGTCAAAATATTACATAAACACCAAAACAGAAAGTTTGTCTTAATAATTATAGAAGCTTTTTGTCGATTTTATGTCTTAACATCTTCAAAAATGTGAAAATTCTAAAGATCAGTCAAAAATATTTAAAACTGTTGAAATACCTCTGAAAAGTGATGTTTTATAATCTTTGTTTGGTCTTATTTGAACATTACGCATAGAACATGTCACCATCACTTTTGATTTATTTGTATCACCAATGCAAGCATTTTATTCAACAAAATATAGAAAATAACCTCAAAATCCGTTGACCTAAGTTATATGACTCGATGATGTTAAGTTAGCGCGGACGGAGAACATCCTTACATACTTAGAAGTGCTGCGATATTATGTGACGACTTTTCTTGTCTCTTTCTCTCTCATGGTACACGACGTAAAAATCCGGAGAAAGTGATTTATAGCAAATTTGTATAGGTTGAGTAAAAACATTAGCTATACCTCCTTATATCGTTACTCCGAGGTTCAAACCTTCTAGCATTCTTTTCTTTATATCGTAATTATGCTTTAATCAGTCTTATATTAATTTTGCATCTCTTCATTACCTTTTTTACCCGCTCTTACCTTTTTCTCAAATTGGTTTATTGGTTTTACATGGGCTTTGAATTATTCTCGGATCTTCTCATTTGTAATACAGTCGTACGTGGTTATTGAATCTTATGTCTACTGCATTCAAGTTGCTTTTGGAATCGAATCATGTCAACAGTGAGAATAACAGAAACCTATTTTATCATAATTTTTTTATTTGAATACCGCAACTGTCCGGACAATTGCTTTCAACTTTCCGGAGCCAATTGAACTAAGATAGACCCAATTGAACTATGGCAGACCCAATTGGGCAATGTTGCGAGGCTGAAGGGAGTAAATAAGGATAAGAGAAGGGAAAGTGGTTGGCTTTTAAAATGATAATTTGTTGAGTTCTTACCTTCATGTTTATTATTCAAATCCTTACCTACCTAAGAATTCAAACGTATCGTCGTTTTGTATAAAACGGCAACAATTCAAAACAATTCACAAACGAACAGACTAGTATTTTCGTGAAAAAACGCTGTTGCTTGTTCGTTTTGCTAGGTGGTTTGTTTTTTGCTTTTCAACAATATATAATAAATGTGGTGTTTCGTGGATTAATTCTTAAATACAACTGTGTAAGAAGAATAGTCAACCGAGAACATAATCTTTATCGGTGACTGAATGGTTTCCATTTTTCCTACCTTATTTTTCCACAGCTATAATTAGACATTTCATTAGACAATAAGGGTTAAATACAGTAGCCTTACTTGTGTGGTGCTTTTCTACGAAATGTTTACTGTTTCCTATAGTTTAAAAATAAATTGCTTGTATTGCAAGCCATATCTCATTTATCAAGTTAAACTTAACAAAAAAAAATACTCCCAAACTTATACATTATTAACTACTCAAAGAATTCAAAATACAATTTAAAAAAATACACTGAAAACATAAAATAAAATAAATATACTCATCAATACAACCATTTCTTACAAACTAAATGTGGTGTTTCGTGGATTAATTCTTAAATACAACTGTGTAAGAAGAATAGTCAACCAAGAACATAATATTTATCGGTGACTGAATGGTTTCCATTTTTCCTACCTTATTTTTCCACAGCTATAATTAGACATTTTTCTCGAGAATTATAGTATTTAAAAAAAAATCCACTACAAAACTGGAAAATTCACCTGAAACTGGAAATACATTCGATGTTTTATCGCAGCTTCGGATCCAACAGGCGGGTCAGAAAGTACCTGGCTATTTAAATCTGGCAACTAAACACGGCTATTGCTATTTCAAGCCACATCAATTCTGAATGGTGGAGTTTCACCATGGCGATATTTAGAATATGTACCACTCTAGAACGTGCCTCAAATATACAATACAGTGGAATCTCGGTTTACAAGCATAATTCGTTCCGGAGTGTGCGTGATTCAAAACACTCGTATGTAAAACCGAATTTCCCCATAAGGAATAATAAAAACTTTAAATGTTTGTACGAAATTGATTTATATAAATATGTGATGTGATTTTCTAAGTGTTTTATTATTAAACCTTTATGTACCCTCTTCGGTTTTCAACATAGATTTTTTTAATGTTCCAATGACTCTAACTGGCTGAAACTTCCTAACTTCTCTACAATGGTGAAAATGAACAATTGAACATAACCTTTGGATATGTGAAGGGTGGAGTGTTAGCGGAAAATGAATAAGTAGAATGTACAACTTCTGATGACTGAAAGAGTACCCGGATGTGTTTAATATGATTTTTTTAAGCTTGTCCGTATTTATTAATCATTTTATCTCATTTGAAATGATAAATATAATGTACTGTTGGGCTTAAAGTACATCACCTGTATCCTTAATACTATTTTTAATCGCCAATTTAATTAAAAACCCCAAGAAAAGATGTTACTGTGTGAACTACCTATCCACTTCCCCAAGTATTGAACTGAGTCTTAATATATTACGTCATAAAAGTGGTCCAGAATTCTTCAGCAAATGATGCACTGTAAAAAAAACCTTCGTCTCAATATTAAAAAGGTGTAATTGTCTTCAGTCACATAAGGGTTAAATACAGCAGCCTTACTCGTGTGGTGCTTTTCTACGAAATGTTTACTGTTTCCTATAGTTTATAAATAAATTGCTTGTATTGCAAGCCATATCTCATTTATCAAGTTAAACTTGACAAAAAAAAAATACTCCCAAACTTATACATTATTAACTACTCAAAGAATTCAAAATACAATTTAAAAAAATACACTGAAAACATAAAATAAAATAAATATACTCATCAATACAACAATTTCTTACAAACTAAATAAATAACACCATACGTACCCCCATACACACAAACTCTGTTTTTTGTGAGGGCACATCTTTTTAATGAAAATTTAGAAATGAAAATATATTTTCGTAGAAAGCAATCACTTTGTGGTTTGACATGTTTAATGAAAATAAAATAATAACTTTATATTAGACTACAGATTTTGTTTTTATTTTTATGACCGGCCGGTTTTACTTAGCCTAAGCATCATCAGGGTACAGTTTATTTTTAGTGAAATGGGAATTAACTTTAAAACATTACTGTTTATTTATTAAATTAATAAGTATTTAATTTCAATTTTAATATTCATTCTCGACTTGGTAAGAAGTTAAAAGATCTTCCGATTTTTGATTTAAAGATCTAAAAACATGGACATTTATTCAAGACACCATCCAGATATTCAATATGTGCTCGGGTAGAACTTTGAATTTCACCAAAAGATGGCAGCCTAAAATCTGAAGAAAATTCAATGATTTTAAATGTAAAGTTGAGATCGTTTAAAAATGCCTCATTCCAATGACATCTTGATGGCTTGATTGGCAGAGTGTTACTCCGGGATAGAGTAGAGATTTCGAGTTCGAGTCTCAGTCATGATCATTGTTCTTTTTAGTTTATGGCTTGTTTCTGTTTCATATTTGTGTTTTAGATTATTTAATTTTTTTTATCTGGATTTGGTTTATTTATTGTCCCATGTAATATTGGCGTAAAGCTCGAACGCCCCTAGGAATATTTTGTGGAACCAAACAAAACATTAAAAGATTCTAACAAAATGACTGCCAGAATGCCAATTAAAAGTCTATAAAACAGACATTCTTCGTTTAATACTCTAATTAATCACCGCCAGGAACGAATCAAGTTTAGGTACCTTAATTGTATTGAAGCAATTATATATTTAAAGAAATGAAAAAATAGCTTTGTAAAATGGATATAATTTTTCAATTTTATGACCGACCGGTTTCGCTTAGCCTAAACATCACCAGGGTACAACATTAAACTAAACAAAAAATAGAATGTGTGCGGTTATATATACATACAGAAGGAGAACAAAATATTACATTAAATAACATAATGATGACAAAACAATAGAATAACACGAATAATAATTTTACTATTTTTTACTGTGAAGAGTTCCAACTTATCCCAACCGTTTGAAGCCAGTAGAACTATGGCATCCCTTATTAGGGAATGTTGTGCTGTTGAACGTGGGGAGGAGAAGAAGATAGGGAATAAGAAGGTCGGAAAGTATCTAGTTATTCAGATCTGGTCACCAAACACGGTCAAAGTAATTTCAAGCAACGTTTCGACTTTGAATGTTGTGCTTTCACCGGGGCAGTACTCAAAGTATCTACCACTCTATATTTATAACTTATGAAGATAAAAATCAAACAAAAACAAAATACAAATTAAAATGTCTGAATAATACTGCAAAGCCTTGAGCAAATGTTGAAAAAGATACTTGACACTTTTAAAAAGACATTAAAACGAACAAAGGAATTATTTCTTTCAATGTTTATTTTCAAAAATATGTCGCAGGATCGAATTTAATTCGATAGTTTACTTGTTTGTTATTTTTTAACAATGAAACTTCGTGTTTTTGTTGTTGTCGTTATATTACTGAAAGCTTTCTTGAAACATACTGTCTGCAGTAATATGTATTACTCTCGCCTTTTCCAAGATGACAGCAAGGATAAATCCAAGATAAAAACTTGAGCTTTTTCCCTGGCGCAGAACTTAGTAGATAATCTCATTTTCTTGGACAACTTGTCCAATACATATTGAAGGATTACGCTTGTAGTGATTAACTTGCTGGCCTCGGTCTAATAATACTTGTTGGAAACAGATCTATTCAGTGCATTAAGCAGTATAATGCAGCTGTTGGCTTTCATCTACGAAGCTTTCAAGTATTGATATTGACGCTTTGTGGGATGTTAGTTATCTGTTTATTTTGAAACTATTTGCATGTTGTATGCTGATTATGCGGTGCTTACTTATTTCTAACAGTGCGGAAAATTTGCAGTTTCTCGTGTCTAGGTTAAATGAAGTTACGAAAACACTGTATAATAAAGTTATGAACGGTGAATCCTCACCGCAAAGGGATGAGTTTGTATTCTTGGGAAGTTTGTTTGCGAGAGACGGAAATTTGGACAGGAAAATGAATGCAGGAGTTAGTTTAATGGAGGACTAGATACAATAATCGTTAGATAAAGGTTGTCAAGGAAAGCGAGAAGAGCAATTTACAATGAAGGATTTAAACCCATCAAAGAAGACTGGTTTGCAATATAAATAAAATTCCGGAGACGTATGTATGGTAAAACCTTGAAGTAACAATATATGGAGGGATAGCTAATTATTTTTACCCAACCTACACAAACTTGCGAAAAACACTTTCTCCGGGTTTTTACATCGTACACCATAAGAGAGAAAGAGATTACAAATTTAATTCCCCGCTTTTACGTAGTGACGCAATGATCTTAAGCTACTGGGCCACCGCGGGACTCCGCCCACATTTTTTATTATGGCGCTAAACTTGACACAACTAAACGGTTTATTTGCTTATATGCTATATTTTTATTGATAAAAATACTGTGAAAAAGTGGCTATACGAATAAATAAAAACATTATGTCGACATGTGCTGTGAATGGATATACAAATACCGTAGCCCCAGTCTTAGCCACGCCCTTTTCCAACCGAGTCAGTTACTTCAAGGTAAAAGCTAGAAAAAACTGACTACAGAGCGATCTACAGCTATACCTTTTGTATATTATTGCTCTAAGGGTAAAACCATTAAGAATACCGCGATGGGAGGGATGAAAAAATAGCTGTTTCGTTGTCTAATAATTCGTTTAACTAACTTTCTCTTTTAACTTTTTATTTTCTGCACTGTTTTACCTTCTTCAAAAACATTGTGTTTTTCTGCGTTTCATAGTTTCACACTGCATCAAATACGGTGCCTCAGCAACGCAGCGCCCGGATCTACTTTCCCTAAATATAACTGTTTAAATAAACATGTTGTAAAAATGAACAAAAATTGAAACAACTGTTTTTAATAAAACCAAATTTTAAACTTTAATCCACTATTTTTTATTTAAGACCTGACCGGTTTCACCTTATGACTGGCATCTACAGACTGGTGCTGGAATGCCCGTCATAAGGTAAAACCGGTCAGGTCTGAAATAAAAATAAAAAATAGTGGAATAAAGTTTAAAATTTGTTATTATTAAAATGGAGTTCCACCACGAATAACAGTTTCAAAATTGTATTGATAGGAAGTCATTATTCAATATATACTTAGGTATATTAAATGTAATCATTTACTGTTAAGACGAAGCATTTTTGTAAAATTCAAACAAAATAACACACTTCCTACTTTTTTGGCAATAAGGTTCAAATTGCCAGGCCGGCTGCCTATTTTGATTTATACAAAAAAAACATCACCAAAAAGCATGTTTTATTTTATTTTTTGAAGCTAAGGTAAGAAAATATTTAAATTTGCTCCCACGATATTCTAATGAATTCGATTTTCCAAATTATACAATAAAATCAAACCTGAAAAAAGGTCCGTTAGTAAGAGGATTAAGACCAATTCAAAGCTTTTCAGCGAGCAAAAATGTCCGATCAAACATAAGGCCAAGATGTGATATAAATTAAAGCATGTATAATATTTCTAGGTGAATATATTTTCAAACCGAATTACACGGATTTCTAAGTGATATTGCCAATCGACACTTTTAAGATCTATAAATACTCGAGCTGAGCATGAACTATAAATTCGATTTTAATGGCGGACGGTCTTAATCATTCGTAAACCACAGCTCTTTGATTCAGTAAGTGACCGTTAGCTTAACTTAATCCAAAGGAAGTTAGAACGATACATTAAACTCACCTCTTCACTAAATCATATATTCTCTAAATCTTAACTATAAGGGAGATATCTAAGCCTTAACTTTTTATTTATTTTCATAGTGAATACCGCACAAGAGTCCCAACTGCTCCCAACCGTCTAGAGCCAGTGGGACTATGGCATCCCCAATTGGGATATGTTTTGAGGCTGAAGGTAGTGAGAAGGGGAAGGAGATAGGTGTAAGGTTGGGAAATATTTAGATCTGGTCACCAAACGACTAAAGCCATTTTAATCAAGCAACGCTTCAATTCTGAATGGTGGTCTTTCACCAGGGCGATACTTAGAGCATCTACCACTCTGGGACGTACCGCAAATATACTTTTTATATTTTTTTAATGTAAATTAAATGTGTTGTGATACCTATTAATTAAGTAAAAGTTATGTACGCACGCCGGGTTTGAACACGCGACCTCTGGATTCATTGTCGAGCATCTTACCACTCCACCACGGAGGCCGTCTATTCTATAACTATAAGCAGGAATGGTGTGCACTGGCAGTATGATATTCGTGAGGTATTTTTTTATTATGGAATGTCTTCGTCCAACTTTTTTCAGCTTGCAACGTCATTTTCAAATATGTTAGTACAGAACTCTGAAATATCCACAAACCTTTAATTGCTTTCAAATTAAATAGACGCCATATTGTTTTTATCATAAATTTCAATTGTTCAACACGAAAAAATAATGCTAAAATAGAATTTGATTGTGTGAACCTGCTTAAAGGTATCGCAGCAAATGTTGAGTCGAACGGAATACCCACATAGATACGATGCTTGCATACAACAATTATAAACAGGTTTTTCAATTTCCGTAAAGAAGATACAGTAGAATTTTTTTTCAAAAAAACAACACTAGAATGAAAATAAAATCGGTTGTTTTGGTTTTTTTCGAAATTATGAATAAAAATTGTATGTTTCCGAATGTTCAAAATACAAATGAAAATGCATATTTTGATGTTCGAGAAAGCTATATATTTATACGGACAACTATTGAAGATATGTGTAGTAGTTTTCAACATAAAAAAAAAAAACAAAAATCACCTTTTTTAATCCGCGCGCCGTAATGGGCACCCTTTTCTTATCTCAATATCGTCGCCGAAGCCCGTAAAATAATAACTTTAAAAATAAATAAATAAAACTATATCTTTGGCTTGCCAACCGTAAATAACGTACAAAGTCTTAACGGATTTACGACGCGCAAATCGAAAAAAACAGGAAATGTTCAGTAAATTAATGTACCGACAAAAAATAGGATGTTTTTGTCAAACAAAAATCCCAACCTCAATAATATACAAGAAAGAGCGCTACTGTAGTCAGTTTTGATGAGCTTTGCCGGACTTGGCTAGGACCTGACCGTAGCTAGGACTAGAGCTAGGGTATTTATACATTCATTCATAGCACATGTCGATATAATGTTTTTGTTTATTCGCATAACCACTTTTTCGCAGTATTGTTTTAAACAAAAATATAGCATATTACCTAAAAAACCGTTGAGTTGTGTCAATTTATGTCGCTTATCAAAACGTGTGGGTGGAGTCAACGGAGACGCGTGACACAAAGAACACTCCTACAATACTTTAAAGCAGTGTGATAATTTGAGAAATTTTGGTGTTTCTTTCTTTCTCATGGTGTACGACGTGAAAACCCGGAAAAAGTGATTTATCTCTAGTTTGTATAGATTGGGTAAAAATAATGAGCTCTCTCTCCATATATTGTTACTCCAAGTTCCCAAGCCTATACGCCAGTACTAAGTGGGATCAAAATAGCGAACGGAATAAAGAACTCATGTTTTTTTTCATTTCTTACCCGCCAGAGCCCTAAAATTTGAATTTTATGATATTGTAGATACATATTGCAATCTCACACGTTTTGAAAACATATAAAAACTGGTAAAAAATAAAGATTAGCAGTTCACAGTGGAATTCTGATACCAGTTCGGGTTTACAGTAATAGCAGTGAGGTGTGTAACTGGCAGAAGTGAAAGTAGACTGAATGCGGTGGAAATGAGATCCCTGGGCCGTATGTGTGTAAAATCATGAACATTATATTCATTTCTAAGCTTTGAGACTTGAGAATAGTAACTCCATCTTGAAAAGATCTTTGTTAGTTTTTCGGAACACTTGCTATTGAAATACCAGTAGAACTTGGCTGAAATGAAGGGTCACTAATATAGAGGAAAACCAAAAGATTATGTATATATGTGAATGAAGCATGGAGTGTTGCCAGAGTTACAGTAATACAGAGTTGTTTGGCGTTACATCGTCTTTGCTTTGCTCTGCGAAGAATCGTCGTGATGGTAAGTTTAGATGAATACATCTTACAATTACAAGCAAGCTTACTATGAGATATCTGGCTTTTCGCTTTCTCTCAAATATCCCAGTTTTCATAAAACCTTAATTTCACAAATTCTAAATTTCGTCCGCTCAACTCGCCGCAGGGATATTTTCCAATATAAATAAACCTGTTTTGGATTGCGTCTCCACGAATAAAAATTTCATGTTCAATTCTGAAACTGCTGCTTGGGATTAAAATTTATAAATCATCGAAATAGAATTCATATTTTATTTTAAAGGCAATTTTTACAGTGAATTACCAAAAATTACCTCTTTTTTACTGCATGGGTCAGCAGAGATAATTGATCACTTCAAATCACCATATTTGCACATATTCCTTTTTTTACTTAACACATTAAACATATAATAAATACTTTTCTATAACTAGACTTCATCGACTTCTTCTTTAATCAACTTGCGCCTAATATTTTCTCCTCACACCCCATACTCTGTCCATACGCTCCACGTATTCAAATAATATTCTAAGCATCACTTTCTCTATGTTTTTCATTGCACCTACGAGTCTTAGGATTGATTGAACGTAGTTATACAGAAAGTGTCCATCCAGCCCACGATTTTCCAAATACGAGTTTTACATTTTTTTCTAAAAACAAAAACTTGATTTACATCTGCTGAAAACATCCAAGCTCCAAATGCATAAGATTTTTGGTAAATATTTTGTTCACTAACGCACATTGCAGATATTTGATTTAAGTTGATGTTTAAAACATTATAAAATGAAGGGTAACAAAAGAAATACATGTTGTTTAATAAACACATTGATAGATTATAAGTAACCTATTTATAATAATGCTAATAAAGAAAAAAAAACTACTGATATTCACTTTAAAAATGCTGATTACGCATATTAATGGTTTTTTTATCGTCATATTTTCAAACGATTTTTTCTCAGTTTCATCTTTTTGGGGTTGGACACTTTCTGCATAACTACGTCTAATTTAGAATTTCCTCATTCTGAATATGGTTGTATATGGTTTTACAACACCAACGCCTCAGGAATCTCATTCCTACTGCAGTCAGCCAGCTTTCATCCTTATCAGTTCCATGCCTCACTGACACACCATAGTTGGTATAAAAACTGTATTATGCATTACTAACTAGACTTCCCTTCCACTCTTTAATGTTCATTTCATCTCCAAAATACACCCTTATAAAAGGTATCCTATTGGTATAGTATTATTGTCCGTCAACTACATACATTTACAAATACCATGATGTGTGTATGTCAAATATTTTGGCATTTCAATATCATCGTTAATTAACACGATAAGATGGAGGCTATCTGTTCATTTGGAACTGTTCCAGAAAATGCAACATCATCCAATTTCATGAAAATCCTTTGGAGTGTGTTATGGCACAGGATTTGGTAACCACAGTATTTTGTTCAGCTTCCTTTTCTAGTTTCAATTCTCCGGAGTGCAGAAAATACGGGAGAAAATACTACTTGAAACTGTCTTGTTCCCTAGCAATGGGAAGATGGATTTTCTACTGATTTAGGAAACTGAGAACAATCCTATTGCATTTCTGTACTCCTGGTAGAATTTTCAAGGCTAGGTGGAACATGCATGAATATTTTTTGCACTTCTTTAAGCAGTTATGAAAAAATGATATTTTATTCATGTATGAGTAGAGTTATTTTTATAAAGTTATTACTTATTAGTATTTATTTTTTGTAATTATGGTTCCAAGCAGTGGCGGCTCGTGACGTTTTAGTGTGTTAGAGTGCTAAGATTGAAATAAAACGTAATGTTTAATGCTGTTATAGCCGAAAATGATTTTAACTTTTTTTTTAAATTTCATTTTTTGTATGAAGATCTTTCAGCCAGCCGTGCACCACCAAAACTGAAAAATCCTGAAAATCTTCATACAATATTTTTTTTTTTGAAAAAAAAATTATATCATTTTCAACTACAACAACATCAATAACTTCGTATTTTTTTAATTTCAACACTCTACCTCACTAAAAAGTCACGAGCCGCCACTGGTTCCAAGTGCCTTTTTTGTGATTATTTATAAAAATAGCGTCACAAAAGTGATTCAATATATATATTTATTTAAGTACATACTTGAACTAATTATACTACCTAGAGTTGAAACAGAGTTTAAAAAAAAGGTCTAATTAAAAAGTTTAAATACATGGAATAACTATAATTGGTAATTATATATTTAGCGAAAGAGACGCTGGGAGCTGAAAATAGTTGCGTTAACTTAGAAATACCTGACAGAAGGAGCTGTGTAATTTTCATGGCGCCAGAGCTCACTGGTCGAGAGTTTTTGTCTGCTTCGGATAACATACATTTTTAGCGATTCTTTTCGAAGTTTTTTATGTTTAATTTTAATTATGAACTCATTTCAATTCCAAAATAGATGTTGAAAAGTAAATCTCAGTAGCAATATAGTAATTTGATTTATAATAAATAACTTATTTACTAGTTACAATAGTATTTAAACAATAATATGTTATTATAAAAAATAATTATTTTGTTCTCACGATTTATATATTTTATAGATTAAGTCTGTATCCGCTGTAGCATTTGAACTCGATCCAATCGACCTCCAATCGAACGCCCTACCCACAATGCTACGCATTTGTTGATAACCTCATTCATAATACACAACTAAGTTCGTTATTAATAATACTATTTTCACATATTTGATCACATTAACGACATTAATCCAAAATGATGGGATTTATCACAGAAATAAACCATTCAAGGACATACAATTTCTAATTTACAACAGCTCTCATTCATAAATAAGAACTATTTGAATCCTCATTACCACAAGTATGTAAACACTGTTGAATCTGTTCAAAAAAAAAAATGCTAAGAATGTTACAAATATTCTCCACGGTCATCTCCAATATGTCTTAGCGCTATTGAAATTAACTCATCTACGGTTTCCATGTTATTGTTTAAAAGGGTGTTAATTCATTTATTTTGTATTATCTACAAGTACAAAAAACAACAATTTTTAAAAATTTAATGTCTTGTCTATTTGTGTATTGCTCTGGTTTTTTACTGGAATGGACCTGTTAAAACCCGGCAATAAATAAAAGTTCGATTTTCACGAAATCCACCCAAATGAAATCCAAGAACATAAGATCCCCTCGTAAATAACAAATATCCTGTCGACTCTACTTTATATATAATATTTGCTTTCTCCACCCATCTCCTCTTTTGCTTTCTCACCCCCACAAAACAATGTCCTCCTTTCATCTACTTCCCCAAGTTAATATTCCAACTTTGTACGAATCGCCGCTGGCATACAATGGACCAACGGCATTACTATCACCGCTGAAAATACTGAAATTGCTAAAAAGATTCCGGAACGCATTAAAATATTATTTATTATTCCAAAACTTTAAAAATAATTTATCTGTCCTTCGTCCGGAACGTGTTGGAACTCGGGAAATTGGCTTTTTAGATTTGGAACAATTCGTAAGAGACAGTATTTGTAATATATTAGATAAGTATATCCCTGAAATATTTTAAAGAAATTATGTTTGTTTTTCTCAGCAAAAAACTTTTGAACGACAAGCAGGGTCTTGAAAGTTGTACATTATTCTATGAGAACGAGCGTCGTCCATCGTGAACTATGGAGCTTTAAAGTTTCCATCGAGCAGTCAAAAACTAAGGCGACGTGACGTATTGTTTATCCAATGTTTTTTTAAATGAAAAAATGGTTTAAACCCGAGCCAAGTCGAGTAATAACTTTTGAAAGGGTGAACTATTTCTTCATAAAAATTACACGTTTTTTTCTGTCAAGAGCTTGCAAGGGCATTTCTATTTTGATGTATGGAGTTCGAAATATCCATTAAACTATCAACAAATAAGACGAGGCAATACATTATTTATAAATAAAACACATAAAGTTTGTTTATAACCACTTTATTATTTAATATTACGTCTACCGGTTTCGGAAGTAACCTTCCATCATCAGGACAATATTTTAAAATTCAATTTTAATATGGTCAATAATATTGCCAATTATCAATTTAGTATGTAATAAATTATTTGTTTCGTATTTGTCAATCAAATTTGAGCGAAGTCAGTTTCACTAGTCACTAATTTAACCCACACAAACAGAAAAAAATAAGTAAACATATTAATATTAATTCGTATTGGGCTCGTACAGATTGATAAAAGTATCAGTGCAAACATTCAAAAAAGGAACTGTTGAAATAACGTTTTTTTGCACATTTCTAAACAATATCAGCACCCTTGAGGTAATCAGCCCTGTTGAAGGGATTTATCACAAAACGGCGCTTTGCAAATTATTATAGTATTAGTACTATCTATTCTAGCTAATTAGCCCGTCCCATGTTGCATAGATACGTGCAAACAGCTTGACGCGAATACAGATTATGTTTATATATCGTATTGTAGAATGTTTGAAAAGCGCCAGGAAATATTTGTCCCTCTTCCTGTGTCGCCTGTGGTTGGAGGTGCATTAATGAAGAGATTTTTTTTCTAACCGGTAGCAGTGAGCGGGCTGTCTTTTGCTACTGTAGGGTTTTGTTTTGTATATATTTACATACAAGTACTTAAGGTGAAATTTTTAAACTGTGTTCTGTGTGCTTACAGCAATATTTTATTTAAACCTACTCACCAAGGTTAGGGAGGGAATAAGATGGAATTTGGACGGAGAGGAGGGGGATCAGAACTGGGGGTCCAGGTTGAAAATGGAAGGATTCGGGTTCGAATCTTATTTGAATTACAGATTAAGTGTATATAAAAACTCCACGGTGTTAACAAAAGTTCATTAAATGTAGCTTTTCTCAATTAAGACATGTTTGAATGTAGTTTTCAAGGCTTAGAAATAATAATTTCGGTCTTATCTTGGAAATACAAAAATATTTATGCCTTTAAAAGCCACAGGGAATATCGATTTCATTCGCCTTAGATTGTTTTGTAGTGTTTTTGTAAAAAAATGCTTTGGAAAACAGTTGGAGAATGCAAATACCTCAACTGAGACAAATAAAGCCTTAAAATATTAAAACTACGTCTGTTATGGAGCGTCTGAGAAAATTTTTGTTTTTCCTTGTTCATTTTTGGAAAGCTTGAACAACTTGTTTGAAAATGGTTACATTTTCCATTCTTAAAAAAAAAACTTTCTTAAAAACATATTCTTGATCACGTTTTCTTTAAATACTGTAAACGACGATTGCAAAAGTCACTTGTGTATAGTTTTTACTAGATATCCTTATTTCCGTTTAAAAGTATAACATTTTATATGTTTATTCAATTATTTTATCACTGAATTTGTGATAAAATATTTAACTTGTAAATAATTAATAATAACCAGGTTTATTGATGTATGTTTTATAGATAAAGAACTTCGTGTACGTAGAAGGAAAAAATAAGCCTAATTTATTTTAAGCGTCCTTACCCTGTCTAGTTTCGGTTTTCTCTTTAATTTAATTTGGTTTAATTAAAATTTGTTACATTTATACAAACTTAACGTTTGGGTTTTTTTTCACCTTAGTCTCTAGCAAATTGTTTTTTTTTAATCTGTCAATGTATACATGCACTGTTTTACCCATTTCTGAACATTTTTTCATGATTTACCCCATATTTAATTTGCACACAAAACTGTTTTATATTATTTTCTTGTTATTGTATTAGGTTAGGTAATTTAGTTTAAAACGCACTAGAGGTGAACTATCACAAAACTGCGCCATATAAATTCACTGCTATTATTTTTATATTTTTGTGTTCTTTCTTATTTCCAAAATTGATTTATTCTTACAAATTTCCAAACGCGTTCATAAATTGCTGTTTTAATTAATTCATTGCTGTTGTAAATATAATATTGTTAACTAGACGAAATACGTTATTCATTTAAGATAAATACAAAAATGGTGGTATGTTATATACATGCAATAAATATCCTTTAAACTTCTTCGGCTTTACCGCGGAACTTCTCAAAAGTTCATTTAATCGGCACTAAATAACGAGTCTAAGAAAGCGTATTGAAAGCTTCCATAATGGAACGATTGAAGCAAATTTAAAGCACTTACCCGTTTGGTGTTTCAAATCCAGATCTAGTCCATAAAGATTTAAGTTCCTTCACTCCATTAAATCCGAAACTTCACAATGTTCAGCACATTTTCCGCGAGATGGCAGGTTTTTCCCGAATCTCTGCCACGAAGCACTTTCGTGCAATGTGCACTGATAAATTTGCATTTAAAAGAGAAATCACCGAGCGTGCATTGCGAAACACTTGGTTCCTAATTTCCGGTTGCAGTAATTCAGTACTTGCGAAGAAACTGAATGCAGAACACTTTGATTTCAACCAAACAATGAGATAGAAAAAAAAATCAATTAGTTTTTAAATTAGAATTAACTGTCAAAAATTTTCAATCAAATATGAAACAGAGGAAGACGCAGAAAATAAAAATATGTGGTTGTAACCGAGACATGATCTCGAAACCTTTACTTTATCCGGGAGCGACGATGCTACTTTTTATCTAAAAAGTTTCGGCAACTTTTCATTTTATTTTTACATATTTTTTATAGTGAATACCGCACAAGAGTCCCAACTACTCCCAAACGTCTAGAACCAGTAAGGTTACGGCATCCCCTTTCGGGATATGTTGTTAGGCTAAAGGTAGTGGGAAGGAGAAGAAGATGGAGAAGAGGGAGGTCGTGAAGTACCTGGTTATTCAGATCTGGTCACCAAAAACGGCTAAAGTTATTTCAAGCAACGTATTGATTCTGAATGGTGGTCTTTCACCAGAGCGATACACAGTATCTACCACTCTGGAACGTGCCACAAAGATACTATAAATATTATATTTATGAGTTGAATGTGTTATGACACAAATTAATTAAATAAAATGTATTTGCGCACGCCGGGTTTGAAACCGCGACCTCTGGATTCGTAGTCGAGCGTCTTTCCACTCGACCACGCAGGCCGTCATGGAGCTCAATCGGCAGAGACGTTACTGCTAGTTAAAGTAGGAGTTTTGAGTTCAAGTCTCTGTCGCAACCCAATTTTTATATTTTCTGTATCCTCCGTTTTCTATTTTGTTGAAAACTATTGATATAAAATAGTATTATTTAATCGATATTTTTTTTTCTGTGATACGACTTGTTTTCAGACATTTAAAAAAATCGCCTTATTCTAAAACAGCCTACGATTAACTAGCGTCAAAAAAGCCTCGATCTAACCATTATATATTTTTATCCCACGCAAACTAGAACCTGAACTCTTGTACAATGAGTTATGTAAAAAAAAAAAACACCATCAACTGCGATAGTTTTTACAGCGTGTTATCAGAATAAAGGCTCACAGCTGATAAATTCGTGGGAAGCTCAGAAAGAGAAAACTCGACAGAGCTTTTAGTGTGAGGAACTCTGCCTTGAACATAACTACGTTTTTTTCATGTTTTATAATTTAATTTTATCAAATTTAATATGATCATTATTAAATTCTGCTTTAATTTTTTTTATGACAGCTGTTTTGGCATTCAAGGCCATTATCAAACTGTAGTTAGGCCACATAGAAATGACTTATTCATGTAAATTAAATTACTAATTACGGGAAATACCTGAATGAATTTATTATTCTGCAAAGTACTCAATTTTAAAATCTGTTTTCCCCTTTCAATAAGACATGGATTTCTCAATTGTGTAATGATGAGATTTGCCAAAAGTTTTTCCTCCCGTTTATGAAATGAATTCGGTGAATTACTGTAGTTTCCTGTTAAATAATTTTAGAAGATATTTGTTAACTAGGCAGAGATTTTATTTGTAGTATCGTGTGTATCTCAAATGGAACTTCAAAAGGGTAATGCTCAAATTTTCGGACCCAAAGAGATTTACGGTGAATTGAAAGCTTCGTTTTTACGATTTAAAGTAGGAATGGAAAAGGATTCCATGATTAAGAAAAGTTAAACGGATGAAATAGGAAAAGTGCGTTATAATAACATATGTTACGGAAGAACATATTAGGAATATCCCAAAAAAGATTTGACACGGTCAAGAAAATCAAATACTTGATTGTTTCATGGCAGAACTTGGAATTGTAGACAATTATTAAAATTTATACACAGTTGTGTCAACATTTTTTGTAACACAGCATTCTATTACCAATAATTTGAAAAATACAGTGCTGCAAAATGAATGTCGATTAATCAAGACATTTAACAGGTTTTCTGAAAATTTTACTTTTGCACCGGAAACCCCTGGAAACTCTTTCACAATAAATAAGATATAGATGAAAAAAGAGACGTGTAACAAAACAATGCTGTATGTGTACGGAGTTCAATTTAAATGCTGTTATTTTCAGTTAGACTTTTTTGCTATCTCTTCATATGTTTCGCCCGGGCTATTTTGTCGCAAAGGTTAAGCGTAGGCTGTTTTGCTGCGGTTATTTTGTTGATATCCCTTCTTTATTATAGAAACATTTACCTGTGCGTTTTAAACTCTTTTAAGAGCACGCTACCGGCACACGACGGATTCCGTTAGGTATATTCCTCTTCCAATTGATCTTGATGCTGATTGACAGGAAGTTCTCGCCCTGCCTCTGCTTGGCCATGTACTCTTCCGCTTCCTGTTTTATATTACTAATTCCGTCGCTAGAGGGACAGATCTCTTCACAGTTGACTTCCGGCTGGCGAGAGAAGCTGAAGGAAGTCAGCGCTGATTCCATATTTTCGGGATTTTCGGAAGCAGTTTTAAAAATGTTACTCTTTTGAAATTGATCCATTTTTAATGGATTTCTGTTTTCACACTTTCACTGATGCTGGTTTCGAAACCTGAAAAGAGAAAAAAAAACGTTATTTTTGTATTGAACGTTTAAAATTGCGTTGATAGTAACAGTGGCTTGTAGTCCGCAAAGGTAAAAGAAACTGTGACTATCTTCAGAAAAACGAGCGTAAAACAAATAATGAATAATTGGAGCAAGTAGATGAGTTTGTGTATTTAGGAAGTATGTTTACGAGAGACGGAAAGGCTGATAAGGATATTGAAAGAAGGGTGAATGCAGGAAATTCCATTAATGGAGAACTGAACGCTGTTGGCGCTAATAAGAAATTGTCCAAAGAAGCGAAGCTAGCAGTCCACAATGAAGTGCTTATACCAACCCCGATGTATGGCAGTGAGGCATGGAACTGGCAGAGGAAGGATACAACTAGACTGAATGCTGTGGAAATAAGATCTCTGAGATATGTGTACGAGTATGTGCGGTAAAACCATGTATGACCGTGTTAAGAATGTGGATATCCGAAAATAATGCAAGACTGATGTTAATAAAGGGACGCTTGGATGGTTGGGGCATGTAGAGCAAATGAACGAAAAAAGGAGTGTGAATATTATATATCATGCGAAAGTGAATGGAAGAAGAAGTCAGGGAAGTCCGAAGAAAACGTGGCACGATCAAGTGAATCAAATTCTTAATTCGGATCATGTCAAGAGTCAAAATAACAGAAGAGTTTGTATGAATGTGAATGTAGCAAGGAAATTTTGCCAAGACAGAGTTGTATAGCGGTTCATTATATCTGCCTGGTGGTGGTTAGTTAGTTTATATTTTTTTAGCAATAAAGGTATAACAATCGTATACTTATATTTTTAGAGTGGTAAATTCTCTAAGTAACGCCCTGGTGAAAGACCACAACTGAGAATCGAAACATTTTTTGAAATGGCTTTAGCCGTGTTTGGTGACCAGATCTAAATAGCTAGATACTTCCAAACTTTTCTCTTCTCCATCTAATTTACCTCCCCAATACCTTGGATCTTACAATATACCCAAATTGGGGTAGGTTTTTTATTTTTTTTTAAGTTAAGTTTGTAGAAATAGATTATAACTTGTAAGTTTTTAATTTTTATAAGGAAATTCAGTTTTTTTTACAAACGTATTTTACTAACAATATTTGATGGAGGTGGTCGATACCAATCTGACGGATCGAGTTAGATGCTCATAGCGGGTAACCAACCAACTTCATTAACACACTATATACGCGTACTTATATGAAAAGTTATGTTTTATATATGCATGACCTTCTGACATGAGAATATTTTTATAAACAATGTTCAGCAAGCGAAAATAGACTCTAACGTAACGACATAGTTCTGCAGTGCACGAAGAAAGCACAGGAAGTCATTATGTACAGAGCGTTGGGAGCACGAATACTTTCAGCAGATAACGAGGATCGATAAATGCGAAGTACCTACCGCTGTACTAGTACCTACTCACTGTTTATAGGATCTACTTTTATGGACCTCTAGTCTGTAAAACTATGGGCGGCATGTGATTGGCCGAGAGGCCGAATCGGAAGCTTAGTAAAGGGTGCTCACGAAGTTGACGCAAATCTTTTTATTTTTTTTATATTTAACAAAATATTAAAAAATAAAATTATAGTGAATACCGCACAAGAATCTTTACTGCCCCCATCGTCTGAAGCCAGTGAAATTATGGCATCCCCAATTAGGATATGTTGTGAGGTTGAAAGTATTGGGGAGGTAAAGGAGATGGAGAAGAGGAATGTTTGGAAGTATCTGGCTATTCAGATCAAGTCACCAAACACGGCTAAAGCCATGTCGAATAACGTCTCGATTCTGAATGGTTGTCTTTCACCAGGGTGATACCTAGATGATCTACCACTCTGGAACGTACGGCAAATATTTTTTTTTTTATTTCATATTAATGAATCGTAAAATAATCCAGGAGTTTGAACCCGCTACCTCTGGATTTGTAGTCGAGGATTTTAATCACTCCACCACGAAAACCGTCGGAAAAATTAAGCGATTCACGGAATAGTTTAAAATTTACAATTGTATTTTATAATTTTTTATACTGAACATTCGACGGCTGATATATCTAACACGCAAGCCTTATCATTACATCTCTCTGCCAAACACTTCATCGCCGTAAATATCCTGACTCATTGTCACAAAATACATCAGATTGGTCAGACAAAAGCTACAAAACCGTTGAACTGTACCGTTGAAAAGCCTCCAATGCAAAACTAGCTAAAATTAAAAATATATATCATTGCCCGAAAGCCGAAGGACCGGAGCACTATTTTGCGAAGCTTACGACAGAGCACTTTAAGGTTTTATTTATAAACTAACGGTTACTTGTCCAATTACAAAAGAAATACATAACACGAAATAAGGAAAAAAGCAACAGAGAAAGAATAGCACATACACAATATTGTAATGAAGCGAAAATATACATAAGAAAAAACATTCAAATCAAAACCATGGTCAAGTCATAGTTTTGTTAGAGTCGTAAAGAATGACGAAAATCATTTAGACTGCTACCAAAAACTTCAAGACCATGGCATGAGTTAACAAGTCTCGACATTCTGGACAGTGCAGAATGATACCCATAATTAGTAGAGTGATGATTGAGGAACAGTAATTCTTTTTTTTTTTTAGTCTACGGCAAGGAATATTGAACTGAATGAGTTGCAACAAAGAACTTGAATCAATTATTCACTTAGTGCAATTTTTTTACAATAAAATTCATTGTCTTCAGTGCCTGATTAGATTTTGAAAAAAATAATTAACTGAGTTAACACAATGCTCTCACTGAGTTACCTGAAGCAATAAAAAGCTAAAAAAAGTCCCAAACTTGTGCCGCTTGAGTCGAGCCTTCTCCCAAACGGTAAATATATTGTAGATGGCAGAAGGGCCACAAAAGTCTTCAGAATCAAAAGAGAGTCAGAGCATACAAAAAAACGAAGTGATCATAACTGCATATTTAACTCATTTTTGACTAAATGGTTTTTGTGTGTTCGCCCACAACATACCCATTTGGCGGTGCATAGTCTCACTGTCTCTAGACGGTTGGGAGCAGTTGGGACTTTAGTGCGGTATTTACTATAAAAAAAGGTACCCAAAAAAATGTCTCGCAGGCTTGATACAACGCATACCAATGGCCTTAAAACTGTAAATTACAAGATCCACTGGATACGGTATGTTTTAAAGCTGGAAGAAGAGCGATCACTAAAGTGGCTTTTTTATAATGAGCTGTAAGGCGAAGGAGTATTGGGAGGCCTAAGTTTAGATGACTGTATGGTTTAGAGGTTAATACCGTATCCATGGGCATCAGTTACTTGAAGGAGACAGCAGGAGACCGACAAGACTGGATGCGTATTCTAAAAACCGCCAGGACTCTCCAATGATTAAAATGTTATGATATGACTAAAAATCTTTGATAAAAGTTGGCAGGTTTCTAGTGGAGGGTTCATCTTGAGTATTTTAAATCATAGTCTAAATACTACGTTTAATAATAGTTTTCTACGTGTTACTGCTTCCATTTTGTTAATCTAAATGGTGCGAATGGTTTGAATGGAGATTTGTTTTTTATTCCTGAAACTAATATTGGAAATTTGATGTTTTTTTAGTACTGAAAACATACGATTATTTTGACTCTTTCATTTTTCCTGCATTATTTTCAAGTGACGAACTCAATAAGGTAGATTTAAGCAAAACGTAGGGTTAAATTAGTTTTATTTAGTTAATCACTTCAGGAGAGGAAGAAGAAGATTTGAAAGTTGAAAGGAATTTAAATAAATATTTATATCTTTATTGAACAGATCCGAATTGTCTGATTCTCTGCCTTCCTCTTTTCCTTATTATTCCCTTTCTCACCTTGTTCAATCTTAGGATATTCCCAAAATTAGGGACACCATATCCCCACAGGTTACAAGCAATTTGAACTTTAGTCCCACAGTGTGACACTCGCTTTCGGATCCTAATTATAATATGTTCACCACTACACCACAATAGTTATTAAGGAAAATACGGGGAAATTTTCGAGAGCATCATTCTTTTTGCTAGATAAGTAAGAACTTCATATTTTTTGCATAACGAACAACGGTATTAACGCTGTAAAATTGAAAAGCTCGAACAATGTGAAAATAACTTTGATGTTTTGAAAGCTTTTAAGATGCTTAACCCATAACTAAGGCTCTGACCTTTGAGCATTTTGTTTAATCCCTTTCTCGTAAGCCTTTTAGAGATTTCTTCTGCCGGTACTTAAAGGTTAATGTTAAAGTCTATGTATCTCCTAGAAGACGGGTAATATTTTGAAAATATCTCAAAGCCAAATACAATTTTGAAAATTGATTTGGAAGAATACATGCGTTTCTACAATTTCAACTTTTTTTACTTTGGAATTTTTATGGGTAATAAAAAAATGCGTTTAAAGCTCAGAGCAAGAATATACTCGTATATGGAGAGACAGCTAAATATTTTTACTCAACCTATACAAATTTACGATAAATCACTTTCTCCGGGTTTTCACGTCGTAAACCTAGAGATAAAGAGACAAGACAAGTTGTCACATAATATAGCACCACCATTCGGTATGTAAGAATATTTTCCGTCTCCCGCGTCTCCGGTGACTCCGCTCACTACGTTTTGTTATGCGACATAACAGTGCATAACTCAACGGTTTTTTAGGTTATATCCAATATTTTCAATTATAACAATACTGTGAAAATGTGGTTATACAAATAAACAAAAACATTATGTCGATATGTGATATGAATGGGTGTATAAATACTCTAGCCGTAGCCTAGCCACGCCCGAGTCAGGGAAACATTATCAATACTGACTACTGAGAAGCGCTCCATCCTGTATATTATTGCTCTCAAATAAATAAGACAAACAAGCAATACCTTTATCGAGAGACAATTATTTTACCACTTTGCCACGAAGGGTGCTTATTTATGAAACCTTAATCTTCCTGAGGATATTTTTTTTAAATTACAGCTATCATAAAAAATGGTTCACCAGATAGATCATTGAAAGTTTTTTAATTTCGAGTTAAAATTTTTGACCTTGAAACGAATAGCTCATTTCCAATTTCAAAAGACCCGATCAATGGGACATTCCGTAGCAAATGAACCTGTTACAAACGTATATGTAAATATTTAAGCATTCCGATGGTCGTAAAAGCTTGGAAGGTCTGAAGATTTTATCGGGAAGGTTTCAACCTTCGAAATATCCTACGAGTACAACGGTTTGGAAGCCACAGGGCTGGAAAATTAACGGATCGCGTGCCGTATCAAGGGAGGGATTACCCAAGGCAAATTAAATAATAACCTATGCGTTAATTCAATTGAACTAATTGCTGATGGTTCCCACCCGGCCTCGCCCGAGTTTTATCACCCATGAACACTTTCCCCGTAGCATGTTGCGGTCGTCACTTTTCAGATGAATGTGCAATTGATTATTGCTAACGCGGGTGGTTCGTCGGACGCGATTAAATATCTCTTACGCAGCGACGGATCTGTGTCTTTAAAACGAGCATTTTACCTCCCAACCTTCCTCTTCCCCATCTCGTTCCCCTCCCCGCTACCTTCAGCCTCACAACATACCCCGATTGGGGATGCCATAGTCCCATTGGCTCTAGACTGTAGGGAGCAGTTGTCACTTTGTGCGGTATTGACTATATATTTATTTTTTAAATGTCATCTTGTCTGAAATGAAAATAGATATTTTAAAGATCCTTGATGGAATTGGCGAGTCGAAATAAGTCGCGTTGACCCGTAAATTCTAGACGGATAATTTGTACAAATTTAATGAGACCAGGGCTCACCGTGCAAATGATTTTTTTTTTAACTAGATTCGATTCCGAGAAATTTCACACTAAATCCTAATGATTACGAATTCTTACAAAGACTTATTATTGTATAAATAAATAGTAATCTACATAAAATCATCAGACGGCATTAAACGTTTTACGCGAAGCAAACAGAGAACCAGCGTACCGGCCGTTCCAGCGTAATGCAGTCAAAAAAATTGTCTGTGCTCTCGCTCCCGGAGTGACGGTGTGAATGAAATTGCCAGCCCACAAAATATTTACCAATTATTTTTATATTTTCGTAGAAAGCAATCACTTTGTGGTTTGACATATTTAAATAAATTTAAAAATAACATTGCAGATTATTCCTTCCATAAAAGCACCGGTGCTCATGTTCTTCAAAGAAATAATAATGGCAACAGATTGAATAATTTAGAAACACTAGAAATAAAGAAAGGGACGCTTAGATGGTTTGGGCATGTAGAGCGAATGAACGAAGAAAGGAGTGTGAAAAGAATATATGATGCGAAAGTGAATGGAAGAAGAAGTCGAGGACGCCCGAGAAAGACATGGCACGATCAAGTAAATCAAATACTTGAATCGGGTCATGTGAAGAGTCAGAATAACAGAAGAGTATGTATGAGTCGGTGTATGAATGTAAATGAAGCAAGAAGTGTGTGCCAAGACAGAGTTGTATGGCGGTCCGTCCTCTCTTCCTACCCCTGCGGGGAAACGGCGTGATGGTTAGTTAGTTAGTTTAGAAATAAAGAAAGGCATTCGAATCAATAGTCATGTTCTTAATAATCAGGTAAATTTGTCCAGTAGTCCAATATTAAGTATATTACCTGAAGACCCATAAAATTTATCATTATTCTCTAATTACCTCCTCAGTTGACGTTTTGTCTCTTTCAATTAATTTTATCTGTCTCTTTCTCTCTGTTCCTGTGTTGTAATTTAAAAAAATTCCATTGTTTTCTCCTTGTTTTGTTATTTTATTTTATAAATTGTTCTCCCTCTCTATGTATATATTGCCGCACACTTTGTATTTTTTGTTTAGTTTAATTTTGTACCCTGATGATGATTAGGCTAAGCGAAACCGGTTGGTCATTAAAAATAAAATAATATCCGCAGTCTTATACAAAGTTTTTTTTTAAGAAGTTTAAACTTAAACACAGGTACCACGTTGCTTTTTCCACCACTGGCGCTGAATAAAGCTTCAGTATTTATTGAACTCTTTACTGAAGAATATTTCTAGGCCATTTTACTTCGGAATGCGAGCCGTTTGCCATAAACTTGGCTAAACAACGTTGAATTTAATACCTTCTGACGAAGCTGTAAAAAATATATATAAATAATTCAATGTCTCAATAATATTTGTAATATTTTGTTGTGTTGAAGTGGATGTACGAGGTCTGTTCAAAAGAAAAGGTGATTTTTTAATTTTCGCGGGCTGTGTACATTCGATTATCGTTTTTTTTGTTGTTAAGTTGGTACACATATGTTTATCATATGTAAGAATTATCAGCCATTTTGGATTAGTGGTTTGTTTTTGACAACTGGAAAGGTTAGTCACGTTTTTGGGTGTTCTTCGATTTTTTACTTTTGAAAAAAATGGATCAAAGAATAATGACGGTTGGGAGCGGTTGAGACTCTTGTGCGGTATTCACGTAAAAAAAACCACAAAGTGATTGCTTTCTGCGTAAATGTATATAGTTTTGCTTATTTTTTGTCGAGATTAAACTCAGCCACTTACAAAATAAAATAACAAAACAAATTATACAATAAAATAATCAAACAATGAGAAATATATATATTAAAACGTTTAAATTAAAACAAAGAAACAGAGAGAAGGAGACAGAAACAATTAATTGAAATAGACACAACGTCAACTGAGAAGGTTATTAAAGAAAAATGATAAATTTTATTAGTTTATAGGAAATATACCTAATATTGGACTACTGGCCAAATAAACCTGATTATTAAGAATATGACTATTAATTTTAATAGCTTTCATGCTTATATAATATATGTTTTTGTATTTTTTGTTAAGTTAAATTTGCCAGCCACTTTTGTGGCATATTTATTTCTGAAAGCGGCCATCTTTAATTTTATTAACTTTACTTGTAATTTGCTGTTTTAAAGATGTTATGTTTTTTTTTATCAAAACTAAAATGTTTTTTTTTTCTTTCATTCCAGGTAAGTGCATTAATCTTTTTCAAGATGCGGCACGATGAAAAACAACCCCGAAGCAGCTACCCTCGATATAAAAATACAGATAAGCCTTTATATATTAATAATGTTTTCCTTATTTGTTTATGCACGAAATGTATTCCGTCTGTAAATATACTTGAAGCTAAAGCCGAACAACAGATATTATAGTTTAATCAGGAAAACACAGCTTTCTACGAAAATACTTTTTTTTTAACTTTACATGAAAGTGTATCAAAAGTAAATCTATTTGACGAACTAACTAACCATCACACCGTTTCACTGCTGGGGTAGGCAAAGAGGACGGACCGCCATACAACTCTGTCTTGGCACACTCCTTGCTTCATTCACATGCATACATCGTCTCATACATACTGTTCTGTTATTCTGACTCTTCACATGACCCGATTCAAGTATTTGATTTACTTAATCGTGCCATATCTTCCTCAGGCTTCCTCGACTTCTTCTTCCATTCACTATCGCATCATATATTCTTTTCACACTCCTTCTTCGTTCATTCGCTCTTCATGCCCAAACCATCTAGGCGTCTCTTTCTTGATCCTCACTGAATATCTGTACTGGAAATGAGGGGCTTAGAAGCAAAAACAGCTATCTCCTTCATTTTAAATTATTTCTTTGGAAAGTTGATTTAACGTTTAATTCACTTTTCTTTTGTGAATATGTTGATAAATTTAGAGATAATTGTTTAAAATTGTTCCTAGTTTAATGTGCACTAACATTTTTGTACACTTCATTCTCCATTTCTTTATAATGTTCATTCAAAAGTTGACAATGCTACAGAACCGTTTTTGGAGATTGCTGCCTTTGCTTCTAAGCCCCTCAAATAATCTTTCAGTATCTAATTATTGTTGATTTCGGTTTGTTGTAATAAAGAATTCACTAGCACATTATAACACATGTATTTTATTTATCAACACTTTACAACAGTATACTCGTACAACTTAAGAGTACGTCTGTACCCTATGATTTGAAGGGAGAGAATAAATAACTAACCATCATGCCGTTTCTTCGCAGGGGTAGGCAGAGAAAACGGTCCGCCATACAACTCTGTCTTGGCACACACTCCTTGCTTCATTCACATTTATACATCGTCTCATACATACTCTTTTGCTTTTTTGACTCTTCTTTCACTTGATCGTGCCATGTCTTTCGGGCGTCCTCGTCCTTACATTAAATTCCTTATTAGCAAAGGGGTGATCTAGTTTACTCCATGTTTAATAATTATAAATATTAATATCGTTTCGTCAGCGCGAAATAAAATAAAAATGTATTTTTAAGGGTGGTTTTATCTTTTATTACGCTATGAATATATAATGCCCCACTAATTGGGTAGGCAAATAATAGTCGCCGACGACAAAGTGAATATTCTCGTTGAAATGTGAAAAATACATTTGCCCAGCGCAGAAATAAGTGTGGTTATAAAAATAAATGCCAGAACATTCCAGCGGTTAGGCCCATAATTACTTTTGATTTGAAATTGAAGGTTGAATCGTAATGTCCAAAATCATTACTATCGTAATATCTTCGGAGTAACGATATAAGGAGGTATAGCAATTTTTTTACCCAACATATACAAACTTGCGATAAATCACTTTCTCCGGGTTTTTAAGTCGCATCCCATGAGAGAGAAAGAGACAAGAAAAGTCGATACATAATATCGCAGCACTTCTAAGTATGTAAGGATGTTGTCCGTCTTCGCTAACTTCACATTACCGAGTCGCATAACTTACGTCAACGGATTTTGAGGTTATTTCCTATATTTGTGTTGATTCAAAACTAGCAGTGGTTATACACACGATGGTAATATGTGCTATTCGTGAATGTTCAAATAAGACCAAACAAATATTATAAAACATCACTTTTCAGAGGTATTTCAACAGTTTTGAATATTTTTGAGTGAACTTTAGAATTCTCACATGTTTAATGATACAAATACATGAAATCAACAAAAACCTTCCATCATTATTTAGGCAAACCTTCTGTTATTAGTGCTTGTGTGATATTTTGACTTTATAAATCATTTTAATGGTGTATTGAAATTGTTTTGTTCAATGTCTTTAAACACCTTAATTAAAAATGTACAAATTCCATGTGGGCGGTAACTAATAGGCTATCCAACATTATTTAATATGTCTCTTTCTATCGAGTCAGTATAAAGTCAACCGTCCTGACCACACTGTTTCGCTAAGGTACCTCTCCAAAGTTACATATACGCTGGACATAGAACGCCACAAAACTACAATTGTGAGAGGCATCACATGATGTTTTATATCTATAATTTTTTTTTTTGGAAAGGATTAACAACTCCAGAAATTACCTCACCATGGAATCCCGTCAGATCCCGAACTCAAGCGTAGAAGCGCATTGGAGTAAATTATCGGCCCCATCAATATTGACGCTGCCAGGGTGGACTCCCTCTTGATGGCGTTTTGCAGAAATGAGGCCTAACATCCTCCATTCATATTTTTTACTTGTATTATTTAAAAAAAAAAATTCTCATGAATTTCTGTTTATTTTTATTTGTTAATATTATAATTACTATGTATTGATATCAATTATGGAAGGTATTGCATCGCACTACTCCTGCATACCTTCCGGAATAAAACTTTATTATTATTATTATTATACTTCAAAGAGTCGAATTTCCTCATTAAAACACCCCGAGAAATAAGGCGTTCCAACCCACATTGTTTTATCGTAACCCGGGATTTTTTTAAATATTTTCTATTTTGTTACACTAGATTAATTATTTTGTTGGTCTACATTAATTTTTTTTTGTACCACTATCATTCATCTCTTTAACTTTTTGGTGTAAAACTGATTTTTTAATATATTTTTAAAGTAATTGAATTTTGTTTTGTAACTCCTGAACTTGCTTCAGTAACATGCATAGATCACCACACCCAACTTTTTTTTTATTTGTGTTTGATTGTCTTAATCATGCCATGTCTTCTTGGCACGTCCTTGACATTTCTATCCATCCACTTGCGAGTCGTATATTCTCCTGGGACTTATTTTTCTTTTCATCCTTTTTAAATATTCAAACCAACTAAGTGTCACTTTCGTATTCTCTTTTTACATTCGTAATACGGTATTACATAGTTTTAATCCACTTTCTAACATATCATTATTATTATACTACACTCAGCTCCCTTTAAACTATGTTCTTAAGAAATTAAAACCAGTACCGTGAAGATTAAAACAAACATATATAAATAATACATTGAGTAATCGTTTTTAGAGCTTTGTTCACACGAGTGATTATTTAGTCATATTTACACTCTCGAGTGCTTCGTTCCGAAGCTTTTCATTCTGTTTTATGAAAGCTCCATTTGGAATAAAACAACACGGAAGTACGTGTTGTTAAAGCGCCGGAAAAAATGTATTTTGGTGTTGGCATCTGTATTTTAACAAAGATCAAAGAATGGTGGAGAGTTAAACATAATTATATTTATTTGTTTTTGAAGAGACATGGTAAAATTTTGATCAACATTTTATAACAGATAAAAAGTTAGTTTTTATACGTGACATTTCTCGATTTTCGGCCCTGTGAGAACTCGTGTATAGTGTATAATTAATAGAGATGATTTTATCAAAATTTTGATTCATTTAAATCATTTGAAATTATACGTTGAGTTTTTCTAAATGATTTAATACGATTTTGCGAGTACAAAACAAATACCAGTGTCTAAATTTTAATAAAGTAACTTTACTATTTGTTTTTCGTATGATAATTAATAATAATAACAGTAAATTTATTTGGCGCAGTTTTGTGATATTTCACCTCTTCATACTAAATTAATTAAGCTAATAAGGCTAATTAACTAGGAAAAATAATACATTATATGTTTACAAATTAAAACTATCTAAAATCATGATGGTTATCATAAATTATGGGAGAAAAAGGTTCAGATATGGCTGTCAAATTCCCGACTATTTTTGTTGTTTTTTTTTCATAATATGGCAAAATTAGTTATTCAAATTCCAAATTAAAAAGTTTAATTGTTAACATCGTTTTTTTAAGACCTTTTAAATTTATAAGATGTGTATTTTACAATCTCCCTATAAATCGTGCACCCATTTTTTCTATGGAGATCGCTTCTTTATTGTTTTCAGTTAGGCTATAATCATATTCTTAAACCAAAATATGATTTTTTTTATCAAAAAAGGATAAAGTTTGATGTATTAGTGACTTCTTAATGCACACTCCTGCACCAACAGGAATGAGACACTAAACGATTGTTGCTAGTAAAGATATTCATTGACATCAGCTTAACGGACCCAGAACAAAATCGTAACCCAAGAATCAAAAATGAAGTGACAATTTTTCATTATTATTGCTGATTGCTGGTCGAAAGAACAAACTAATACCGAAATTCTCCACGGTTTTTCCAAAATCCGCAAAGCACGCAAATGTCAGTAAAAAATTAAGTTATTTTCCATAGCAGAGTTGACTGCGACAGCGAACGCACCTGGCGAACATGCATTATTTCGTTAGGTTCTGTTTGTTTTCTGTTTTCATGCAGTGGGAGAAATATTATTCATTGAGTCGAGTGCGAACATCCAGTTCGGCTATCGCCTGTTGGTTCACTGAATGCGAAATTCTATTTCGCGAATGGCTTACTGCATCGAATCTACAGTGAAAAAGCAAAAACGAAACGGTCGTCACGATAATAATATCGTGACGACCTCCACTACGGATTCCAGGGGTTGCGGGTTCAAATCTCAGCATGTGCAATTAAAAAAAAAAAAAAAAACATTTTTTCATTTTTTTTACAGTAAATACTGCACATAGTCCCAACTGTTCCCAACCGTAAGATATTCAGAAGGTAAGGAGATGGGTAAGAGGAAGGTTGGGAAGTACCTGGATATTCAGATCTGGTCACCAAACACGGCTAAAGCCATTTTAAGCAATTTTTCGATTCTGAATGGTGGTCTTTCACCAGGGTGATACTTGGAGTATCTACCGCTCTGGTTAATATCCTTTTTGTTGTTGTAAAAGAACAAAAAACCTTCCCAGGTTACAAATAACCTGTTAATTTTGAAAGCTCCTACTAATAAGTGGAAGATGTTGTTTGTGCAATAATGAAGGACTTAGCCAGCGGAGGAATTGAACCCACAACGGCAGGGTGGGAATCCGACGCGTTTGTACACTCACTACCGACCGGTTGAATACTATATTTAATTTTAGCGGCACGTTCCAGAGTGGTAGATACTCTCAGTATTACCCTGGTAAAATACCGCCATTCAGAATCAAAACGTTAATTGTAATTCTCTTAGTCGTATTTTGTGACCAGATCCGAATAGCCAAATTCTTCTCAACCCTCCGCCACCCCATCTCCTTCCTTTCTCCGCTTTCTTCAGCTTCACAACATATTCATATTAGGGATGCCATAGTCACATTGGCTCCGGAATGTTGGGAGCAGTTGAGGCTCTCTAAGGGTATTTACTTTAAAAAAATATTATTTAAAAAGGGTTTGATGTTACGACTGACACGTTCAGCGGTTTCCACGAAGCTAAAATTAAATTAATTGTGTGGTGTAAGGCCTGATACACATTCGTCCGGATTATTTCCGCTGCGGCTCCGCAAATACGGAACGTGATACTATACCGCACAGAGCCGCGGCGCACCGCCTATAGGTTTCGCGTCGTAATTGCGGAACCGCGGCGGAAAGAACGTGTACGTCAAGCCTGAGAGATTCGGTATTTTTCATTATAAACTTTGAAACGTATTAAAAATATTTGTGAAAACTCGGAAAAAAATTCATTAATCGGTTTTCACCTTTGACAAAAAATTCTATGAAAACCAATATATTTACTTTATTCAAAATGATATTTAGGGTATATTGAAATACTTTCCCAGTATGTAATTAGTTTTTTTTTTCTGTCGAGCAAGCAACCTACGTTTATCAAACAACATCAAACATCACGTAACTAACATCGTCCCCGGAAAGCTAAAAGGGCTGAAGCGCCATTTTGGAAAGTTTACACCAGAGCGCTTTAATTTTTTTTTTTTTGTTTTACAATAAAATTCATAAGATATTAGTACCTTGTGGGATTTTGAAAAAAGCTAAAAAACTCCCAAACTTGTGTCGCTTGAGTCAAGCCTTCTCTCAAATAGTATATATATTTTAGATGGCTGAAGGGTTACAAAAGTCTTCAGAATCAAACGAGAGTCAAAGCATTCGATGCAGAAAAAAAAACGGATCAAAACTGCATGTTTTACTAATTTTTGACCAAAATGTCGATTAAGCCCTTTTTCCTTTTCGGCGACGATGTTATCTGTAATCTTGTGCATGTTTAGTAATCAACACTGTGTTATTTGTGTAAAATTTGTTGACTTCGGTGAACGCAGTACAAGTAGTTAAAACACAATATTGTCCGTTTTTAATTTAAGTTTTATAGGAAATGTTTATAAATAAATGAGAGTAAGTAACATTAATAAATAAATGTAAATTATTTTATATATTTAACTAAATGAGATAGGTATTGGAAGGTTTATTTTTTTATTATTTGAAATACAATAAAAAATTTAACATCAAACAATAACCATATACAATCGCTCTATAAATATCTCAAATAGTTGTGTTTACAACATGTGGTGTGGGCAACATTAACGCTTAATAATTATTTAGTTTCAAATCAACATTGTATTTTCACTTTAATGAAACTTTGCACATACAACCACGAAATACGATGGCCAAATTAACGAAGATGTTAAACACTGTTTAAGGAAAATTTCACGACACAGCAGTTCAAAAATTTTACTTAGCTTAATTTTAATTTGGTCACAATTATTTTATTTGAATTTATATTTCAACTAAATTTCCCTGGTAAAATACTTCTATTCAAAATCGAAACGTTTCTTGAAATGATTTGAACCGTGTTTGGAGACCCTCTTCTTCTCCATCTCCTCCCTCCCCCCCTCTGTTACCTTAAACCTCACAATATACCCAAAACGGGGATGACATAGTCCCACTTGCTCCAGACGGTGCGGGACTCTTGTGATGTATTCACACAAACAATTCAAATCAAAGATTTAAGCTGAGTACATTTTCTACTTTCTTTGTTTCATTTTTTTTATTATTCTTACTGTTAATTAAGGGCACGTGTAACTGATCCTTTATAGTAAACATTATACCGTCCGATATTCATTGTAAGCTATATTTAGTGAATAATAATGCAGTTACAATACGTTAGCATTAATCGAACATCTATGGCGATGAATCACAGGTGCATGTATTTAATAACTAACTGAATATGCATTTCCGCTGCACATTTCACACTGCACATTCCTGGCGCATCAATCTTCCGTGGCAGTAACGGATAATTCCGTACCACTCTGTGGCGCACGTCATAAATTGCACATAGAACAGGGTGGCTTAGAAACTGAACATTGAGATAAGGTTAATATAAAGGGCAGAGAAATGAATAAATTAAATGTTATAGTTATTTTTAATTTAGAAACTGTTAATTCGTGGTGGAATTCCATTTTAATGATTTAATAAAACAAATTTATAACTTTAAAATAAAATGAAATTATATAATAATAGAAGTAATCTACTCTAACAGTGCATAATGCATAGAATCATAAAACTAATTATACCATAATGCTTTGAGTAACCCAATAATTAGAAAAATATGTTGTACATCTGGACATCACAATTAAGATGGGAAAATCTAAAGTAAATTCATTAACAATCAGTGTTCACCAACCTTTCATTATATAAATACATTGTCAATTCATATTTATAGAAATGCAACTGTAACCCATCTTAAATATTAAATAAAATAAATAAATATTCCAGATAGATATATAAAAAATAAATAATACCAATAAATTAAAAGTAGCTTTTACCCTGTAACTTTTAAAATCATGCAACAATACTGATGAATATAATTAAAGTAAAATCATTGTTTACTACCCCTGACACCCCCAAAAATAGAACATAAGCCGTAGGTTAACAACAACATGTACTAGTCTGAAGATGGCCGTCATAGGCTGAAACCGGTCCAGTCATAAAATAAAAGTGGAATAAAGTTATAAATTTGTTTTATTAAATCATTGAAATTTTATAGCTTTACTGCTCCTGATTTTCCGGAGCAAGAGGGACTATGGCTTCTTTTGATATTAATATATGATCACCAAACACGGCTAAAGCGATTTCAAGCAACGTTTCGATTCTGAATGGTGATCTTTTACCAGGGCGATACTTATCACTCCTAAACGCAAATATACTTTAAACCATTTTACATAAATGTATGTGAAATAACACATTTTGATTCAATAAAATTTATTTTCCCACGTCGGAATTTGAACCCGCAACTTCTGGATTCGTAGTAGAGTGTCTTAACCACTCGACCACGGAGGCTGTCATGTTCAAATACCGAATCACTACTGGGTACCGTAAATACTTCTAATTTAGTAGTAGCGTGTCGTTACTTTAGTATAACAAATACATTGTAAAATTATTACAATACGTTTTAAGTAATTTATATAATGGATAGTGAACAGTCTAGGCTTACATACATGCAGGCAGTTATACTTAGATAAATAACTAACCAACTAACCATCACGCCGTTTCCCCTCAGGAGTAGGCAGAGAGGATGGACCGCCATACAATTCTGTCTTGACACACACTCCTTGTTACATTCACATTCATACATCGTCTCATCCATACTCTTCTTTTATTTTGACTCTTGACATGGCCCGACTCAAGTATTTGATTTGCTTGAACGTGCCATTTCGTCCTCGGGCCTCCCCGACTTCTTCTGCCATGAACTTTTGCCTCATATATTTTTATCACACTCCTTTCTTCGTTCACGCGCTCTAGATGTACAAACCATCTAAGCGTATTTTTCTCAATCCTATTCATTACGCTTACATCAGCCTTTCAGTATTTACGGATATTTACATTGTCAACACGGTCATACACGGTTTTACCGCACATACCCCTCAGGGATCTTATTTCTTATTCAGTCTACTTTCATCCTTCCTCTGCCAGTCCCATGCCTAACTACCATTGGTATAAGCACTCCATTGTGAACTGTTAGCTTTGTTTCTTTATCAATTTTTATTTGCCCCTACAGCGTTTGGTCCTCCATTAATGGAGTTTCCGGGTACATTATTTATTTATTTATAAATTAACGGACTAAAGTCCAATTACAAAAATACAAATTAAACACGAAATAGAAAAAAGAGTAACAGAGAAGAAATAGCATATACATTAAAATAAATGAAGCGATGAACAAAAACAAGGCAAAATAAACATAAGAGAGAACATTCAAGCCATGGTCTAGTCAAAGTTTTGGTAGAGTCTTAAAGAATGACGAAAATCATTTAGACTGCTACCAAAAATTTCAAGACCATGGCTTGAGTTAACAAGTCTCGACATTCTGGACATTGGAGAATTATACCCATAATTAGTATTGTGATGATTGAGGAACAGCAATTCATTGTTTCTGAGTCTACGGCAAGGAATGTTGAACTGGATAAGTTGCAACAGAGAAGAGAAACAGAGAAAAATAATTGTAAATTACCTCATCATGGAATCCAGTTAAATCTCCAATTCTAGCATAGAAGCTCATTGGAGAAAGATATTAATATATATTAACACGATATTATATAAATATTGCACCATAATTCTATAATAATTCTTTTAAGTCCACTATTATTATATACTACTTTAAAATTAGCATTTTTTTGTTTTTTTTTAGGTATAAAATATAATGTGTTCACTATAAACAACTGTAGGATTGTTACGATGTAAAATGTATGTATATTTGTATCGTATCCACTGTCTTTAATAATAGGATTTAGTTCCTTGGAACTTTACCTACTGTCAATGTATCTTATATGGTATCAAGAGAGTTTTACGGTCAGTTAGTTTGACGACCTCCATGGTCGAGTGGTAAGACGCTCGACTACGAATCCAAAGGTCGCGGGCTCAAACCAGGGGTGCGCCAATAACTTTTATTGATTAATATGTGTCATAACACATTTAATTCATATAAAAATAATAACAAGTATATTTGCGGCACGTTCCAGAGTGGTAGATACTCCAAGTATCGCCCTGGTGAAAGACCATCATTCAGAATCGAAACGTTGCTTGAAATGGCTTTAGTCATGTTTGGTGACCAGATCTGAATAGCCAGGTACTTACAAACCTTCCTCTTCCCAATCTCCTCCCCCTCCCCACTACCTTCAGTCTCACAACATACCCCATTTGGGCATGCCATAGTCTCACTGGCTCTAGGTGGTTTGGAGCAGCTGGGACTCTTGTGCGATATTCATATAAAAAAAGAAAGAAAGTGTATGTTGTATCAGCATTTTGTAACAAAAACCATAATTTTTTTTTTCTACTTGTACTCACTGTTGCTTACCTCAGAACAGGATCTAATGACCCAGTGAGGTATGTAATGTAAAAAAATAATGTAAGAAACAAAAAGTTAATAAATAAATAACTTATAAATATTGCCCCCATCAATCTTAACGCTGCCTGGATGGACTCCCTCTGGTGGCCTTCTGTACACATGAGACCTAATATCCTCCATTAACAATTTTTACATTTTTTGTAATTTATTTTTTTCTATGATTTTTTTATTATTTATTATTATGTTTCTTTTATATATATATATATACGAGTATATATATTTATGTATTACAACTTTATTTTATGTTTTAATATCAATTATAAAATGTAAAGCATTACACTACTCTTGCATAATACCTTCTGGAGTAAAAACTGTATTATTATAATTGTACGTTGGCAAAAGATCGGTACAAAGTCGTCTATAGTTTTTGTTTGAGATTTATTTATTTTTTTAGGCAGAAAATAATCAGTTTTAAACAGTTTTTATTCATCTCACAAGCTCCGAATACAAATTATGAACCAAAATTTCATACTCGTCTTTCAAATATATCATCTAGTTTGTCCCAAGGGGCCGATAGCGGCTAATATAAGTATGATAACAATGTTTTTACAACGGTTTGAACTCAACGCATTACCCACTGGAGAAATCTCCTGCAGATAGGAGGACGGAGAGCTGTGCGAGATGCTGTATTATTTAAAACGAATTCTGGCAGATACACGTTTGAGCATGACGCCTTATGGTTGATTCACACCAACGTCCGGTTCCGCTCAGTGCCGATATTGTTCCGCAAGAAAACTTATTGATATGGTATGAATATCAATCAAGGAGTGTGTGCCAAGACAAATTTGTGTGGCAGTATATCCTTCTGCCCACCCTTGTGATATTTAACTAATTATTTAGTTGAATAATTATTTTGAAGTGTAAAAATACTTACAACGCAGATTTTTTTTTTTAAACCATTTTTTATCACCAAATAATATTTTTAATAATTAATAAAAATATTATTTAGTGATAAAAAAAATGGTTTAAAAAAATATATATATTAGTTTTATAGTTATTTTATTTTGTAGGTATTATGTTCTTACTAGTTGTTACCCGCGAAAAATCTCGGGATGTAACTTGACTTGCCAAGAAAAGAGTTACTTGCTTTAATCCACCCATTTCAAATATAAAAGAATGTCTGCTAGAATAAATTACAGGTAGGTATTTTATTGGATAGATAAGTAGGAATTATTTTTAATACTTTTTATTCAACAATTTCAATTGATTCCAGTTCCAAATTTGAAAAGATCACACTCGTACAGACGTATTTACTTAAAAAGGAAATTATTTATAATTAAAAAATACAACGCGGATGTGGAATCCATTGATCTTCAAAGCGAAATATTATTAGTTGCAATTACACATCTGAGTATATTATCGCTGGAAAGGCCTTAAGCGTCACTTAAGCGTCAAAAAAAAAAGTTAAATATGCAGTATCGATCAGTTTTTTTTCTGCATCGAATGCTCTGACTCTCGTTTGATTCTGAAGACTTGTGTGGCCCTTCAGCCATCTAAAATAAATCAACCATTTAGGAGAAGGCTTGACAACATTGAGTAACCTGAATAATTTTTTTTTTTTCAAAATCAAACCCTTTACTGAAGACGTATGAATTTTATTTTAGAAAAAAAACTTTAAAATGCTCTGGTGTAAACCTTCCAAAATGAAGCTTTTGCCTTTCCGGCGACGATATGCATAATGCATATTTGAGCATTTTTTTGTCATTAATGCATATTTCTGACATATTTTCCTCAAGATTAAGCTAAACACGACATCCTTAACATTGCAATCCCAAACCCCCACGAAATAAATACTAAGTTGCTCACCGGCAACGGTTCACAGTGAAGAGACACGCCAAACACGTTTCCAACATTTGCACATCGTATACTGTCCTAAAAATTAGATACACTTGTAATTTCACATCAAATAATATATTTGCAGCACGTTCCAGACCGGTAAATACTCTAAGTACTGTTCTGGTGAAAAACCATCATTCAGAATCGAAACTTTGCAAAAGCAAATACATTTTATGAAATCAAAATGTGTTATTTCACATTTAATTTATATAAAATGGTGTAAACTATATTTGCGGCACGTTCCTTTGTGGTAGATACTCTCGCCCTACTCGCCCTGGTGAAAGACCACCATTCAGAATCGAAACGTAGCAAGAGCAAATACATTTTATTAAATCGATATGTGTTATTTCACTTTTAATTTATATAAAATGGTGTAAACTATATTTGCGGCACGTTCCAGAGTGGTAGAGACTCTAAGTATCGCCCTGGTGAAAGACCACCAATCAGAATCGAAACGTTGCGCGAAGTGGTGTTTGGTGATCGATCTTAATACCCGGGTATTTCCTATGTCCCTCTTTCCCATCTCCTTCCCTTCCCCATTTCTTTCAGCCTTATATCATATCCTTATTCAAAGCCACAGTCCTGCTTGCTCCGGGCAATCGGGGCAAACGTTGCTTGAAAGGCTGTAGTCGTATTTGATGACCTTCCTTTTCTACATCTCCTTTCCCTCCCCACTGCATTTAGCCTCACAACACACCCTAATCAAAGATGCCATAGTCCCCAGGCTCCAGACGGTTGGGACTTAATTCTAATTGGACGTAGTTATGCAGAAATCGTCAGCCCACAATTTGCCAAAATCGAGTTTTCCTTTACATAAATACGAGATTTATATCTGCTGAATTTGATAATTTTTGGTAATTATTTATTTTATTAACGCACATTGTAGTTATCAGTCTTAAATTAAAGTTTAAAACATTATAAAATGTAACATAACATAAGATATACATTTATTTTAATAAATACATTGATAGATTATAAATTACCGATTTATTATAATGCTCATAAGGAAGAAAAAAAACACTGATATAAATGATTTAATAAAACAATTTTTTAACTTTATTCCACTTTTATTTTATGACTGGACCGGTTTGTTTTATAAAATCATTAAAATGAAATTCCACCACGAATTAAGGGTCAGCACTCAAAAATACACACTTTTTGGCTTTCTAGTACAAGCAATACTACGAATGATTTATCTGTTAAATTTATATGGGTAGTTGAAAAAATGTCTAAGGTTTCCACTGAATACAATTCTTGAACAGTAATCTTTTAATTTCTTTATGAAATGAATACTTGAATTTTAGGTAAATCGTTAAAAAATGCCATTGCTGGTTTTTAAAATGCACATTTTACTGACACTTAAGTATATTTTTCATAGAATTTAAAGGATTACGGTGAAAAAAAAAAATTTACTGAAGACCTCAGACATTTTTCTAACTACTCACAGAAAATTTACAGATAAATTATTTGAAGTATTGCTTGTATTAGAAAGCCAAAAAGTGATGTTTAGGGTCATTTTTGAGTGCTGAGGCTTAACAGTTTCAAAATTAGAAACTGACATTAACTTTACAAAAACCGATTACGTATATTGATATTTTTTTAATCGTCATATTTTCAAATGCCTTTTCCTCAGTTTCATAGTTTTGGGGTTGGATGCTTTCCCTATAACTACGTCCTATTTACCCAATACATGTTGCTTATTGCAGTGATTTTCACGTATTTTACCATTAAACGGATATTCACAAATCACCCCCCCCCCTCCCCCGACAGGTGGCTTTATGCAGTGTGCATGTTCGCGATAGCTGCTATTCGTGCACGTGACATGGGGAAAAATGAAATGCACATACCTGCAGCTGCAAAGTGGCCGCAGACACAGGGCGGTAGAAAACGAATTCTTTATCACTAGTGAATATTGCATATTGGTTTGAGGGTCTGTCGGGTTCGTGGAGTTTTAAATAAGTTTTCTATTCTTGATTTACCAGAACCACTGAACAGGTAATACCTAGAAGTTTATTTATTTTATTATTTTTAATTTTTAAACTGTTAATACGTGGTGGAACTCCATTTTAATGATTTTCATAATACCAAATTTTTAACTTTTTTCCACTTTTTTATAGATCTGACCGGTTTCATCTTATGACGGGCATCTTCAGACTGGTACAATTTTAAGTAAATCTATTGCATATATATTATTAATGGACGGAATATACGCTAATTGAGTCTCATGGTGAACGTCTGTGACTTTAGGTTTTGTTTTATTACCGACAGAGGCGGCTTTACAATATCATTAAAAAATATATTTATTACCTTCTGGGAGACAGATTAGTAGGGATGCGTTAGATGCGTTTGTGTGTTTTAAAAAACAAAAACAAAAAACAATAGTTATAAGCTTTATTTTTAACAGTTGGCTATTTTAAAATTGACTCTTTAATTTTCCCGTCTCTAACTAACTATCACGCCGTTTCCCCGCAGGCAGAGAGGACGGACTGTCATATAACTCTGTCTTGGCACACACTCCTTATTTCATTTACATTCATACATATTCTTCTGTTATTCTGACTCTTCACACTACCCGATTCAAGTATTTGATTTACTTGATCGTGCCATGTCTTTCTCAGGCGTCCTCGACTTCTTCTTCCATTCGCTTTCGGATCATATATACTTTTTTACACTCCTTTCTTCGTTCATTCGCTCTACGTGCCCAAAAAATCTAATCGTCCCTTTCTTAATCCTATTCATAACGCTCACATCAGCCTTGCATTCTTTCCGGATATCCACATTTTAAATACGGTCATACATGGTTATACCGCACATACGTTTCAAGGATCTCATATTCACAGCGTTCGGTCTACTTTCATCCTTTCTCTGCCAGTTCCATGCTTCACTGCCATACATCAGGGTTGGTATAAGCTCTCTATTGTGGATCGCTAGCTTCGCTTCTTTGGACAATTTCTTATTTGCGCCAACAGCGTTCAGTCCTCCATTAATAGAGAGTCCTACATTCACCCTTCTTTCAATACCCTTATCAGCCTTTCATTATCTCTAGAACATACTTCCTAAATACACAAACTCATCCACTTGCTCCAAGAATTCATCATTCACAACTATATTGCACGCTGTTCTCGTACTCTCTCTTTCAAACGCCCAACTTTGGACTTACTTACATTCATTATCAACTCATTTTTCATACATACTCGTACTTGGTTCATCCTAGACATGAAAAACTGTAGATCTTCCATACTGTCAGCAATCAGCACCGCATCGTCCGCATACAATAGGCAACATACTTTCAGATTGTTCATTTATCGGTTAAATATCTTAAGGGGTTTTATTTATGTTTACATTTAAGTTTTATTTATTTAATATCACTTACTTGTACATGAAAGTTTACAAAGTTTCTAATTATAATTTATATTATTTTTGACTTAATAATAATAGCTTACATACTACTTGATATTACTAATATATTTCAAATGGTTCTCACAGGCTATTTTAAAAATGAATTTGTCAAACTAATAATGGTATAATTTGGATGGTTTCCGGCAGCGCATTATAACATTTCAACCATTTATAAAGTAAGCTATTTTGTATATTAGTTTTATTATTTTTTTAAGGATATTCTTGTAAAATTTGTATTATGCGGAAAACAATGTGTTGATGTTATCATGAGCAATATGCATTTTATTTATGTCTAGAGGTTACGAGTTGCCAGCCCCGACAAACATATATCAATATATATTTCAAGGGAAAGAAACATTGTAGAATTAAAATAAAATTTAAAGCAAAACAATGCAAGTTGCCTTAATTGCATTTGTCAGTTGAAATGTATTCCGAATATTGTGCGCCTAAGGCAGACATCCGCCACAGATTGAAATTGAGTTTGCTTTTACTTTATTCGTAGCGAATTTAGCAATTTTCGCTTTTTTAAATATTGATATTGGATGTAAATTTTTTGGATTTTGGTTTTGGTCGGAATATTTTATTACATTCGATTTGGTATTTCAATTTCGTATTACTGAATTTCAAATTGGATATTTAATATCCGAGGGATGTGTTATCAAATTTCAAAATGTAATTTGTGTCTCGGTACGCGCGTGCACACCGATGTATACTTATTTAATTTATTATGTACGCTCTTAAGGGCTTTTACATAACTGTGTGATGGATAATATAAAATAATAGTGACATGGAAATAACACGAACTAAATCATAAGCACACAAAAACATTTATGAGGTACTAGAAATATTACAATCATATTAAAATGGAATAAACTAACATTAGTATTTTTGGAAGAGGTATGCTATTACAGCCTTCTTCTAACAAGATTCAATTAAGTTAAATATATCTACTTTTAATGATATTAATAATACCAATTTAAGACCTGACCGGTTTCTGCTATTCTACTATCTAGGTACGAGCGAGTATCTAAATGACTCAGTCCTGATATTATTGTTACACTAAAAAAATACAATCTGAAATAAGCCTTCTGTCTGAGTGTGTTAATAATTTTAATTCTTTCATTAAGTAGTTGTTAATGGTTTCTATATGTAGACCTAGTTTGTAGATAATATATATATATATATTTATATGTATATGTGTGTATTTTTTATGGAAGTCATTAAACAATGATTTAAACAGAATATCTCCGTATAGCGGTAAATACTCTAAGAATCTCAGCTATTCAGAACCGAAACGTTGCTTGAAATGACTTTAGTCATGTTTGGTGACCAGATCTGAATAGCCAGGTACTTTCCAACCTTCCTCTTCTCCATCTCCTTCCCCTCCCACTACCTTCAGGCTCACAACATACCCCAATTGGGATGACGTAGCCCCACTAGCATTAAACGATTGGGAGCAGTTGGGACTCTAGTGCGAGTCACCAAGCTAACCAACTTGAAAAAAATATCTCCCACAAAATATTAACGATTTTGGGTATTGACCTACTTGACTTTCATTCCCCGAAGACGCTTATAAGACTCGCAAATCAGCCCGATCCGATACGCCGGAGTTTTGGCAAGCTTTCCCGAAAAATAATGAGTTTTGAAGAAATGCACAAATTCGAGAAATATTTCGTATTTTAGGATGCCAGCGGGTTTTGCATAACAAACAACTCGAATTAAAATAACTACATACATAATCATTGGCTTGCAGAAACGGTAGAACCATTAAATGAGATGTTTGGCTAGCTTTCAAGCGATTAAAGTTAATCTATAGATAATGGATTAGATGCATTAATTTGAAGTAATCTATTTATTATAAAAGGCTAATCTTTGCGGTTTTTTTTTAATTACTTTTATTTATTAACTTAACATCATGTTTATTTACAAAATTGTACACACATTGTCCTCCACGCTGTGATATGGAGGACATTTTTCGAAATATATGATAAAACAATTTAAAATTAAAAATATAAAAGAAAATAAAGCCACTTTAAAACAAAAACAAACAAAAAAATCACACAAACAAATAAATTACCTAAGTAGCACTATTATTATTAATGTATATAATTATACATTAGGAGGATTGTAACCAGTTCCGAACATGTTTATCGTATTGTGCAAGTGTAGATATCCGGAAAGAATGCGAGGCTGATGTGAGCGTAATGAATAGGATCAAGAAAGGGACGCTTAGTTGGTTTGGGCATGTAGAGCAAATTAACGAAGAAAGGAGTGTGAAAAGAATACATGATGCGAAAGTGAATGGAAGAAGAAGTCGAGGACGCCAGAAAAAGACATAGCACGATCAAGTAAATCAAATACTTTAATCGGGTTATGACTTCCTCCATGATCGAGTGATAAGACGCTCGACTACGAATCCAAAGGTCGCGGGTTCAAACCCGGCGTGCGCCAATAACTTTTGTTTAATTAATATGTGTCATAACACATTTAATTCATGAGAAAATAATAAAAAGTATATTTGTGGCACGTTCCAGAGTGGTAGATACTCTAAGTATCGCCCTGGTGAAAGACCACCATTCAGAATCGAAACGTTCCTTGAAATGACACATATTAATTCAATAAAAGTTATTGGCGCACGCCGGGTTTGAACTCGCGACCTTTGGATTCGTAGTCGAGCGTCTTACCACTCGACCATTGAGGCCGTCAATAACAATCCAACTGATTAGATTCTGTCCAGAAATAATTGGCTTGAATTGTCTAGTATGTTTATTATGCAGAAGTTAAATCGTTTAACTCTGAAATTTCCATAACCAGATGAGAAACGATCTCCGCTACGTCAGTTAAGATTATATCAACATGTACTTCTCCAAGTAAATGATTCAATGTATTTTCGGCATCAATCTGCCGAAACGTCAGATTAAACTAATTGAATGTCAAATCGAAAATGGAAAGCCTCTGTAGTGTTGCTCTTGATCAAATCTAGATAAGGATATTCAGCAAAGGAGCTCATCAGACTGATAAAATAATCAAATTTAAATTTAACAACTAATAACACCACGTAAAAAAAAAGATATATCTTGTTACCTTCGCTAAGAAAGATATCAAACGTAATTAAAATGAACCGTTAATTCCAAAATTTATTTTGCACAAAACCATCGAAGTTTTCAAAGACTGCAATTTGTTAATCATGTGAAAAGAATGCTTATAGCCTTGGGGTAAGAATATATAGAGAGAGAGAGCTAAATATTTTTACCCAACCTATACAAATTTACGATAAATCACTTTCTCCGGGTTTTCATATCGTAAACCGTGAGAGAGAAAGAGACAAGTCAAGTTGTCACACAATACTGCACCACTTTTAGGTATGTAAGCATGTTTTCCGTCTCCCGCGTCTTCGGCGACTCCGATCACTACATTTTGTCTGCGACATAACCCAACGGGTTTTTAGGTTGTATCATATATTTTTGTTGATGACAGTACTGTGAAAAAGTGGTTATACAAATAAACAAAACATTATGTTGACATGTGCTTTGAATGGATGTAAAAAAGTGTGTCTACGAAAACCCTAACCACGCTCGAGTCAGGAAAAAAGCAACAATCCTGATTAAACTATTTCGCAATGCTATCCTCCTGGTATATTATTGCTCTGAGCTTATGACAGAACTGTCAAAAATCATGAGTGGGTACTCCACTGGAAGCTACCCAAAGTAGTGGACTGACTTAATATGTTTCAAGGCGTTTAGTAAAATGAGTAAGTATCATATATCAAAAAGTACACAATAGTCATAAGCAAATAAACAAAAAAAAACAATCAAACAATTCCTAGAAATATGAATTGTAAATTACAATCATCATTCTCCTAGCTGATTCATTCGTCACAGATTATAAAAATTACAATTGAACATAAAAGTGATTTATAAACACAGACGTTTCCGCTTATTGAACCCATCCGTTCAATTACGGTTCTTTGTTTTTATTCGGCCTCGTTTCAAGTTTCATTGCAGACGACAGCCGAGCAAACTCAACTTTCAATCTACCGGGACAGTTTCACTAAACACCCCTCCCCAATACGTTCTTAGAGAATTATTGGGCTCCCTTAATCACGACTGGGGTTCCCAATCACGTTTTATGGGTTTTAGTTTGCTTAAGGCGTGATTTAAAAGCAACTCGAAGATGCTTTATAATAAAATATAGATAAACATGGCCTGTTCAAAAGAAAAAGTGAATTTTGAATTTTCGCGGGCTGTGTACATTCGATTATGGATTTTTTTTCGTTATGTTGGTACACATATGTTTATCATATGTTAGCATTATCAGCCATTTTGGATTAGTGGTTTGTTTTTGACAACTGGAAAGGTTAGTCACGTTTTTGTGTGTTCTTCGATTTTTTACTTTAAAAAAAATGGATTTTATATAGTTCAGATTTTTAAGTTTATCTCTTGGTATAATTTTTTTAACCCATTAACTGACATTGCATTGTTTTTGCTAAGCAATACACTTAAAAGTTTACCACCCGTTTCATGAATTAACCTCGGCTAAGCGTTGAACTCTTGAAATTACGTTCACGTGATTTATGTGATTTGGCAGCATTGACAGCGGAGTTACAATCGAAACAGTTGAGGGTATTACTTGCAAAGTCGTTTAGCTCCATAAATCTATGTTTCGAGAGAAACGAAGAAAACTGTTATTTGTTTATTGGATGTTAGATACTATGTACCATGCACATTCGACTGAGATAAAAAAAGACTAAGACCAAAAAATTATTATCATACATTTATTTCTACTTAAAAAATCATAATTAAGATGGCGAAGAGTGAAGCTGACCGGTTTTTACGAAAATTTCACATTTAAAACGTCATTTTCATGGAAATGAAGCGGGATTGTGTTTTTTTTTTATTAATACAAAATACGTAAAATTTATTTATGGAAACAAAGAACCATTCAAAGTTGAAAAAAAATATATTAAAAGTAGTACTTTCAGTTATGAACCTAGGTTAAGGAAACTTTTAAACCTAGTTTTAAACGTTTGGTACTTAAGGTAACTCTGTAAGTATGGGGAAAAATCGTTATAATTAATAAATATATAAACAGTGAAGACAAAGCAGGGTATAGAAATAATAAGATAGCAAAAGAGAGATTATAATAAATTTAAAGTTTTTGAGTAAATTATTGGAAGTAATACGTTCAAGTCAAGTATGATTTTAAAAATATTACGAAAAATAATATTTCAGTGCATTTTTTTAATAAAATGGGTGAGGGTGTATTAAAAGGTATACAATATTCATAAATAATAATTTGAAAAATCAAACAATATGGTATACTCGTGTATGTATTACAATGAATGTGAAGTAAAGATAGCAAAAAATAAAATAATATTTCATAAAAATGGTGTATAAAAAACTAAGTAATAATTACACAAATAGCAAGAATACTAAACTTCTCGTTTGAACGAAGCTTCATTTATCATATTACATTACATTAAATTTTACGTATTTTATTAGTCGTTCGGTAATTGTATTAATAATTGACTTTATATTTCAATTATTTGAATTAAAGGTATCAATACGGCTCTTGTCTTGCTCTGGAGAGAATTAATGCTTCTTTAGAATTGTAATCAGCATGGTTATAAAGTTCTTATCTGAAAGGTCTTGTTGGATATAAGGGTGGTAATAAACCTTATTTTATAGGTCTGTGAAGCACTTGGCTTCTAGAAGGGTAAATTTAAAGCACATATGTTATATTTACTGAATACATTTAAGTCAAGTATGGTATAATTCACCTATTTGGTCCCCTGTTTTTAAAGTTTGCTCTTACAATGTAGAACGGGTTCAACCAAGATTTCTTATGTTACGTTGTCTGACAGGATAATTAATTCAGACCTGGTTGTATTATATAGAGATATTAACCACCTTATTGACACTTCTAAATAGCCACTACAAAATTTCATGTACCGACGAGGAACGCAGAACAAAATTTAACATTTTTCTGTGACAAGTAGACAACCTAATATATTTAATGATTCTTTTCATGAAATAAAGCGTAATGTATACCAGCACTTCGCTGAATCCTACAAATGATTATGGAGTCAGTACTGTAGTTTCAGTATTTTGTATTTTAATATAGTTTTAGTTTATAATTTATCATATCATCACCGGAAAATCAAAAAGGCTGAAGCGCCATTTTGAGAAGCTTACACTAGAGCACTTTAAAGTTATTTTTGTTTGTTTTACAATAAAATTCACAAATCTTCAGTAAATGGTTGGATTTTGAAAAAAAAAATTGACTCAGGTATCTCAATGCTCTCACTGAGTTACCCGAAGCGACACAAAGTCGCACACTTGTGTCGCTTGAGTCAAGCCTTCTTCCAAATGGTAAATATATTTTAGATGGCCGAAGGGCCACGAAAGTCTTCAGAATCAAACGTGAGTCAGAACATTCAATGCAGAAAAAAAGACTGATCAAAACTGCATATTTAATTATTTTTAAGCCAAAGTTTCAAAATATGTTGCTGTTACCTACATTAAAATATTGTTTATATCTATGCAAAAGCCCAGCTGAACGTTGAATAAAATAAATAAAAAAATTAAAAATGAAATAAATTAATTTACGAATTAAACACAAATATTCCTCAAAGAAAATAACGTAACCTACGCAATCCGTAAAGATTTCTGAAAAAATAATTGTTTTACTGTTATATTTTTCATTCAATAAAACAGATTTATGTCATAGATTTATGATGGTCGAGGTGATAGATTGTTATCTCAATTTTTGCTTCATTATCATTTTATTAAGGAATATATCGTATACCTGTCTAAATATTGTGATGTTGATTGTTATTCGAATGATATTTTAGAACTATCATTACGATAAATCGACGAGAATCAATTCAATCTTACAAATAACCAGAAAATCTTGCTTAATGTATATTACGGTGAGCTTTGGCGTCATTAAATTGGCACAACTTTTTTGTCTGGGATTTTTAGATCAACCTGCTTATTCATAGCTCACAACAATATTTCCATAATGAGCAATGAAGCTTTAAAATATCTAGTTAAATGTTAAATAACTAAAATAAAATTTCACCTTGTCATTTCAGTTTTTAAATAAATAAAAAATGTTTCTCGGGCGACGCCGGGTAGCAAATAATAAGAAAAACTAAAACTGGCTTTCTGTTTTCATGCCAATAATACGGTCTAATTTATTATGCAAGCTCCGTGGAAGGTATTACACGTAATTCCAATAATGATGGAACAGCCCATCAAAATTACCGATTCTGATAGAGCCTTTCTTCTTTCCGAGAAGGCTCTAATTCTCCGGGAAACTTCCCCGAAACGAGCCACACGAGCCGAAAACCTACCGTAACTACCAAGGGGAGGTTCTTGAAACATCCCCCTAGTATCTACCCCTAATCTGCAAATATTTAACTTGCCGAACACAGAAATTAGTTTTGTTTAATCAAAATCATTTTCTGAAACTAATGAGCATGTTTTTTTCTAAGCAGGGGTAGGCAGAGATAATGAACGTTTATCAAATCAGTCTTGAATCATTCACATTAAAAAAAAAATCAAAACATTATCTAGACATCACTAGAGGCATCTTGTAATTCCATCCACTTGTATATTATATATTCTCCTAAAGCTCCTTTCTTCATTTATCTCCTCTACATGCCAAAACCATCTTAGCGTCCCTTTCTTAATCCTTTTCAATATGCCTACATCACCCTTGCATTTATTCCGGATATTCGCATTGTATTTTCAAAATTTGTCAGCTTTATGTGAAACGTTATGAAAAAAAATAATCTTTCTTTTCATTCTGACGAAATTTGACTGTCGAATGGTGAGACGCTCAACTACGAATCTAGAGGCTACGGGTTCAAACCGGGCGTGCGCAAATAAATTGTATTTTATTTTGGAGAAATAAGGTATGAAGAGAGAGCTAATTCTTTTTACCCAACTTATACAAACTTGGGATAAATCACTTTCTCCGGGTTTTACGTCGTACAACATGAGAGAGAAAGAGACAACATAAATAACACACCGCTTTTATGTACTGTAAGGATGATCTTGGTCTCCCACGTCTCCGGGGACTCCGCTCACATGTTTTCATATGCGACTTGACTTGACACAACTAAACGGTTTTTTAGGTTATACGCTATATTTTTATTGATAATAATACTGTGAAAAAGTGATTATACGAATAAACAAAAACATTATGTCAACATGTGCTATGAATGGATGTACCCAAGCCCTAGAACTAGCCAAACCCAGGTCTGCCGAGTCCGGCAAAAATCATCGAAAACTGACTACAATGCCTTGGATAAGTACCACTCTACGTACTCAAAGTATTTTATTGATATGTGTCATAGCACATTTCATTCATTTAAAATAATATATGGTATATTTGCGGCACGTTCCAGAGTGGTAGATACTCGGATCGCCCTGGTGAAAGACCACCATTCAGAATCAAAACGTTATTTGAAATGTTTTTAGCCCTGATAACCAGATCTGAATAGCCAGGTGATTCTCAACCTTCCTCTTTTCCATCTCAATTGGGTATGCCGTAGTCTCACTGGCCTTAAACGGTTGAAAGCAGTCGGGAATCTCCATTTGAAAATTTACAAAATCATCGTTTTATTTCAGTTTCAAGCCGAACTGAATTTCTTCAAAAGAGTAAAGATTTTTTAGACTGCATATCTCACCAACCTTATAAAATATGAACCTCCATCGCCTTTTGCGTGAAACATGCCCCACAAAGCCAACAGAGCGGCGAAAATGAGATTTCGTTTCGTTGCACAGGAGCTGCAGGCGAGATCACACATATCGGATGCATTTTATATCCTTTCCCGCAGGAACTATTTTACATTATGCATGTTTGTTCTTTCCAACACGTAAATCTTTCCTCTTGCCTAGACAAAATCTTCCAGAGTATCTAGCACCTCAAATCATTTAAAGTGAATTACCACAGGATCTTCGTAAGACCAAAGTCTTGTTTATCAACGCGTAAAGCTAATAATAATATCAGTGCACTTATATGGCGCAGTTTTGTGATATTTCACCTCAAGTGACGCTGAATATGTTGCAGGTGCAAAAACCTAGTTAGGAAATCGCGAAAGCCAATAATCGTGGGAATAAAGATTGTTTTTTTATAAACTACTCCCAACCTATTGGAGCCAGGGGGACTATGGCATCCCCAATTGGACGTAGTTATGCCAAAAGGGTCCAACCCCAAAAAGATGAAACTAAGAAAAAACCGTTTGAAAATATGACGGTACAAAAGCATTAATATGCGTAATCGGCGTTTTTAAAGTGAATAACAGTGTTTTTTTATGAGCATTATTATAAATAGGTCATTTATAATCGATCAATGTGTTTATAAAAAAGTATTTTTTATGTTACCCTACATTTAATAATGTTTGTAAGCTTTTCAATTTAAATCAAATATCTGCAATGTGCGTAAGTAAAAAAAAATATTACCAAAAATCTAATGCATTTGGAGCTTGGATGTTTTCAGCAGATATTAATCTTGTATTTTTCTATTGGAAAATATGTAAAACTCGATTTTGGCAAATTGTAGGTTAGACGCTTTCTGCATAACAACGTCCAATTACGATATGTTGTGAGGCTGAAGGTAGTGGGGAAGGGAAAGAGATGAGGCAGAGGAAGGTTGGGAAGGCTTGGCTGTCAGATCTGGTCACCAAACAAGTTATTGGCGCACGCCGGGTTTGAATCCGCGACCTTTGGATTCGTTGTCGAGCGTCTTTCCACTTGACCATAGAGGCCGTCTATAACTATGCTTAGCGGAAGGTCCAGGAGATAATTACTCAATTAAATTTGGCGTAATTACAATAGAAGAAAAAATCATTTCGCTAGCAGAATATTGCATTTATTGTAAGCAAACGATTTACTTTATGTATTAGAATTCGTTGGCCAAAATTATATAATTTTAAGAAAATGAAAAAATAACTTTACACAAGACCACGAATATTATTTAAATGTTTAATGACCGACCGGTTTCGCTTAGCCTAAGCAACATCAAAAGTGATCATGGCATCAGATTATATAATTGAGAATCATTAGAAATAAAGAAAGCCATTCAAATAAATAGTCATATTCTTGATAATCAGGTAAATTTTTCCAGTAGTCCAATATTGGGTATATTTCCTGTAAACTCACAAAAAAATATCATTATTCCTTAATCACCTTCTCAGTTGACGTTTTATCTCTTTCAATTCATATTATCTGTCTCTTTTTCTCTGTTCCTTTGTGATAATTTAAATGTTATTCTATTGTTTTCTCATTGTTTTGTTCTTTAATTTTATATTTTGTTCTTCCTTTGCATGCATTGGTAGATAACCGCACACTATATATGTTTTGTTTAGTTTAATTTTGTATCCTTTGATATTTAGGTAAAGCGAAACTGGTCAGTCATAAAAATGAAAATAATATTCGTAATCTTATACTTAATTATTTTTTCATTTATTTAAATATGTCAAACCACAAAGTGTCCTTTCTACGAAAATATATATAATTTTGCTTAATTTTTGCCAAGAATATTAAACTCAGCCACTTGGCGACATTTTGTTTTGCGTTTAAGTCGCAAATTTATTTATGAAAGCGGCCATCGTTAATTTTATTACCTCCACTTTTAATTTACTGTTTTAAAAATGTTGTTTTTTTCATCGAAATTAAAAGTTTTTTTTTCTTTCATTGCAGGTAAGTCCATTATTCTTTCTCAAGATGCGGCACGATGAAAAACAACCCCGAGGCAGCTACCGTCGATATATAAAAACAGATAGGCTTTTTTGAATTAATAATGTTTTCCTCATTTGTTCATGCACGAAATGTATTCAGTCTATAAATATACTTGAAGCCAAAGCCAAACAACAGATATTATGGTTTCATCAGGAACCCACAACCTTTTCAAGGGCCCATTTATTAATTATTCTACAGTTTAGGGGTTGCAAAGGGTGCGAAAGTTTTTCAAATCGCTTGGGAAACATAATGTTAAGCCGAGCTTTGGGGATAACTAAAACTTTAACACTAGAAAACGTAATTTGAAAATAATTATCTAAAATTGAAATATTGTCAATAATTTTCAACAAAATATGAGAAACAGATAATACAAATTTAAGTTGCGAATGAGACTTAAACTTGGAACCCCTACTCTATCCGAGAGTAATGTCTCTGCTAATCGAGCCACTGAAACCTTTTTATATCTATCATTTATATCAATCCCATATTTCCTTGAAAATGACTAACATTTTCTCCTTAATATTTTTATAAAGGAAGCCATCTTTGTAATGGTGTGGTAGTTTTAAATAAACTGTATTTTTTAAAATTTATTTACTGAAGACCTTTTGATTACTTATAAAGTCCAGAATTTAAATTTTAATAAGAATAAGATACTAAACATAAATGCTTCACTTTAATATCAATTGTCGAAACATTAAATATTTTTTTAACAAAATAATAACTTTTTTTCCCAAATTTATAAAAAATAAATTATTTATTAACTTTTTGTTTCTTACATTTTTTCTACTTTACCAACCTCACTAAGTAATTATAACCAGTTCTGAAACAGGTGACAGTGCGTGCATATAAATAAAGATCGTTTAAAAGCAAAACTTAAGAACATATAAATAGGTGCATATACACATACGGATTTAAGATATTTTTTTTTATTCTGGAAATCATTCTAAACATATGTACGAATAAATGTAGAGCATTAAAAAAAAACGAATTGTAGTAAAAACCATAAAAGTAAATGAGAGAATTTTAAGAAAAACAAATACAAATGTACTGCATAAATATACACGGCCTGTTCATTCTTTTCCTGTCCTATTTTTGTCCTTCGATTTTTTTCTTTTGAAAAAAATGGATCAAAGAATAAAATCCATGATTTGTTTTTCCACAACTCCAGGATGCTCATTGTCATTAACATCTGCTCGGTCTTCTGTAAAGAAGAACACACAAAAACGTGACTAACCTTTCCAGTTGTCAAAAACAAACCACTAATCCAAAATGGCTGATAATGCTAACATATGATAAACATATGTGTACCAACATAACAAAAAAATTGATAATCGAATGTACATAGCCCGCGAAAATTCAAAATTCATCTTTCCTTTTGAACAGGCCTCGTACATGAAATGTAAACAACGTGATGCTGATAAATTTAGCCAAGTAGAATAATATACATTTCTTTCAATAAAGGCAGCCAACTTTGCAGTGGTGCGCAAAGCTCTAACCGATCACATTTTCCCACCTAGATGATGCCTTTATTGTTGACATTGTTTCAATAATCAATATTAAAATAAAGTATAAATTTTTAACAAGTTCATTCAAAATTTCTGAAAATTCATCTCAATTCTTCAAAATTAATCATCAGTCAATTCAATTCATTTTGATTTAGCTAAATTGGCTGCAAGAGTTTCTAAAGTAGGCCACAAATTGCACATCACTGGTCTAGAGTTTTCTTTCTCTTGTGCTATTTTCATTCTGATGTTGTACACGTACAGTAAACATATATTATTGGAGAATATGTTTTTTAAACACCATTTTACTGAATGTGTTATTATTTATCTTGAGCCTCAACTTGTTTATAACCTTTCACATTCATACGCGAACATTAATCTACTGTTTATCCATTGTTTACGTATGAGAATAAACAAATTGCTGTTTACATGTGAATTGGATAAGCCACAAACACCGTTTAGTATAAATAATAGTGATGGGTAAATCCTGGATCAGTTTTTTTTACTTGGGGAGTAAGTGAGAGACGGAAAGGTTGATGAAGATATTGAAAGCGAAAAATTCAATTCGATCAAGGACTGATGCAGTGCCGCTATTAAATACAATATTGTCAAATGTAGCAAGGTAAGAAGTTCATGGTTGAATTGCAGTGTCAAACTCTGGTGCATGGCAGTGAGGCATGAGACTAGCAGAGGAAGAACGAAAGTTGAATGAATGGAGGAGAAGTGAGATTATTGTGGCATGCATATCGTACCGTATTACGTATGAGAAGATCTGCAAAGAGTGGAACATCCTCATATCAATCCCATAAATAAAGCGATCCAACTACGCAATGAAGCTGTATCGGCTATTGACATATTAAGATGTACACATACACAATTCAACGATTATCTTTTATGCATCGGCACTCAAAAATGGCGTTAAACATCACTTTTTGGCTTTTTAATACAAGAAATTGTACAAACGATTTATCTGTAAATTCTATACGGGTAGAAAATGTCTAAGGTTTCTGGTAAATATTTTTTTTCAACTTTTATCTTTCAAATTCTATGAAAAAAATACTAAAATTTCAGTAAAAAGTTCAGTTTGAAAACCAGCGGAGGCATTTTCGAACGTTTTATCTAAAATTCCACTATGTATTTCGCAAAGAATTTATCAGACTGTGTATTCCTGAAGATTCCAATTCGCGACAGTCAACGCTTAGATCGGCAAACACATCAGCTATCGAAAGGTTGAAGGAACCAAAGCGCACATCAGACACTAAGTTGGAAGAGAGTGTTGCAGGAGCGTCAGATTCTAAAACATGGAATAGACTACCACACTATCTGAGAATAATAAAAAAAACTCGACAAAGTTCAGAGCTAAAATCAAAACTCAGTTCTTCAGAAAATCATATCCATAACTAACATAATTGCCCTAATTTACACATATAAGTTAACCCGTCAATATCAAACTCGTCAGTATAATAATATTTTTCATGCAATGATCTGCAATCCTCAGTCCTCGATCTACTGCTAAAAAAAAAGTTCGTCAATTTTTCACAGCCCGCGACAAATGTAAATAACTAATATGTAAATATCAATAAGGTGATTTTAGCCATAGCTTTAGGTATTTAGAAAGCTTTATAGTAAATTAAGCCATAGCTTTTACGTTTTGTTACGGGCCCTTGAGGTGATGTTTCACAATAATGTCGCTATTTAAATTAGTCTAGCATTATTATTATTGAAAGATCACTATAAAGATTATATAAAGATTTTGACGGCCTACATAGTCGAGTGGTAAGACGCTCGACTTCGAATCCAAAGTTCGCGGGTATAAACCCGGCGTGCGCCAATAGCTTTTATTTAATTAATATTTGTTATAACACATTGAATTAATAAAAAAAAAAAAAAGTTTAATTGCGGCACGTTCCAGAGTGGTAGATACTCTAAGTATTGACCTGGTGAATGACCACCATTCAGAATCGAAACGTTGCTTGAAATGGATTTTAGCCGTGTTTGGTGATCCGATCTGAATGGCCAGTACTTTCCAACCTTCCTCTTCCCCATCTCCTTCCCCTCCCCACTACCTTCAACCTCACAACATACCCCAATCGGGGACGCCATAGTCTCACTGGCTCTAGACGGCTGGGAGCAGTTTGGACTCGTGTGCGGTATTTACTATAAAAAAATATTTTAAAATCTGCATTATTTTTTTACTCACTGTAAACCTCAGACATTTTTTTTAACTACCCGTATAGAACTAACAGATAAATCATTTGTAGTATTCCTTATATTGGAAATCCAAAAAGTGTGTGTTTTTTTACTATTCGAAACAATTTATTAAAAGCTAAGGGGGTTAATGATACCATTTGGAAAATACAAGAAAAGAAAAGTGTGATTATTTCCTAGGAATTGTTTACTCCATGTGAAAATCAGCTGTAACCTGTCCTGCCATATCACAGCATTCAGTTGACTGCTTCGCGGTGTGGGGGTGCTTAGGTCTGGGGGTGGGTATCTATTTCTAGAGTCTACTCTTAAATTATTGAGCGGGGCTGGTCGGACGAGGGCGGGGGTGGTTGCCGAGGGGACGATGCTAAAATCGATATTTTTTGCAAAGCCATTTCTTGAATCAATATCGGAGTTAATTGAATGGTTTTTTTTTATTGATACCATTATAATTACCATATCAAGATATATTCATACGTTGAATAATACAAACTCTTCAGCAAGTGAGTAAATCCGCCTTTTTTCAACTTCCAAAAGATTACCCTAAAGTTTCATTCTTTCCCTTTTCAAATTCGAAGATACTGTATGGTAAGTCATTTTTACGAAATGAAGGGATTAACCTGGATTCTGGAGTCTTGAAGAGACTTCAGAAAATTATCAAATAAGAATCTTTTCAAATATCAGCCTATCTAATAAAGTACCTACTTGCAATGTATTTTAGCAGACATTTTTCTATATTTTAAATGAGTAACAATATTTTAAAAGCAACTAATATTTTTCAAGTTAAGTTACGTCTCGTAATTTTTCACGGATAACAACTGGTAAAACTAACTGACTAACCACCACGCCGTTTCCCCGCAGGGGTAGGCAGAGAGGACGGGCTGCCATACAACTATGTTTTGGCACACACTCCTTGCTTCATTCACATTCATGCATCGTTTCATACATACTCTTCTGTTATTTTGACTCTTCAAATGGCCCGATTCAAGTATTTGATTCACTTGATCGTGGTATGTCTTCCTCGGGCGTCCCCGAGTTCTTCTTCCATTCACTTTCGCATCATTTTTTTTTAAATTTTTTTTTTTATTATCAAACATAATACATAGTAGTGTTATACGAGTGTTATATCAATATATATATTTTTAAATGTAAACATTTTATTATAAATCTTAAATTACCCTCATAAAAAAGCAATGCTTGTGTGTATGAGGGGGTGTTGTTTATATATTCTTATATCATATATTCTTTTCCCACAAGTTTCTTCGTTCATTTGCTTTACACTCCCAAACCATCTAAGCGTCCTTTTTTGATCCTATTCACTACGCTTACATCAGTCTTGCATTCTTTCCGGATATCAACATTTTAAACACGGTCACATATGGTTTTACCACATATACCTTTCAGAGATCTCATTTCCACGGCATTCAGTCTACTTTTATCCCTCCTCTGCCAGTTCCATGCCTCACTGCCATACAGCAGGGTTGGTATAAGCACTTCATTGTGGACTGCTAGCTTCGCTTCTTTGAACATTTTTTTTTATTTGTGCCAACAGCGTTCAATCCTACATTAATGAAACAACTGGTAAAATTCATTTAAAAAATCATGTATATTCATTTGGCGGAAATTCAGCAGATAAGCATGTATAAATTTATTTATTAAATTCTTTTTCGGAAACCATTTTGCAACAAACACTACCAAAATTTCCTTTTTTAGCAGCCAAGACGTCTCCAAAAATACGTAAACATCAAAAGGATATATGTTTTTGTTACTCAAATGAATCTTCTTTTATATTATTCCTGTGTTATAAAAAACACTTGAGAAAGGCTTAATTCTGTATCTTCACAATCACACCTGACCAGTGTTAAGCTACAGCCCGTGGTGCCATCTCATTAAAAACAGTAAAAGGGTTTGAACATTTTTGAGAAAAATCCTTATCCTAAAATAGCCATTGTAGAAAGTGGTATCCGACCTAACTTCCAGCTATTTTAGTTGTTTGAGGGACCGTTGTCTTTCATTCTACGAACTTAGCAAGCTTCTGCGTGCAACTTTTGACGTCAACCTCTGACGACATACGGGCTGAGCGGTTAAGACCCTCGACTATGAATCTAGAAGTCGCGGGTTTGAGCACGTCTTGCGAACATAAGCTTAATTTAATTGAGATGTCTTATTCGTTTATTCTTTAAAATAAATAGTATACTATGTAGAATGGTAAATACCTAAGTATCACCCTGGTGAAAGACCACCATCCAGAATACAAACGTTTGCTTGAAATAGCAATAGCCGCGATTAGTGACCAGTTTTGAATAGCCAGATATTTCCCGACCTTCGTCTCCCACATTGGGGATGCCATGGTCTCACTGGCTCCGGACAGTTAGGATCAATTTTTATGAAAAAAAATACTAAGACCAGAGACCGTTTTTACGGCATTTTCTCGAAGGCATTGTTTGTTACCCTTGGAGTTTAATAACAATAATAAAGTTGTATTCCAATTGTGGTGTTTGTGTATTGTATAATAATATTATAATAATGGTGGCCTAGCGTTTTCCATATCAATGGTATCCGCAGGAGATCTATCAAATTTTATTTTATTTTATTAAAATATTCCAACTTGTTTACTACATTTCGGTATTTATTTCCATAAATTTCTGATTTATTCTATTATTTTTCAATAAATCTACGATTTCGTCCTTCCCGTTTGAACGACTTTTCTTTTATCTGTGTCACAAGTCACTTATTAATAAAACTACAGTTTAAATAACAAACAAAAGTAAGTACATAATGATATTACAACACGCCATTTTAGTTTTGAGTCCCCATGTAGGTTAAATCATGAATTTTATAAATTGACGACCTTCTCAATGTTACTTTACTACATCTGTCAAAGCGCAAACATCGTTGACACATTGACCTATTTTTTTGTTGTTGCTGTAGTGGTGTCGAGAATGTTGTTTATCAAGTTTGAAGAAATGATTGGATAGCTCTGCCTGTCTGGGGTACAATCCTCGAATTTCTCTTATAAATATCTCGAAAATCGACTCTGTACTACACATATTCGTCTAGTAATTTTGTTTTTACTTATCTTGCCTTTGGAGAGGTGTAACACCCACACAGATCTCCACAGGAAACTCGCATTTTATTTTCATCTTTTTGCTTGTCGGTTTTGTATTCCTACAAATAATTATGTTTTTGTGGCATTTTTGAATTTTTACGAATCGTCATTTATTTATTTATTCTCGGAAAATTAATGCCATGGAATCATAAATGTTCAAATTCTCGTTTTCGCGCCTTTTAAATATCTCAGACGTGCGTGCGACTTTTTTTTTGGTAACGTTATTATTATGTATTATTCATCTTGTTTGTTAAAGCTTTCAATAGACGTGATATATAATATAAATAGGTCCACATTATACAAATGTGATATCCGTCTAAACAATGCTGTGTAATGTCACCGTGGTTGTTCAATTTGTACATAAATAATTGTGTGCAAGAATTGAAAGGTGTGTGTTTGAGCGCGGAAAATGAACAATCTGAAAGGATGTTGCCTATTGTATGCTGATTATGCGGGCGCCGATTTCTAACAGAATGGAAGATGTACAGTTTTTCGTGTCTAGGATGAATCAAGTATGTATGCAGAATGAGTTAATGATGAATGTAAATAACTTCAAAGTCAGGTTGTTTGAAAGAGTACGAAAACAGCATGCAATATGGTAGTTGTAAATGATGAGTACTCGGAGCAAGTGGATGAGTTTGTGTATTTAGGATGTATTTTTACGAGAGACGGAAAGATTGATAAGGATATTGAAAGAAGGGTGAATGCAGGAAATTCCCTTAATGGAGGACTGAACGCTGTTAGCGCAATTAAAAAAAATGTCCAAAGAAGCTAATATTCCACAAAGGAGTACTTATACTAACCCTGATGTATTGCAGTGAGGCATGGAACTTACAGAAAGGAGATGAAACTGAATGCTGTAAAAATAAGTTCTTTGAGGCGTATGTGCAGTAAAACTACGTATAACTGTGTTAAAATATCCAGAATTTTTTTTTTACTTATTTATTTATTCATCATATTGAAATATAAAACATGGGTTTGGTTTATGTCTGTTTCACTAGAAGATTCCTGTAGCGAATACAAGGCTGATATAAGCGTAATGAATAGGATTAAGAAAGGGACTAGGGGAAATCGTTTCTGCAGTTAGAGCGGATTAACGAAGAAAGGAGTGTGAAAAAAATATATGACGTGAAAATGAATAGGAAAAAAATTCGGGGACGCCCGAGGGTAAAATGGCACGATCAAGCAAGTCACGTCTATATAATTATATAGACGTGACATTCGTTTCTAAAAGGCAGGTTTGGTCATTTACATTGAAAGACCACACTCTTTTTTCAATTTATTTAGGTCTTTTTTACAGTACTGGGGATGCAAGATAGATTGCGCTGAATTTTTCGGAATGCATTTCTATTTTATCACCGTCAGTCTGGTGGACATTTTATATTGACTGCTCCATATATCAGAGTTGAAAGGTGAACTATAGGGTGCACCAAAACATTTATAACATTTTATTTAGTCAGAGTGTCTTTTAAATATTTTCTTTAAGCTTTTAGTAATTATATTTTTATCGAAACATATACGACCGTATAAAGTTATTGAAAAAAAAACACTAAAATGGGGGTTTGTGCGTATAGAGAGAACATTCAAAAAAAGAATTTCATGAAATCATTTGACGTTTAAGTATATGATAGAAGGAGTCGAAGCGCCTCAAGAAGACAGGCACGATTAAATAAAACAAATATTGAGTCGGGCATATCAAAACAAGAAATTGTAGGAGCATATGAATGTGGATGAAAACATAGAGTATGTGTCAAAACAGAGCTGGGCAGTATTTCATTATCTCTAGCTACCCCTGAAGTAAAACGATGTGATAAATTGATGATATTATTACCTTAATCAAAAAACATATCACCAGTCTATTATAAATTCACTAAGGGACCTCCTGTTTATTAAATTAATATGTGTCATTACACATTTAATTCATATAAGATAATATATGGTATATTTGCGGCACGTTCCAGAGTGGTGTTTACTCTAAGTATCACCCGGGTGAAAGGCCACCATTCAGAATCAAAGCGTTGCTTGAAATAGCTTTAGCCGTGTTTGGTGACTGATCTGAATAGCCAGGTACTCTCAATCTTCCTCTTCCCCATCGATTTTCCCACACGCTAACTTCAACCTCCCAAAATATCCCAATTAAGGATGCCATAGTCTCACTGGCTTTAGACGGTTGGGAGCAGTTGGAACTCCTATGCGGTATTCACTGTAAAAAAATGGAACTTATCAATACTTAGCTTAAATCAACCAGATTTAGTCAACATGATCTGTTGTTTGTTCGTTGGCGATCTGCAGTCGTGCTCGGGAGCGTTAAACAAACAACCGATACTGTAAATAATACCCCCAATGAATGATAACACAAGTAAACTCAATCAATCAACAACAAAAAAATACTGGGCAAATGAATAAGGTGAAACCTGGAATACGGCAAATTTGTCTTTTCAGGTGTTTATGGGAGCGAGGCAGACCGTCTCCGTGTCAAATATAATTATCTTCATAATTTGTATATCGCTTGAATCGTATCAGATCAACCGCTCCGACTGATATCTCCTTGACATTATTCGATTGGATTTGAATCGATTGTGTCAAAGTCTGTGTCTCAATTTTGTCTACTTATATAATATGAATTGACTTTTCTCTGACAGTGGAAGAACAAAGACAAACGCTTGAACTGTCATTAACATTTGTGTAGACAAAGATAGACAGTAGGCATTTATAACTGCAGGTTGCTCGATAGGAAATACTTCAGCCGTATCGTGTTCGCTAGGCATTGTCTGGAAACAAGTTTACTTCTGAGTTACGAGGGTGGAACAAGGTCTACAGTTATGTGAACTGGTAATAATTTATATTAACTGATAAAACTTATATTCTCAAAATAACTTTATCGGAGAACTGAAACGAGACCCTTAAAATGTATGTGCGTTAAACTACGTAGGACATGCAAAGAAATCAGATTTCCAAAAAAAGAATAAAACCAACACACATAATAGCTTATTTATAAAGGGATGAAATGTTATAATGCGCTGCCGGAAACCATCCAAATTATGCCAATTAATAAATTCAAATCAGGCTGTAAGAACAATTTAAATACGTAATATCAAGTAGTACATAAGTCATTGTCTTAGAGTATATAGAGTGGTGTTTATACAAGGCAGTGTAGTCAGTTTTTGATGATTTTTACCTGACTTGGCAGACCTGGGCGTGGCTAATACTAAGTTTGGGGTATTTATACATCCATTAATAGCACATATCGATATAATGTTTTTGTTTATTCGTATAACCACTTTTTCACAGTATTGTTTTCAACAAAAATATGGCATATAACCTAAAAAAACGTTTAATTGTGTCAAGTTTAGTGTCATAATAAAAATGTGGGCGGAGTCTTGCAGTGACTCAGGAGCAAAAGATCATTGTGTTAGTACATAGAAGCGGTGTATTATATTTGCTGTCTCTTTCTCACTCGTGGTGTGCGACGTAAAAACCAGGAGAAAGTGATTTATCGCAAGTTTGTATAGGTTGGGTAAAAATAATTAGCTTATTCCCGCATATTTATTTGTAACCAGACCGGTTTCACGTAGGTAACAAAGGTTAATCATAAATTTGTATTAATATGGAATTCCACCAAGAATCATCAGTTGCAAGATCTTCGTTTGTTATATACCCTAAATGTTCACGCTACTGTAGTTTCAGCGGTGAAAATGTCTTTACAAGGTATGCGTAGAATTATAATATGGATTGTCAAGGGTGGAAAGCCTTGAAGAGGCTACTCCTGAATAATACTAATAATAATAAGGGAAGACCGCCTATTTGCATTTTGAATTTAAATTGAATGTGCCATTAGCGTGATGAATTTAAGTAAGTCCAAAGTCATGTCAAAGAGAGAGAGTACGAGAACAGCGTGCAATATAGTTGTGAATGATGAATATGAATTAATTGAATAAATGGAGCAAGCGAATGAGTTTGTGTATTAAGGAAGTATGTTCTAGAGAGATGGAAAGGCTGATAAGGATATTGAAAGAGGAGTAAATGCAGGAAACTCACTTAATGGAGGACTGAACCCTGTTGGCGCAAATTAAAAATTGACCAAATAAGCGAAGCTAGTTGTTCACAACGGAGCGCTTATACCAACCCTGATTTATGGCAGTGAGGCAATGTGTAGTAAAGCAATGTAGTACTTATTTAGTCGTGCTAATACCAACCGTGATGAAACTGGCAGAGGAAGAATGAAAGTAGACTGAAATCTGTATAAATGAGATCCCTGAGGCGTATGTGTGTAAAGGTATAATTGTGTTATAAATGTGGATATCCGTAAAGAATGCAAGGCTGACGTAAGCGTAATGAATAGGATTAAGAAAGGGACGTTTAGATGGTTTGGGCATTTAGAGCGAAAGAACGAAGAAAGAGGTTTGAAAAGAATATATGATGCGAAAGTGAATGGAAAAAGAAGTCAGGGACACCCGAGTAAGACATGCACGATCGTGTGAATTAAATACTTGGGTCGAGATATGTCAAGTGTCATAATAACAGAAAAGTATGTATGAGACGATGTTTGAATGTGAATGAAGCAAGAGGTGTGTGCCAAGAAGGCGGTCTATCCTATCTGCCTTTTCGACGGTTAGTTAGTTAGACAAATTATACTGCTTTTCTATTTAATTCGATAACATATAAATTCTATTATGCTTTGTATTAAGGGCTATTCATTTTCCTTTTTTAACGTTAGTTCTTAAGAAATTAAAATGAGTTTTAGATTAGTGTTTTCGGGTACATTATTTATGAATAGATAGTTTTTAACAGATTTGACAAAGTATTAACAATATTTGTTAATGCTTAAGTCAAAATCGATACAAATATACTTAAGCCTAGGATATTAATCACCAAAGCATTGCCAGGATCATGATATCGACACCGGAAAGGCAAAAGGGCTGAAGCGCCATTAAGGGATGTTTACACCAGAGCACTTTAAAGTTTTTTTTTGTTTTACAATAAAATTCAAAGGTTGTCAGCACCTGGTTAGGTTTCGAAAGAAAAAAGGTAACTCAATGCTCGAACTGAGTTACCTGAAGCGACAAAAAGCAAAAAAAGTCCCAAACTTGTGTAGCTCGAGTCAAGCCTTCTACCAAATGGTAAACATATTTTAGATGGCTGAAGGGCCACAAAAGTTTTCAGAATCAAGTGAGAGTCAGAGCGTTCGATGCAGACGAAAAACTGCATATTTAAGTCATTTTTTACCAAAGTGTCGCTAAAGCCTCTTAGCTTTTCTAGCGACGATTTAAACATCGTTCAATTAGATTTCTGGCAGTTTTAGGTTCGATAGTTAAAAATTAATCATTTCATTCAATTCGTTCAACATAATTCTCATAAATATATATCTCATAAACCGATCCTCTTAAATTATAAATTAAATAGTGTATCCCTATAAACCGTCAGATCTATAAAAGATCTTGGTGTCACTCTAGACTATAATATTTCTTTTCGTGACCACATTAATAATGTAGCTAATTAATCACTTAAACTTCTTGGCTTCATCAATAGAATTGCATGTGACCTTAAGAATATAAAGACCCTAAAAACCCTTTACTGCTCATTAGTTCGCCCTCATCTAGAATAGGCTAGTGTAATTTGGTCCCCTTTCTATAACGTTCACATTCATCATATTGAATCCGTACAACATCGCTTCTTACGCGGTATTGCATGGAGATTAGGGCGAGAAAGAGGCGATTATTCATATGATGAAATTGAACAATTTTTGAAAATTTCTTCATAAGAAAAGGGCAGGAAAGACTTTGATTTAATTTTCATTTACAAAATTATTAATTGTTTTATTGACTCACCTTCTCTGTTGCAACTTATCCAGTTCAACATTCCTTGCCGTAGACTCAGAAACAATGAATTGCTGTTCCTCAATCATCACAATACTAATTGTGGGTATAATTCTCCAATGTCTAGAATGTCGAGACTTGTTAACTCAAGCCATGTTCTTGAAATTTTTTGTAGCAGTCTAAATGATTTTTGTCATTCTTTTCGACTCTACCAAAAATTTGACTATATCATGGCTTGAATGTCCTCTCTTATGTTTATTTTGTCCTATTTTTGTCTTGTATAATTATGTATGTTTTATTCCTTTTCTGTTTTTTTTTTACATTTCGTGTTTTGTCTTTTTTTTATTGGACTTTAATTTAAAAAATAAATAAATGATTCTTTTGAGCATTGTCCGGCAGGCATCGAAAGTGTGTAATAATGGAAATACCTTTGAACCAACAAATTTGTATAGTGCCGTTTAGTGAATATATCTTTGCAAGGTTGCAAACGACAAAATAACCTAACCTAACCTACTTCAGGACAGCATTATTACAAACTATTTATTATAATGCTATCTTTAAAGAAAGTGGTTCAAAGCAAAAGATTTTTTTATAGAGTTATCATTATTTATTAAATTTGGAGCATTGGTCTTAAAAAATCCCATCTAAAGCAATAAAAATAATTTCACTGCGCAATGAAAAATTTTTGTAGATTCAACACTTTATGTTGGAGTGTTTAAATTAGTTTTCACTAGAAAACTTCAATAAAATTCTACAGCCAGATAACACACTAACAAACTAACCACGTTAAAAAACAATAAAAGTAAATGTATTATATTTCATCATGGAAGTAATTCAGAAAGCCAAGGGATACGATTATTGGCGAAAAGTTTGGGGTTTCGAGGTCGATTTTTACATTTTTGATGTATTATTTATTGGGCACAAGAAAGAATATTTGATATTTTTGCTGTTTTGTTTTATGAATTGTGTTTTTTTTTTCAAGTTTGATGGCAAAGAACCTTGCATCAGAATAATAATTTTATTTAAACAAAGAATACTTTATTTTAAATTACGAATTTATTATGCTGATAGCCAACCGGTTTAGTTTAGATTAAGCTTCGTGAGGGCACATATAATAATTAATACAAAATAATAATAATAATTACACTATACACCAATTATTATATGTGCCCTAACGAAGCTTAATCTAAGCGAAACCAGTAAGCTTTCAACATAACAAATTCTTAGTTTAAAACAAAGTGTTCTTTATTTAATATAATGTAAAAATACAAAGTCATTGCTTCATATGAAAAAAATATGAATTTATTACTTCAGAGTGGTAGATACTCTAAGTATCACCCTGGTGAAAGACCACCACTTAGAATCTAAACACCAGATCTGAATAGCCGGGTACTTTAATACTTTCCATTTCCCCATCTCCTTCCCCTTCCCACTACCTTCAGCCTCACAACATACCCCGATTGGGGGTGCCATAGTGCCACTAGCTAAATTTCACACTCTGAGTGGGAAACTAAACCCTCTTTGACGGCCTCCGTGGTTGAGTGGTTAAGCCCCTCGACTATGAATCTAGAGGTCACGGATTCAAACACCGGCGTGTGTAAATACATTTCATTTAATTAACATGTGTTTTCACATTTAATGCATATAAAATATAATAAAATATATATGCGGTACGTTCCAGAGTAGTAGATACTCTAAGTATTACCCTGGTAAATTACCACCATTCAGAATTGAAACGTTGTTTGAAATCTCTTAAACCGTGTTTTTCAACCAAATTTGAATGTGCAGGTACTTCCTGACCTTCCTCTGCTCTATCTCCTTTCCCTCCCTACTACCTTTAGCCTCACAACATACCCTTATCGGGGATGCCATAGTCCCACTAGCTTCAGACGGTTGGTAGCAGTTTGGACTATTGTGCTGTATATTTTTACTTTATACAGTTTTATTCAACTTCAAACATACATATAATTCTTATTTGTTTATAATTCTTAAATTATTATTATCATTTTGAATATTTCATTTTCCATTTTAGTTAATAGTGGTTAATGCAACATAGTAATCACTTTATTTATAAAATATTGTAAGCAACTGTATGTTTTCCTAAACAATAAAAAATAAAGTACACGTATGCACTTTTTTTTTTCAAATGCAATTTTCTTTGTGTTCAGCCTTTTTCCCACCTTGGGAAGTTTTCTGTAGAAACGGGTTTTCACTTTTAACACGCAGTTTTAAACACAGAATAACATTAGTTTAAACCAACTACACTTCTGCTCAAACTGCTTCTACAAACATAAAATTATAAAATTGTTTACTATTATGATCGCGTTTAGGAAAATATTTTGCATGGACAAGATTAAGTTAAAAAATAAATGACAATATTTTTACAGTCGAGTTTTTCATTTGACTTTGTCAACGTTTATTCATCATGTTCCACAAGTACTTTCATGCTCTTGAGAATATCTAAAAATACACATTCAATTTATTTCTTCTGCCGCTGGGAAACAGAAAATACGTAGAAGGGATGATAATCAATAGAGAGCCGTATACGTTAGGCTGGGCCGTCAACGTATGGAGGTTTTTGGTTGTTGTAGAGATATCGTTCTCTTGGGAGTCTTTAACCTCATTGTTATTATTATTTTTAAAGGCAGACAAGCATTCTCTTGTTTCGAATAATCAGTAATTTTTTTAATTCGTTATACTATCTATCAAAATAAGCGGAAAAGTTGCTTGAGCAATAATGGAAGATTTAGATGGGCAGATGATTAAATCCGCGACGCCTGGATGGGAACCCGACGCTTTAGATCGCTTGATCATCTAACCGATCAGTTTTTGATTTCAATTATAAAACTGTTTGTGTTGGTTAATTTAAATATTTTCTTTCTTTTTCACAATTTTCCAAAATGTATTTGATAAATAATACAAATATTAATTTTGAAATAAGAATTAACTTTAAAGCATTGACGCTTACTTTTTTTTAAATATTTATATTTTTGCAAAGATGGCAGAAAATTGAAACAATAATATCAATAATATTCAGTGAAAAGTATGAGATCGATTAAATGCCGGTTTCTAATACGGTCCCAATCGCTGAATTGGTTGAAGCGTTACTCCCAAATAGAGTAGAGGATCTGAGTTCGAGTCTCGGTCGTGACCATCGTCTTTTTATTTTCTGGCTTTCTCTATTTCATATTTGTGTTGTTGATTATTGATTTTATTTAAATTTTAATTTGTTCAAATTCTTTCTTATTTTTGAGATTTATATTGTATACTAATGACCGGTTAGTAGCTGAGTGGACAAACGCGTCGGATTCCCACCTGGGCGTCGTTGGTTTGATTTTTCTGCCAGCTAAGTCCTTCATCATTGCACAAACAATATATTCCGCTTATTATGATGACAATAGAAGTTTTTCAAATGTTGTCAGGTTATTCGCGACCCGGAAATGTTTGTCTTGCTTTTAAAAAACACACAATATATATATATTAATACATATTTCTCTACTCTTTTTTTTTTTACATGAATACCGCACAAGAGTCTCAACTGCTCCCAACCGTCTAGAGCCAGTGAGACTATGGCATCCCCAAATAGGGTATGTTGTGAGGCTGAAGGTAGTGGGGAGGGGAAGGAGATCGGGAAGAGGAAGGTTGGGAAGTAACTGGCTATTCAGATCTGGTCACTAAACACGGCTTAAGCCATTTCAAGTAACGTTTCGATTCTGAATGGTGGTCTTTCACCAGGGCGATACTTAGAGTATCTACCACTCTGGAACGTGCCGCAAATATACTTGTTATTATTTTTATATGAATTAAATGTGTTATGACACATACTAATTAAATAAAAGTTATTGGCGTTCGCCGGGTTTGAACCCGCGACCTTGGGATTCGTAGTCGAGCGTCTTACCACTCGACCATGGAGGCCGTCAGTTATCAAATCCAATGTAAATTTCATGTATTATAAAAAAGTACACCAGGGCGTTAATAAATTATGCGCAACTTTTGAGACTGACGTATTCAAATTCGAAAAAAGGCTTTGACGGCCCGGCCTACCGCGATATTCGCGTCGTACTGCTAAGGGTGGTGCCGAAGGCTGTATTAAAGCTCCAGCGGACAATGTCAAAGGAGATATGTACATAAATAATCCGATGAGAAATAATAAAGCTCAGTTTTAACAACTCGGGATCGCTCGAGTGGACATTTGTTTTCATTGTCAACAACAAGAGAGAAGCTTATAAATATGTATTTACTTGAATGTTTGCGAAATTTGTGGAGACATCGAGTGCCCTTCAAACAAGCAGAAGGAGGTTGTGTTAACATCGCGGCAGAGGAAACAGATTATAATCTGATTAACGTGATCCCTTCCCGGCTTGTCGTTACATGTAGCATCAGTGTATATTCTAAAGTTAATATTTTTGCTTAAAATAACTATTGTTGATTAACTTACTGTTAACAGCAGGGGTGGTGTTTTTTATAATTTTACTTTTGTGGAATTTTTTTGATATATTACATTTAAAACATGACAATAACAATATAAAAGAGTATTATAGTAAAAAACAAATGTATAAACAAAAAAAAATACAAAGGCAAGGCCTGTGCGTGGTTATTATACAGACTTTATCGCACTTTTTAGGGTTTAAATTAAAGGTTTAAACATATAAATAATGTGCCACTTTTATGAAAATAATAGGTGATGAATGCATTTAAAAATCAAATAAAAATAAAAACATGAAAGTATGATATTAAACAAAGAAGTAAATTGTTGAAAACTGGGGTAAAAAAAATTGAAATCTCAGATTTCAAACTGGGGTAAAAAATTGAAATCTGAGAATATATTATTAGTGGCGAATATATATTATTATTGTTTATTTGAACCGGTTAGTTGGTAGAGTGGTCCAATGCGTCAGATTTCCACCCAGGCGTTGTTAGGGATGGGCCAATCGTCTAGCAATTAAGTCCTCCATCATTGCACAAGCAACATTTTTCGCTCATTATGATAGTAGCAGGAAGAATTCATATACTGTCTTTCCTAACCTGGGTGTATTTATCTTTCTTTAAAAAAAATAATCATCATTAATATCTGCATAAATGAGTTTACTTGAATTTTAGCAGCACGATTTGTGTTACGTAAACGTCACGGTAGAGGGAAGAGATCAAAACCTGACCTGCAAAATCCGCTCCTGGCCTGTCTCTCCAAGTAGTATCACTCTACAATCCTAACTGTACACTGTATTACTACAATCCTCACTTTTAGAATCATGATGTCGATGTTCCTGGACTATCTCTCTGAGACAGACCTCGCTTTGAGGTAACATTTTATGTTAATAACGCGAGGTAAGAGTCCTTACAAACTTCAGCATCCCATGTATCGGGGTATTTTGTAAAGCTGAAAGAATTTGGAAATAGAAGATATGGGAAAGAGGAAGATTAGGAGGTACCTGGATATTCAGATATGGTCACCCAACACGGCTTAAGCCATTTTGAGCAACGTCCCTATCCACATTAAGAATATCTACCAACCTTCAAATGGTATGCTGCAATATGTTTTCTTTTAAATATTGATTCAATTTGAAATGACACTTTTTTTCAACAATCCGGGATTTGAACCCGCCACCCCTGAATACGTAGTCGATGATCTTAACCGCTCGACTACGAAAATTGTTGATTGTTATCTCAGGTAGTCGTCTTTATATTTTGAAAGTCAAAGTTTTTTTTCACCAGGCAATTGTTTTCACACAATTTTTTCGAATACAAATGAGGGAGTGCCAAACATTTGTAGTAAACCACATTTCCACATTCAAAACGCGAACTGTCAGTTTGCAATCGACGGTTTGGCGACCGCTGTAATGGGGGAAATTTTGACTCCCGCACAAAAGGGAGGTCCCCATTTTCTAAAAAATAAATGTTGTTTTGGCAGACTCCCTGCGAACACTATTTATGATGTCGGTTCAACGAACTTTCTCCAACGACTTTCATACGTTTTCCAGGTCATCCTAAATTATTACATTGGAAACAGATAAACTGATTTTATCCCGCTTTCTTAACATGTTCGTACCTGAAAGTAAAAATCTAACGTTCGATCCGAAGGGGGGGTGGCGTAGTTGCCCCATTCGACCTTGCTCATTAACCTCTGGATTACCGTATTCCCGCAAGGTACAAATTCCGAAGTACCGTGCTGACTGTAATTTTGTTATAATTCACTTGTGTTTTACAAAATGATGTTTTGTTCAATTGTTCTATCTTTTCAGATAATGTGTTCGTGTAATCTATTTTGATTGGATATTAATGATATAAGTGGTTTTACTGGAATAGTTACTTATATTCGGAGGATTAGTTTTGTCTCGCCCTCGTGTCACCAAAAATAGTTTGATTAAGAAATGTGATGAGTTTGCTGTCGTTTTATTGTATTTTCGTGTGGCTGAATACATTTCTGACAGCCTCCATGGTCGAGTGGTAAGACGCTCGACTATGAATCCAAAGGTCGCGGGTTCAAATACGGCGTGCGCCAATAACTTTTATTTAATAAATATGTGTCATAACACATTTAATTCAAAAAAAAATAAAAAGTATATTTGCGGCATGTTCCAGAGTGGTAGATACTCATAGTATCGCCCTGGTGAAAGAACACTATTCAGAATTGAAACATTGCTTAAAATGGCTTTAGCCGTGTTTGGTGACCAGATCTGAATAGCCAGATACTTCATAACCTTCCTCTTCCCCATCTCCTATCCCTCCCCACTGCCTTCAACCTCACAACATGCCCTATTTAGGGATGCCATAGTCTCACTGGCTCTAGACGGTTGGGAGCAGTTGAGACTCTTGTGCGGTATTCATATTATTTTTTTATTTATTTTTTTAATCCTTTTAAATTAAAATAAAACTGCAAGAGGTTTTACTGTAATTACAAACAGTAATGTCACTTTGAAAATCGTATTTTTTTTGTATCGCACTGACATAAGCAAACTTCAAATATTTATTACTCGACTTGTACCGAACTTAATGCAATATAATATAATATAACTTAATGTAAAATATCTTTGTGGATTGATTATTTTGTTGGCAAGCGATTACGGTTTAATGCGAACTATGGGTTTTTAAGGGTAAAAACTCTCGTAAAGATGATGCTGAACGCCCGGTGACTATTGGCACCTCCGGCACACTAGAGGTTAAAACGTTTTAGTTGAATCGAATTAGTTATAAAACACATTTAACCGTCACAAAAAGATTTTCCACAAAACCAACACTTGAACGTACGAGGGAGCACGAGCATTGATTCAACTTTATGCATCATTCGTTACAACCGGGAACTAAACCTCCGAAGGAAGAAAAAAGGAAGCAGGAAATTAAAGAGTAAAAGAGCAGAAGATGCTGGTGGGAAAAGGGACAAAAAAGAAACTGACACGCCATTAATCTAGTTCCAGTGAAAAGTGTGAATCTGCCAAGGCCAAATGCCGACTTGTCCCATTTTTCCAACTCTGGAAATATAAGTGGTTAGATAATTCGTTCATTCTTTTACTACGTGTGACAACCAGCAGTTGTTACTACCCGGCTTTTTCCGAGTCATAAGAAATATATTTTATGGGAAAATTAACGTCTTTTTTTAACAGTTGAAACTGATTTTTCTAAAGCTCCATAACACATGATGAAAACACATTGCGAGCTTAAAATACATTGACGGCCTCCATGTTTGAATGGTAAGAGGCTCGACTACGCATCCAAAAGTCGCGGGTTCAAACCCGGCGTGCGCTAGTAACTTTAATTTAATTAATATGTGTCATTACACATACAGAGTGGTAGATACTCTAAGTATCGCCATGGTGAAAGACCACCATTCAGAATCGAAACGTTGCTTGAAATGGCTTAAGCCGTGTTTGGTGACCAGATCTGAGTAGCAAATTACTTTCCAACCTTCCTCTTCCCAATGTCCTTCCCCTCCCCACCACCTTCAGCCTCACAACATGCCCTATTTGGGGATGCCATAGTCTCACTGGCTCTTGACGGTTGGGAGCAGTTGAGACTCTTGTGCGGTATTCATATAAAAAATAAATAAAAATGCCGTAGCCTAGAAATTATAGACAGAAAAATCTATACAAATTTCTTAGAGCAGCGTTCCCCGTTCGATAGTATTTGTGATTCATAATTGCTCTAATTTTTAACTCTCAGTAACGCCCCGGCGAGATATCACCAGTCAAGATCAAAATGTTGCTCAAAGTGGCTTTAGCGTGGACTCCTAAATAGCTAGGTATTTCTCAATTTTTCTTTTCCACATCTCTTTTCTGTTCCCACTGCTATTAGTCTCGAAAAATTACCCAAATTTCGAGAATGCCTCACTGGTTTCATATTTTAGCTTTATTCAATCAAATTAAAAAAGGTATTTAACCTATTCCTACCTGAAAAGCAGTTGCCCAACATTTGTACACGATTGTCATTAAATACATGAGAATGGGTGGTTTCTACGACTCGTTCTTGTGTTCAACAGCTCGGCTGTCTCTGTTTTTCCTCACTTTTACAACATAAGCCTCTTCAAGACCCAAGTTTACTCCATCCTTTCTTAAAACGAACCTCCATACAGCATTTCCATGGATAACTAACTAATTAACCATCACGCCGTTTCCCCGCAGGGTTAGTCAGAGAGGATAGACCGCCATACAACACACTCTGTCTTGGCACACACTCCTTGCTTTGTTCACATTCACACATCGTCTCATACGTACTCTTCTGTTATTCTGACTCTTCACATGACCCGATTCAAGTATTAGATTTACTTGATGGTGCCATGTCTTCTTCGGGCGTCCTCGACTTTCTTTTCCATTCACTTTCGCACCATATATTTTTTTCACACTCCTTTCTTTGTTCATTCGATCTACATGCCCAAACCATCTCAGCGTCTCTTTCTTGATCCTATTCATTACGCTTACATCAGCTTTACATTCTTTCCGGATATCCACATTTTTAATACGGTCACACATGGTGTTATGCTCGTACGTCTCAGGGATCTCATTTCCACAGTATTCATTCAGATGACACAGAAAAACCCCATTTGAACTTGATTATTAAAGCGTTTTCCCAACATTACCTAAGATAATTAGCAGTTTTTGGAAACACTTCGAGAGAAGTACTCGTATATTCATGATCTTTTAGTAATCCTTATCTAAAATATCGCACTAAACTCTTGTTTGAGGTGAAATTAGAACCCTCCTTCGAAACGGAAGGGTTCGAATTAAATCTTACACCATAAAAGACCATTAACCCTTGCTAGTCGTATTCAACAAAAATATTCATAAAGCAGGTTTAAATCAGTTTTATTTTTTTTTAAATAGGTCACAGGTTTACGGCTCCATTCAGTGGCGTAATAAAGCCAACTAAACCCGGATTTAACTGCAGAATTAATCCGCCACATTTTTATATCAGGGTTCAATCTCTGGTCACGTTTCGTTCGACTCTATTACGTGGTCTAGGAGTTTCAGAGCTCACTGCAAATCGCTTTAATTACAAGCGAACCCCTGCGGCTAAGCTCAGGTAATTGATTCGAATGTGAATAGTTCCATTTTGAATTAGAATATACCAAGCTGTTGGATTTTAGGTTTTACTCGATTTTCACAGAATAAACTATGATTTTACATCTATGTATGGAGTTAGCATGAATCTTTTATAAGGAATTGCGTCTTAGTTCGAGGAGAGCGTTGCACATGTTAGAGTAAACAGTAATTTAAGTGGTTAAATAATTTTAAGTGGTTTGATATCACAAAAGGTGTTAAATAAGGCTGTGTAATGTCACCGTGGTTATTTAATCCATTGAAAAGACATTGAAAGGTGTGGGTTTGGGCGCGAAAATGAACACTTTGAAAGTATGTTGCTTATTGTATGCTGATGATGCGGTGCTGATTGCTGACAGTAGGGAAGATCTAGTCTTTTGTGTCTAGGATGAATCAAATATGTATACGGAATGAGTTAATGATGAATGTAAGTAAGTCCAAAGTCATGGTGTTTGAAAGAGAGAGTACGAGAAGAGCGTGCAATATAGTTGTTAATGGTGAACAGTTGAAGCAGGTGAATGAGTTTGTGTATTTGGGAAGCACATTTACGAGAGATGAAAAGGTTGATAAGAATATTGAAAGAAGGGTGTATGCAGAAAACTCTCTCAATAAAGGACTGAATAAAAGAAGCGAAGCTAGCAGTCCACAATAGAGTGCTTATACCAACCCTAATGTATCGCAGTGAGGCACGGAACTTACATCGGAAGAATAGAAGTAGACTGAATGCTGTGGAAACAAGATCTCCGAGGCGTATGTGCGGTAAAACAATGTATGACCGTGTTAAAAATGTGGATATCCGGCAGGAATGCAAAACTGATGTTAGCATAATGAATTATATAAATAAAAAAGTTTAGGCCTATGAGCGGATGAACGAAGAGAGAAGTGCAAGGAAAATATGTGTGAATGGTAGAACAAGCTTGGGACCCCTAAGGAAGACATGGCACGACCAAGTGAATCAAAACTTCAGTCGGGCCGTGTCAAGAATCAGAATGACAGAAGAGTATGCATGAGTCGATGCATGAATGTGAATGAAGCAAGGAGTGTGTGCCGAGACAGAGTTGTGTGGTGGTCCATCGTCTCTGCCTATCTCTGCGGAGAAACGGCGCGATGGTTAGTTAGTTAGTATTTGGTGCAAATACTCTGCTGTCATGGTTACCAATTGACTTACTCAGAGTTTTTCGCAATATTGCCAGTAAGCCAAGCAGTAATATCAGCATTACTGCTTTTTGCTCATAAACTCTTGAACGGTGTATTATTAATACCTGACATCCTGGCTGAAATTGGATTTTATGTCCCTGATTATTTCACGCGAGGCCGCCAACACAGGCTTCTGTTTCTTCCCAGGTGCAAAACTAACGTACCAATGGTGATGCCCCTGGTAAGACTAACTAGGTTAATTAACTGCCTCGCAGGAAATTTGGATATTTTTCACACGAGCTACAACAAGTTTAAGCAAGAACTAGCTATTAAGTTCCAACTATAATGTACTTCTTGAAAACTATTTTTTTCTGTTTTTAAACTTATTTTTACTCTATTCTTTGTGTAATTATGATTACCATTTTTTTGTGTTTTTTGCAATGTTTTGGTGTAATACTGTTTTTGCAAATATAAAATAAATAAATTAATTACCTCAGAGTCTAATGATAATAATGATTGGCTGATTTTTATAGCGCCGTTCTCGCGAAAGATAATCACCTCAGGGGTTCATAAAGGAAATTATTCAACTAAGCAACGGTCCTGCACTTATTGTCTCAAGTGAAAAGCACTTTTCAAAAGCTCGTTTACAGTTCGTGAAAATGTTCACTGGCATTTATAAAATGTAATTATTCCTTTGAGCTTCTTCTGTGGGTTGATGTTTTATTTCGCTTTTTTCCCTCATTAAAAGTCTAGTGCGAGTAGATTTACAATAAAAATACTCAGCAGAAAGACGTTATATTGTGATCGCCGCATCTGTAATTTTTTATTAAATAAACTTGACCTTTAGAGAAGGGTCGACGACCCTCCACCCACCGACCAAATCTTTCTTTAGAATTCGCAATATTATATATTTTCGTAGAATGCAATGACTTTGTGGTTCGACATACTTAATAAAAAGTAAATAATAACTTTGTAAAAGACCACAGATTTTATTTTATTTTTTAATAACCAACCGGTTTCGCTTAGCCTTTTTTTTACATGAATACCGCACAAGAGTCTCAACTGCTACCAACCGTCTAGAGTGAGTAATGTTGTGAGGATGAAGGTAGTGGGGAGAGGAAGGAGATGAGGAAGGGGAAGATTAAAAAGTACCTGGCTATTTAGATTAGGTCACCAAACACGGTTAAAGCTATTTCAAGCAACGTTTCAATTCTGAATGGTGGTATTTCACCAGGGCGATACTAAGAGTATCTTGCACTCTGGAACGTGCCGCAAATAAACTTTATTTTATTTTATATCAATTAAATATGTTATGACACATATTGATTAAATAAAATTTATTTGCGCACGCCGGGTTCGAACCCGTGACCTCTGGATTCGTAGTCGAGCGTCTTACCACTCGACCATGCAGGCCGTCTAAGCATCATCAGGGTGCAAAATCAAACTTTTAAAAGCGGTTATATATACTCATACACTTAGAGGAAGAATACAATATAGAAATGTAAAAAATAAGAAAACAAAGGAACAACATTTAAATTATTATAAAGGAACAGAGAGAAAGAGACGGATTGTATGAAATGAAAGAGGCAAAACGTCAAGTGAAAATGTGATAAAAGAATAATGAGTTACAATTAATTCTTCTTACACGGTATTGCATGGAGATAAGGGCGAGAAAGAGGCGATTATTCATATGATGAAATTGAACAATTATTGAAAATGTCTTCATTAGAAAAGCGCAGGAAAGACTTTTCAGAAAAAAATTTCATTTAGAAGATCATTAATTGTTTTATTTACTCACCTTTTCTGTTGCAACTTATTTAGTTCAACATTCCTTGCCGTAGACTTAGAAACAATGAATTGCTGTTCCTCAATCATCATAATACTAATTATGGGTATAATTTTCCAATGTCCAGAATGTCAAGACTTGTTAACTCAAGCGATGGTCTTGTAATTTTTGGTAGCGGTTTAAATGATTTTTGTCATTCTTTAGTCCGTTAATTTATAAATAAATAAATAATTTAAATGTTATTCTTTTTTACTTTACTTTATATTGTGTTCTCCCTCTGTATGTATGCATGTTTTTAACCACAAACTAAGTGTTTTTGTCTAGTTTAATTTTGTACTCTGATGAAGCTTAGGCTAAGCGAAACCAGTCGGTCATAAAATATTAATAAAATCCGTGGTCTTAAACAAAGTCATTATTTCATTTTCACTAAATATATTATACCAAATTTGTTAACGACCATTCTGTCACAGCTAACTATAAAGTTGGGCATACCTAAAACATAACCGAATTCCGGTTTATCTGATGCAATCAGCTATCCTATATCTCATCTGAACGATTCACAAAATCAATGAACAATAATTTAACTTGAGCGTTCGCTAAGCGGCACTACTGATTTCGAGATTATCTACACAGAGCTATATTCGCGTAAATTACACTATTCGACTGAACGCGTTTATTTACTGACAAACCTATAATTTCCGCTGAAGTGAACGGAACATTACTATTTATTGACGTACTGGCGTGATTATTATTAAAATTATTGAGTTGCATCGTGTTGAATAATAATATTATGTGACTTATCGAGTTTATTACATTAAAAGATGGATTCTAATATAGATTAACATTAGAAAATAACCTATATTCTCGTAGAAATCAATCACTTTGTGGTTTGACACATTTAAAGAAATGATAAAATAACTTTGTATAATGATTTTAATAATATCATTTTTTTACTTTATTTCACTATTTTTCACCTTATGCCGGGTATCTTCAGACTGGTACAATTTTAAGTAAGTCTTTGGAATATATACTCGTACTATTAGGTCCGGAAGAGATGGATATTGATATTCATAGTGAATCATCTGTGACTTAAGGATTTTAGTTTTATGGCTGACAGAGGTGGCTTTACTATACCTTCAAAAATACATTCGGGTAGTTTTATTACCTTCTGGGAGACGGTTTACACGGGGTGCGTTGGATTCGTTTATCGGTTTTATTTAAATTACATAATATCTACAGTTGTCAGCTTTATTTTTAACAGTTGGCTTTTTTTTAAAATTACTATTTGATTTTCCCGTCTCTGTTTGGTGAATGTATTTTGTAGAAGGTATATTAACACTGGTGGTTTGGTAAAATATCATAAAATAGTAATAATAGGTACACATCAGGGTATTTTGTAGTTAAAAATAATATGTTGAAGTTAAAAATTTGGTATTATTAAAATGGAGTTTCACCACGAATAAACAGTTTTAAAATTAGAAATTTTGTATAAGGCCAGCGCGCACGGGTGACTTTAGTCACGGCAACAGTTTTGTTACCATCTCCAAATCTATTGGAGTGTGTGGAGGTCCGCGCACGCAGCGACGTGACATTGTGGTGACTTTTTAGTTCTACTGGCCGGTGATTTTCGAGTGACGAAACTGTCACCGTCTCTGAAGAGAGTACTTTTGTATGGGCGCTCGCGCACGGGTGACAAAATGTCATACGGTGACTCGCCCGCCTGTTCGAAATCCATTTGCCGGAATGAAAGGATGACGGGCAACAGCCACTCACTATGTGTGTGCTCGATTGGAAGACAGTGACGAAACTATTGCCGTGACAAAAGTCATTCGTGCGCGCCTTGCCTAAGACTATAAATTTCTTATCAATTCTATAGATAAAGATAACAAATCGAGTCACTCGAAAATTTATAAATTGGTTTGTAGTGAATTTTCTGCATTTTATGTTGGTAAAACAACCCGTAATGTCAATATTTAAATCAAAGAACATCTTAGATGTTTAAATAACCACAGTTTTTCTGAATTCGCGAATCATCTTATTGATAAAGATCATATCTTCAATAAAACCACCGGTGCTCATATTCCTCACAAAAAATATCATGGCAACAGATTTAATCATTTAGAAGCACTAGAAATAAAGAAAGCCATTAAAATTAGTAGTTATATTCTTAATAATCAGGTAAGTTAGTCCAGTAGTCCAATAATATGTATATTTCCTGTAAACTCATAAAATTTATCATTATTCTTTAATCGCCTTCTCAGTCGACGTTATGTCTCTTTCTCTCTGTTCCTTTGTTATAATTTAAATGTTGTTTTACCGTTTTCTCATTGTTCTGTTATTTTACTTTATATTTAGTTCTCCCTCAGTATGTATATATAGCCTCACACTTTGTATTTTTTGTTTAGTATAATTTTATATCCTGATGATGCTTAGGCTAAGCGAAACCAGTCGGCCATGTAAAGTCATAATTGAATTCAAATTAATTTTAAAACAAATATATGGTTGGGATAAGTTGGAACTCTTGTGCGGTATTCACTTTACTATAAAAAAATAAAATCCACTCGTACCAGTCACATAGTTTTCGACATCATAGAGTCCTGCATCTAATTAATTATTTATCAAATTTTCCCTGGATTATCAGTCAATTAATTTTTTATTTGTCGCTATACAAAATGTAACCAAGATTTTTCCTATTTTATTATAGCTATTACTAAATTTCCTTTTGATTGAGAACTTTTGATTTTGTTAGGTTAGGTTAGGTTAGGTGATCTGTCCAGGTTAAAAATCATGCCTGTGCATATTTTTCACGTAATTAAAAAAAGGTTGATTTGATCACTATTTTAATAGTGTGATCTAAGACGGGATTTTCCCCCTTGACCTTGACCTTTCAACCCTTGAAGATTGAAGTTTCCTCTTGAATCATCCCTCAGGAGTCCTTTTTTATTAAGGAGAGTTCAATCCATCACTCCGTTGTCAATCTACATCCAGATAGGGCTGTCTCTCTGGAGACATCCGCGTATATTGGAAAAATAAATACCAGGCAAGCTGGCGATTTTTTCAAAGGCTTTAATGGAGTCGAAGATGAGCTTGCTTTGTGTGTGTTTTTTTTAAGTCAATGTCTTTGAAATGGACCAGTCGTAATTTTTTGTATTAAGTTTCATAAATAGGCTACCGTTGATCAGCCTAAAAATAAAAGTCATAATATTTATTTTTTCGTTTCATACTCGAATATTAAACGTTTATGCATGGCGTCTAAACCAAGACACTAAACCATGCATCCTTATCAGCCTTTCTACCTCTTGAAAAAAAACTTTCCAAATAAACAAACTCACCCACTTGCTCCGAGTATTCATCATTCACGGACATTTGACGGCCTCCAAATCCAAAGGTCGAGGGTTCAAACCCGGCGTGAGCAAATAACTTTTATTTAATTAATATGGGTCTTAACACATTTAAATCATGTAAAAATAATAAAAAGTGTATTTGCGGCACGTTCCAGAGTGGTAGATACTCTAAGTATCGCCCTGGCGAAAGACCACCATTCCGAATCGAAACGTTGCTTGAAATGGCTTTAGCCATGTTTGGTGACCAGATCTGAATAGCCAGGTACTTCCCAACCTTCCTCTTCATAATCTCCTTCCCCTCCCCATTACTTTCAGCCTCACAACATGCCCTATTTGGGGATGCCATAGTCTCACTGGCTCTAGACGGTTGGGAGCAGTTGAGACTCTTGTGCGGTATTCATATAAAAAATAAAAATAAATCACAACAATATTATATTAGATATATGCATGCTGTTCTCGTACTCTCTCTTTCGAACACCATGACTAGTATACTTATTTCCATTGTATACAGCCTCCTGGTGCAGGTTGATCACAATCTCGGAGATGCCTAACTCGTCCCGATTACAAAGCAGAGTTAGGCAGACTAGCGTCTCCTCTGTTTCGCGGTAACAAGATAATGGAAAGCAATTAAAAAGTCCTCAACTGGCCCGAACTTTACCGAGCGAGGGGCAAACTTTCGACTGGGTACATTACGTATTTCTCAGTTGCTCCCAAAGTGGAGTGAATGGGGGCAAGCGAGACATCTGTAAGATTCTAATAAACACTGCGTTTTGATGTGTTTATTTATTTAAACTATGCTATATATTTGTAAAATAAATTAGGTACTCTCACAATATGATTTTATGATTGAAAACCTTCGTAACTTATTTCTATTTTTTTTTTGACCGGACCGGTTTCACCATTTGACATGCATCTTCAGACTGGTGCAATTTACAGTGGGCATATGATGTATATGATAGTTTAGTGGTTGAAATCCACCACTACGAATCCGGAGGTCGCGGGTTTGCATCCCGGCGTGCGCAAATAATTTATTTTGAACAGTTTTTTGCTATTTCATAGTTAATTTATTGAAAATAATATGTAGTTTGTATGCGGCACGATTCAGGGTGATAGATATGTATTATTATGAATGACAAACATCCAGAATCTAAACGTTGCTTGGAATTGTTGCCGTGTTTGGTGATCACATCTGAATAGCCAGATACTTCCGACCTTCCTCTTCCGCATCTCTTTCCCATCCCCACTTCTTTCAGCTTCACAACATACCTCAATTGGAGATACCATAGTCTCACTGGCTCCAGACGGTTGGGAGCAACTAGGAATCTCGTACGGTTTTCACATAAAAATAGAAATGAAACTCTTTCTTGGCTCGCTCTCTCTCTCTCTCTCTCTCTCTCTCTCTCTCTCTGCTTCATTTTCATTAATACACACCTTTCTGTATTTTTACTTTTTACCGACTGTTACACGATCAGACTAGAATATTTGATGTCTTTCCCCAATTAGGAATGCCATAGTGCTACTGGCTCCAGACGGTTGGGAGCAGTTGGAACTCTTATGCGGTATTAACTTTAAAAAAAATGATTACACTATGTTAAAAACATGAAGGTGCTTAAATTATATCATACATCCAATAATTCTTAGACAGCCAAAAGGAATAAAGGGTTTTTTTAAAGTCTATTCGTAAAAAAAATCGGTTCAAATAATACATTTCTCTTCAATACATAAATGAAAGAAAAACTTGAAAATTAGAAGAAAATTAAACACAAAGACAGTTTCCTTCTTGTACACGAAATAATTTCACTATTATCGCTCGCTTGAAAAGTAGCATGAAGTCACTTACGCCCTTTTTTATATCTGTTTGTCATTGTGTAGGTATATCTTTATGTTTGTACGCATGTATGTGTGAATGTATTTTATGTTTCAAGTTTTTTTATGTTTCGTGTTTTTTATGTTTGTTTGAATTGAAGGAGCGGCATATCTTATTCCAGCTGGTAAATCAATACGACCATTCAATCCGTTTTCCAATCTATCACAACGAAGGCATCCGTTACATTATTCCATCAGCCCTTCAGTTCATTATTCAAACGGATCTCATTTCACGACTGTCTTTTCTAGTTAATGTTTTTATTGAACTTCCAATTACTGACTTCGTTTGAACAGTTATTTGTTTAAACATTTCTATTAGGTGTACAACTTTGCTTTCGCCAATTTTTCGGAAAAAAAAACTGGTAATTTATTTATTATTCGAAGCACTGGCAATCGCTAGTCACTCCTTTTTCCATATTTCGGTCAGCGTACGAATACCGCGTTGAAAAAGCTGGTCACATTTTAATGCAATCCACGAATCGATCCATTTTTTTACTTCTTCATAAGACCGGAAGTGCTGGTCAGCCAGATCGCGTGCTATTGAACGAAACAAGTGATTGTCAAAAGGAACAATTTAACTTCCCATTTCAATTTTTTTAAGTATGTTTTGACCACTTTCGCAACATGGGGTCGAGCATCGAGCAATTTGGCTCGTAAACTGACATTTTTGATCGAGAATAACTTTATGATACAGACACAAATCAACTAATATTTCAATGGGCTTATGTCAACAGATGCCTAAGTTTATTAATGATCTATTTATTTCGACCACAGAAAGCCATCTACAGAAAATCGGCGGCAGCAGAGTTGTACACCTAATATTATTACCCAAGTAAAAGCAGAAAATATAATAATGCGTCCCACTAGAATCTTTAAAACGGTGAGCTCTGGCGTAATGAAATTAAATTTTTTTTACCTCTGTAATTTAAGCGCCTTTGAGGTAATATTTCTCAAAAATAGCGTTATCAATTAGCAAAGTATCATTATTATTCTAGTTTAACTGAACATTTTTCACATCGGAACGTCATTTTTATCGCGAGTTGTTAAAAATTGAGTTGTGAAAAATAAACTAGCAACCAAGGCGGAAAATACCGGCAATAATTTCATTATCTGTCAGTTATATCCAATCTTTCATTATATAAATTAATTTTAAATCATATTTTTTAAGGTTCTGCGCTCAAGAATGACGCTAAACGTCACTTTGTGTAGCATTCTAATAAAACTACAAATGATTTATCTGCAAATTTTCTATGAGTAGCTCGATAAACGTCTGAAGTTTAAAGTTGATACATTTCTTTAGGTTTAATTCAAAAAAAATCTATGAATAATAAAAGTATGAATAATAAATATAAACCGACTCTTATTTTATTTTATATTGTATTCTCCCTCTGTATGTTTACATAACCGCACATTTTGTATGTTTTGTTAAGTTTGATTCTGTACCCTGATGATGCTTGGGCTACGCAAAACCGGTGGTTCATAAAAATGAAAATAATATTCGTCATACAAAGCTATTTTTCCATTTCCTTAAATAATAAATATTGTACACGTATCACTTAAAACTAACATAATGGTCTTAGGTTAGTCTATTAAACAGCTCTTTCATTATCCACTGTAAACCCTAACAGATGTTTTCATTAAACATGAATTTTAGATGAGGTTATTCTTAGACCTATGAGAACTCAACCACTCATTTTGGATAGATCAATATTTTACCCAAACATTATTATATTACGTAAACTCGGTTATTTTTATCTTTAAAAATGTAGAACTTTGAATTTTCTTTCTCACATCGATGCTATTTATCTACAGTTCTTTCATAATAACAGTGAACTTATGTAGCGCAGTTTTGTGATATTTCACCTCAAGTGCGCTTCATACTAAATGTCCTAATCTAATAATTCCTAGAGAAAATAATATATAATATGTTTACAAATTAAAACTGTCTAAAATCATGATCGTTATCATAAATCGTGAGAGAAAAAGATTCGGATATGGGTATGACAGTGCATGTGTATATTAACTCTTTTTTTAAAATACTTAGAAGCTAGGGGTGTTAAAACCCAGATGAAAAGTATGAATTCCTATTAACAAATTTGTTAAAGAAAAGAAAAGGAAATTTTACTGAGGACAGTTAACATGTTGGTATTTAAAACCATCAATATTCAAGTATTAGAAGTTAACAATTCTAAAAACTAAACAGAATAAATTTAAAAGTAACAAAAGAATAATTTAAATTTGTTTTGTAGAAAAGTTCATACCTTCATTAAAAGCACCGGTGCTCATATTCTCACGATGCTTCACGAACTGCTAGTCCTTTAAATTAAACCCTTCGCAGTGAACACTTCAATTAAATTTGAACTCGCCAAAAGGAGATTTGAAATAGAAATGTACTAGAGGTGGTCGATATCAGAATTGGATTTACCTGCGATTCCAGTTAACGGTGACCTGCGAGGAACTATTTATTTATGCAGCTATTTTTGGAACCGGTTCCCGTGCCAAAAAAGTTCCATGAAGGAGATTTTTTCGAAAAGTAAAGACAAAAGTTCCTCGCCAAAAAAAGTACCAGTCGATAGAAATTTGAAAAGAATTGAAACTGGAGCCTCTCCAAAAAAAATATTTCATAGGGGGGTGGAAGAGCTGGAAGTGGAACCGATTCTTAACGCTAAAATGATTTTTCATGGGAATAGGGTTGCTAGCAATTGCTAAGAACTGGAACTGGTTCCTCGCCCAAAAAAACACGAAAAGAATGGACAAAGGATATCGATAACCGGTTCCATCTCTAAAATTTACTAGCAAATTGTCAAAAATTCCTCTTTGAAAAAAAGCACTAGTCGGTAGAAATCGAAAAATGCTAACAAATTGACAAAAATGGAGTAGTTTAGTAAGTCGAACTTCAATTGAAGTACCTAAAATGATGCACTTCTTTGTAGGCTTTGAAGTTCAACTTGACAACTGAACTGCCACAAAAAAAGTAGTTCTTTGTAGCTTTGTAGTCTAACTCCAATCAAAGTATTTGTTCAATGAAAAATAAATGAAGTTTGAACTGCCGCAAAATGAAATAGTTATTTGTAGTAGTTCGTACGAAGCGGTCACAACGCTATTCTCCATAAAAACGGTCATAGCATCAGATTTAAAAAAAAAAAGAAAGCCATTCACTTTATTACTCATATTCATAATAATCAATTTTATTTGTCCAGTAGTCCAATATTAGGTATGTTTCCCGTAAACTCATAAAAGTTCGCATTATTCTTTTATCACGTTCTCAGTTGACGTTTTGCCTGGTTTTGCCTATTTCATTTCATATTATCTCTATCTTTTTCTCTGTTCCTTTGTTATAATTTAAATGTTATTATTTTGTTTACTTACTGTTGTCTTTTTTATCTAATTTTATTTTATATTGTGTTCTCTCTCTATATTTTTGGGAATATATAACCTCACACTGTATGTTTTGTTTAGTTTAATTTCGTACCCTGATTGCTTAGGCAAGCAAAACCGGTCGGTCACAAAAATTAAAATAATATCCGTGGTCTTATACAAAGTTATTTTTTCATACCCATAATGAAATATTTTATGACAGTGAGTACAAGGTTTTCAGTTATAAATTCAATAACAACTTGTATTTTAAATTTCAAGTCTTGGACTTAACGGATTGTTCTAATTGTGGCCTTGGCTTAAATACTTAATATTCATGTGGGAATCCACGGTTGTCCGACTCAAAACAAAACAAGTAACTCCCAAAAGTTATTTACTTACAAAAACTTGTTATAGAATAAACTCAATTTTAGAATTTGAGTTTCCCTGTAAAGTCAGGTTCATAACAAAATACGTTAATATACTTTTTTTAAGCCATTACAATTTACTCTTTCCTTGGCTAGCTTTTTTGTGCTTGCTTTTACAATATTTTTCGCGTGTAATAATTATAAAAACTGAAGTTACAAAATTTTCAACAAAAAGCAGTCTCTTAAAACCAACTTAACGACATAAAAGGGAAGCCAAACTTATTCCAGACATAGTCTTCAATACATAAACATGAAAATCATCTCTTATTCAAAACACCTAAAATAGGAAGTTACCAATTTTTGACAGAAATTCCACGAAATATATAATTTTATCTATTATATATAAATTTGTCTATAGTTAAAATATCGGTTCTCATTTAACATTGCTTTCCTCCTTTGTCTCAACTCCATAAAAAATAAATAAAATTTTCAAATATTTTAAATAAAGTAGAAATCTGTTTTCCATGGAAAGTTATATGAGAGTTTTAATATTTACTAAGAAAGAAAAGAATTTGTGAAAAATTATTAATTACTTAGAAAGTAAAACAAGTAATACGTAAATGTTAAATTAATAATTTACTGTCAACTTTATCGTCGCTGGAAAGGCAAAAGGGCTTAAGCGACACTTTAGTCAAAAATAAGTAAAATATGCAAGTTTAATCAGTTTTCTTTTCTGCGTCGAATACTTTGACTCTCGTTTGATTCTGAAGACTTTTGTGGCCATTCAGCCACCTAAAATATATTAACCATCTGGCGACACGAGTTTGGGACTTTTTTTAGCTTTTCGTAGCTTCAGATAACTGAGTATACTTTTTTTTCAAAATCCAACCAGGTGCTGAAGGCTTATGAATTTTGAATTGTGAAACAAACAAAAAACTTTAAAGTGCTCTGGTGTAAACTTCTCAAAATGGCGTTTCAGTCCTTTTACCTTTCCGGCGACGGTATATTCAAAATTAGGCTACCGATAAGATAAATGTCTCAACGGTCAAGTTATATAGGCCAAATATTTCAGCAATAATTTTACAAGTAAAGGACCTCAACGTATTAGTGTGAATGGCCTTAATTTCATGAAACCTTTCTTGACAACCGCCTAATATAGAATAGACGAAAGCTTTTTGATAGGCAATTAAAGTTAAAATAGTCAAATTTCTATATTATATTTTTACAAATGTGTAGGTTTGGATAATAAGTTATTAATTTGTATATCTGTGTGATACAGGCAAATATAATAATTAAGGTGAATTTATAGAGCGCAGCTTTGTGTTAGTTCATCTCAAGTGTGCTTCACACTAAATTACCTCGCCTAATGTAACAACGTGAAAATAATATTTAAAAATTTGTATGCAAATAACTATCTAAAACCATTGTCGTTACCATGAAAGTTAAGATATGTATAACCACGGTTTTTTAGAATTTGCCAATCATCTTGTTGAAAAAGATCATCCCTTTAATGCACTGGTGCTCATATTCTCCATAAAACGATCATGACAATAGATTAAATAATTTAGAAGCATTAAAAATAAAGAAAGCCATTAAAATTTATGGTCATATTCTTCATTATCAATCGAATTTTTCCAATAGGCTCATTTTATCTTAGGTTTATTTCCCGTTAACTTATAAAATTTATCATTATTTTTTATCACCTTCTCAGTTGACATTTCGCCTCTTTTATTTCATTTTTTTTTATTATTATTTATTTATTCTTAAAATATAAAAAAAATACATGGGTTCGGTCCATGTCTGTCTCACTAGGATATTCCTTTGTCGAGACAGACGTAGTGTACATAAATTATAAAATATTAATAAAGATAAAATAAATAAAAAGGACAAAGAAGAAAATAAATAAAAGATGAAATTGAATGAAAATTAGAACAAAGTTATTACATGGAAGTTGCATTTTACAGATATTGTTTAGGTTGTGCACAATAATAAAAAGTAATTAAAAGGAAAAAGAAATAAAAGGGAAAAGAAGAGAAAAATGAAATGAAATAAATATTAGAATTATAGTTATTACGTGGAGGTAACATTTTATATTGTTTGGGAGTATAGAGGTTGTAATAATATGATATAATAAAAAATATTATCTGTCTCTTTCTGTATGTTCCTTTGTTTTAAATTAAATGTAATTTTTTTTTCTCACTGTTATTTTATATTATGTTCTCCCACTGTATGTACGAGTATATATAACCACACACTGTGTATTTGTTTGTTTAGTTTATTTTCGTACCCTAATGATGCTTAAGCTAATGAAACCGGTCGGTCATAAAAATTAAAATAAAATCTGTGGTCTTATACCAAGTTATTATTTCATTTTCATCAAACAAATTTGTTAATAATAAATAATAATAATAAATTATTCCAGAAGGTATGCAGGAGTAGTGCAATGCAATACCTTCCATAATTGCTAATAATAAATAGTCACAAAAATAATAAAATACAAGTTGTGATACACACAATAATAATAATAAAAAATTAAAAAAACATAAATTCGTAAGAAAAAATAAATGAAATAGTGAATATCGTTATAATCGAGCGTGCTTCAGGTTGGTCTCCGCATCATCTGCATCCATCGCTCGTTGAAAGGAGAGCTGAGCCATTCAGATGTTCAAAGGAAATAATATTTAAGGTAGTTTGTGCGTTGGTACTTAAAAACATCAATATGAAAGTATGATAAGGCAACGATTCTATCATTACAAATACAAGCAGTGGGAATTTAACAAATAACAAAAGAACAAGACAATACGTAGTAAGACTTAAGGGACCAGGCCTAAAATTTAACCAGATTTCAGGAAGTTAGAAAAGGTCTTCATTGACCCAGAAAAAAGCAAAAACAAGAAATGCCGAAAGCTCTTTGATGAGAAATTACGATTCATATTAATGAATTTGAGGTAATAACTAATTAATGAAGCGCGCTTCGATGGTTTCATTGTTTTTAAGCAGAGAGCGTGACTTTTCAAAAAGTATACTGTTTTCTTGGCAAATCGTTGAAGAGGTGCTTTTAAATTTTTTTGTGTTTTTTTAAGTTTACTAATTTATAGTTAGCTACAATTGAAACAGGTACAATAATTATTGACTATTGTAAAAAATCACAGGATGTAACTTGACAAGCCAAGAAGAAATATTAAGTTGCTTTAATCCACCCATTTCAAATATAGGATATTTGGGAGTAAAACTCTGCAAATAAACCCATTACGACCTCATTAGGAAGCGTAATTTTAAACGATCTATTACATACTTGTATTAAAATTCAAATATTAATAATTTTTAATACAAGTATGAGATCGTTTAAAAATGCTTCTTAATTGGCAGAGTGTTACTCTTGGATAGAGTAAAGGTTCCGAGTTCGATTCTCGGTCATAACCATTGTTCTTTTTAGTTTACGGCTTTTTTTCTATATTCGTGTTTTAGATTATTTTTATTATTTAAATAAATTATTTATAGTTAATAATGTATAAACCTTAGAAGCAGTTTCCTATCAAAGGCTATAATATCACATATCTTCAAACAATATCAATTTAATGTAATAAAATAAATACAATGCATGGAATACTTATGTTAACTAACCATTCTTACGTTTTGTATGGGCAAATAATTTTCATTTGTATCATTGTAAAATGGACCTCTTTACCTGAAAGCCTACTTGAATATTGCGAAACATGATATACGAGTATGGTTACAATCGCGTGTATCTTCCACCCGCCATCAAATCAGAGCCTCCGTTTCAAAGTGCAACTTAACAAAAGATTCATTGCAATCAATTGCCATTTACAGACAATGCCATCGATTCGCCAGCTTTGCTTTGTTATGCGCTAATACGCTTGGTGATTTGATGTAACGTGTCATTAGGCATTGCTTCATCAACTCAGCATCCCTTCATCCTCATTTTCCCCACCCCGTCACCTCGCCATCACCCCCCTGGACCACCTTGTCATCTTATCTTCACCACCTCCCCCCGTATTACCCTTGGTAATCCGATCCACCTTATCTCTGGTTAGGGCATACGCCACCGCTTTTCAGCAAACCGGTAAATATGGCTAAATAACGTTACATTTCTTGAACTAGTGTATCACCCTAAAACACATTTCAACCTATAATATCATGTTTTTGTATGTCTTAATAATCTTATCGAAAATTCGTTATCTTGAGTATAGTATCGAAAAACATGTATTTACACTACGCTGACCGGGTTTAATTTACAATTCGAGTAGTCTACCGATCTACAGGTAATGTCAGTTGAAGCTTTTCACCACAAGGTGTTTTTTTATCGAGCGACGAATCCTTTAGATACATAAATTTTAATTATGTTTTTTAATAAATTTTACAAATTCAGAAAGGCTGTTATGAAATAATGTCCCAAAATCAAAAAAAAAAAACACAAACAATATATATTTTCGTAGAAAGCAATCACTTTGTGGTTTAACATATTTAATGAAACTGAAATAATAACTTTGTATAAGACCACAGATTTTATTTTTATTTTTATGACCAAACGGTTTCGCTTAGACTAAACATCACTAGGGTACAAAATTTAACTAATCAAAATAAACATAGTGTGTTGTTATATATACTCATACATACAGGGGAGAGCACAATATAAAATAATAAAAAAGAGAACAGTAAGAAAAGTAAGGTGCTCATATTCTCCATAAAAACTGTAATGGCAACAGATTAAATAATTTAGAATCCTAAAAATAAAGGAAGTCGTTTAAATGTATAGTCATATTCTTAATAACAAATAATAACCAATCGAATTTGTCCAGTAGTCCAATATTAGTTATATTTCTCATTCTTTTTTTCACGTTTTCAGTTGATATTTTGCCTCTTTCTTTTCATATTTTATGTCTCTTTCTCTCTGTTCTTTTATTATAATTTGAGTTTTATTATTTTGTTTTCTTACTGTTCTCTTTTTAATTTATTTTAAATTGTGTTCTCCCTCTTTATGTATGAGTATATATCTAAGTGCGAAAGGAAGAGAGGGGTGAGTAAAAAAAAACAGTTTTGACTTACGTATGCAGAGTTGTTCCTTAGATATATATCTACGAAGGAAAAATTAGATGAGTCTTAAAATAAAATTATGTGCTATTATCTTTTTAAAAAGGACATGTGACATATGACATATTTACAAACAAAAAACAAAATTCCTCAATTTTGTTTTAGCTCTCCCGAACATCTGCGTTTATTGACTCATCCCTCTCTTCCTTTCGCATATAGATACAACCACACACTATGTATTTATTTTTTTATCGGAAACAGGTAAAAGATTGATAATAAACGAGTATGATAAGGAAGGAGAAAGGAGACTCAATGCTGTAAAAATGAGATCTCTAAGACGTATGACCCTGTTAATAATGTTGAGATCCTGAAAGAATCCAAGGCTGGTGTGAACGTTATGAATAGGATTAAGAAAGAGATGCTTAGATAGTTTATGTATTTAGAGTGGATGAATAAAGAAAAGAGTGTAAAGAGAACATATGTCGCGAAAGTGGATGATAGATTAAGTCGAAGACGCCAAGGAAGACATAGTACGACCAATTGAATCAAATACTATAGTTGGGTCATATCAAGAGTTTGGATAATATAAGAGTATGAATGAGACGATGCATGAATGTGAATGAAGCAATGAGAGTGCGTCAAGAGTTGTGTGGCAGTAAATTTTCTATTATTTTGTTTAAGTGTAATTTACCACTAGAGCCACTTTGTAAAATACTACTGTTTTATTCACACTTTATTATTGTGACGTTTCTCTGTCTATATATCTTTTAGCTGTTATCTGTTTATGAGCTATATTTCAGTAATATCTAATCTTAATCTTGCATTTATGTGGCATGATTTGATTAGGATTAATATTTTTGTTGTATGATTATTTGTAGTTTTATTTAATCATCTTTATAAGAAGCAAAGTGGGAGTCATTTAAGAACATGCCCCCCCCTCCTTAAATAGGGTCAATGAATCTTTATTTTAAGCACATTTTAGTAAAGTACAATTGAGGTGCATCGTAAAACTACACTTTATAAATGCAGTTTTATTATTTCATGGTACCCTTGCAAGGAAGTTACAAGTTTTGATAAATATATATTTTTACCGACTTACATTTACCAGTAACGCCACTTCTCGGTAAGGTTGCATACCCTACCTATTCCCGTATTTACCTCTCACCGTTTTTGTCCTCTTCCTCTTCTCCCTAAAACAACCTTACCCGACCGCCGCAATAACTCAAGTCAATGTCACAGAACACACTAACACTCAGTGGCGAAATGATGCCATTAATCTGTCGAGATGTTGTTTTGGTAAGAATGCAAAGCAGAGCCAGTATAAGACCGAATCAGACAGAAACAACGATCAAATGTTTGAAGAGAATCAACCAACCGTAGGAAATTTCCATAAATCTAGGAAAATTTATAGATCCTGGGACTGTATTAAATAAATTTGCGGAAATTTTTCGAACTGTGAAAAAATAACACCCTTATTTTTCACTCTTAGCACTCGAAAATGAGGTCAACATCCAAATATACACGCTGTTTGTCTTTCTAATACACGTAATACTACACATGATTTATCTGTTAATTCTATACGGGTAAGTTAAAAAATGCCTAAGGTTTCCAATGAATACAATTCTTAAACAGTAATCTTGTAAATTCTTCATGAAATGTTTTAAAGATTGAGTCGGCTCATTTCAAGACTCAGAATAACAGAAGAGTATGTATAAGACGATGTATGATTGTGAATGATGCAAAATTTGTGCCAAGACAGATTCGCATGGCGTCCATCCACTTTGTGATTAGCTAAAAAGCATAACAATCATATTGTAACGCTTATCAGATGATCTAAATTTGTTCAAAAGCTGAAACGGGCCTAGAATTGACTTTTAACGAGGACCATTCAAACATCACTAAAACAAAATGGCGCTTAACGTTAAATTTTAACCATGTCAAATGTAACGAATGTTTGAAAACCCTTTTTAAATAATAAAACTATTTGCTTACAGGGTTAAGAATCCAATTTACTTAGTATTTTGTTAAAATAACAGTTATTTATTATAGTATTAAAAGCAGTAAATAATTTTTGCATACTTTACCTAATGAGAAGGGGGACTTTTTAATAGACTACGTCGTGAAAGAAATGTCGTTAAATTAATACGGAAATAAAAGTAGGAATAAATTATTTTTTGGTTACCCAATGTTGGCACGGAAAAATCTGAGTAATGTAGGTAAAATTTCGAAGCGCTTCCATCAAATGAACACTCCCTTAAATTTGATATTTCAAATCAATTTTGCCAAAAATTGGAATTGTTAGCAGTTTTCCTGTTTTTTGTTTAATTATACGTCAAATAAATCCAGTGGTTTCGGGTAAAGGCGTATCTAACCAAATTTAAGGAAAACGTCATCGTTAAAGATCTTTGACGTCCTCCGTGGTCGAGTGGTTATGTCATTCTACTACGATTCCAGAGGTCGAGGGCTAAAACCCGGCGTGAGCAAATAACTTTTATTTGATTGATATGTGATATTTCACTTTTTTATTTGCTGCACTTTCCAGAGTGGTAGTTGCTCTAAGTATCGCCTTTTAATAATAATAATAATAAATGGATAACTTTTACAGCGCCGTTTTTGTGGAAAAATCACCTCAAGGGCGCTTTACAAATTAATTTATCTAACCTATAATTTATCACTTAACCTTATTACTAATAACTTACAGTTAAGATTTATTACTAATGGCGTACACCTAATATTTTCAACCAGTGACTTACAATAAGGACTTATAGCTTGTAACTAACAGTGAAATAGATGCTAACATTAAGACATTAATATTTACAGACTAAGGTTAGGGTATTTATACATCCATTAATAGCACATATCGACATAATGATTTTGTTTATTCATTCAACCACTTTTTCACCGTATTGTTGTCAACAAAAATATAGCATATAACCTGAAAAACCATTTAGTTGTGTCAAGTTTAGTGGCATAATAAAAAATATAGGCGGAGTCCCGAGGTGACTCAGGAGACCAAAATCATTGTGACAGTACACAGAAGCGGGGTATTGTATTTTTTGTCTCTTTCTCTCTCATGGTGTACGACGTAAAAACCCGGAGAAAGTGATCTATCGCATGTTTGTATAGGTTGGGTAAAAATAATTAGCTCACTCTCCATACATTGTTACTTCAAGGTTGGGACTTTTATGCAGTATTCACAAGTCGCGCAATCAGAATTCATGTGAATAAAATATTTTTAGAATTGCGTGTATTGGTGCTTATATCTTTCCGTAGGCTGTGCAAGTTCCTCTGAGCATCTTTCAATGAAATGCCGGTAGAACAAGGAAAGCATTCCCACCTGACCTTTATGCTCCAAGGATTGCAATCTGTTTGTTTAGATAGGATAATCTATCAAAAGAAGTCTAGTGGTTTTTAGGTATTTTGGGGTTCCAGACCAAAGTTGGCTGCCAAATTCAACGGCGGGGCACACTTGCGGTATTCATAATATATTATATAATTTGATTGACAATCCGTACCTCCTGGAATGATATAAGTTGTTTGTGCCAAACAACTACTGCCAGGGGCGACACCACGATCTGCTGTGCATTCCACTTGGCAGAACAGACGTCGTGGCTCAGCACAGCATGACACGGGGTATGGTACTACTAAATAACATGTCTCTTGATATCTCCGACATAAACCTTAAAGATTTCAAGAGACATGTTAACAATATCTCTTAATTTGCTTTTTATGTTACTGTTCATGTGTATTGTAAATGGACACAGTCTGTAATATACAAAAATATATATTGTTTAGGTTAGCAGTTGTGCATTACTCGTGTTTTATTAAATGTGTATCACAGCTATAAAGCAGAAAATCTGTTTGTGTGTCTCACTAAAGTATCTCGCGTCCTTTTGGAAGTTTTTAGCTTTTTCTGTTTGAAATATATAGGTTAACGCTTTTAAACTCTCTAAATTAATTCCACAGAACTTTTTTCAAGTGGTACAATTTCATAGCCGACACAAATGTATTTGTCCGAAATTATTTGTCACATATTCTTAAGTGGCCGTTCTTTGACGTTATAATGATTACAAACAAACGCCTTCGACTTTTTAAAATTCCGTTCCCGAATAAATTGAGGAGTTAAGCATCCCTAACGCAGCTATACCGTAAGGACTTTCCTAATGTCACCGCATTTCATCCCCTGAAACGTTCGCGATTTTTCTCCGCCGATAAAGGCTTTCAGGGCGCCGGAACCGCTGAAGGTTGTTGGTGTAATGGGGGTAGTTCACTGATGAAACAAACCAATGAAAGTGTGTTCTGGGCGTGTCTGTGTGGCCGAAGTAATCTTACTTTTCTGTTGAAAACAATTTTCTTGAAAAGCCTTGAAACGTTAATTTTTTAAATAATTAATATTTTGAATTGAATCAAATATTCGTCTACATGGTAGGATATAATATAAGTAGAGAAGTTTATAATTTTAAAACTGTTAATTCGTGGTGGGATTTGATTTTAATTATTAAGTGATACCAAAAGTTTTTATTTTACCATTTTTATAACGACCGAACCGGTTTCGCCTTATAACCAGCTTAAAAATTGTGGAATAGTGTTAAAAATTTTAAATTATTAAATCATGTGTAAAAATCATTAATTAACCGTAGAGATACCTTATTTTCAACATGTCTATTGATATAGATTTGACGGCCTGCATGGTCGAGTGGTAAGACGCTCGACTACGAATCCAGAGGTCGTGGGTTTAAACCTGGCGTGCGCAAAAAAAAATTAATCAATTAATATGTGTCATAACACATGTATTTCATATAAAATAATACATAGTATATTTAAGGTACTATAAATATCGCCGTGGTGAAAATTCACCATTCAGAATCAAAACGTTGCTTAAAATGGTTTTAGCCGAATTCGGTGACCAGACCTGAATAGCCAGGTACTTTCCCAACTTTCCCCTTACCTATCTCCTTTCCCTCGCCAGTACCTTCAGCCTCACAACACACCCCGATTGGGGGTGTCATAGTCTCACTGGCTCTAGACAGTCGGGAGCAGTTTGTACACTTGTTTATTTATTTAACATAACAAAAAAAAATCTGTAATCGCATGTACACAGCCTGCGAAAATTCAAAATTCACCTTTTCTTTTGAACAGGCCTCGTATATCGATGAGGCGTTTCTTTATCGACTGGTCGCGTTAGTTTTAGAACTTTTCAGAGTGGATATTCCTACGTCAAACAGCGGTTACACATCTTTGTAAGTTTTAAAATTATCTACGGAATGTTGTACGCGAGAATTTGACGTGACTAATTGAAAGCGTCCAGAACGCGAGAGGCGGCGGACCGCTTTTGACGAACGTGCGGCAGACGGCTGTAAAAGCTGTCGCATTCCCGACAGCTTTTGATAACCTGTCTCCTTAGAAAAGTCGGGACGTAAATATACATAGAAATATTTCTCACGTTTATTTAAGTTATTAATTTATTTATTTATATTTTTTTATATTCGTAAAAAAAGTTTTACGCCAAAACATTGCAAAAAACACAAAAAATGGTTATAATAATTTCACAAAGATTAAGGTAAAAAGAACTTTAAAAACAAAAAAAAATAGTTTTCAAAAGTACATAATATAGTTAGAACTTAATAGCTAGTTCTTGATTAAATATCTTTCTCCAAATTTCCTGCAAGGCAGTTATTTACTAGTTTTTTTTTTTTACGTGAATACCGCACTAGAGTCTAACTGCTCCCAACTGTTTAGAGCCAGCAATACTATGGCATCCCCAATAGGGGTATGTTGTGAGGCTGAAGGTAGTATGGAGAGGAAAGAGATAAGGAAGGGAAGGTTAGGAAGTACCTGGCTATTCAAATCTGGTCACCAAACACGGCTAAAGCCATTTCAAGCAACGTTTTAATTCTGAATGGTAGTCTTTCACCAGGGCGATACTTAGAGTATCTACCACTCTAGGTTAGTCTTCCCAGGGGCATCACCATTGGTAAGTTAGTTCTGCACCTGGGAAGAAACAGAAGCCTGTGTTGACGGCCTCGAGTGAAATTATCAGGAACATAAAATCCAATTTCCGCCAGGATGTCAGGTATTAATAATACACCGTTCAGGAGTTTATTATTTTAATGATAGTATGAAGTATATAGTACTTGCAGCGCCCTTGAGGTGATTTTTCACAAAAACGGCGCCTTACAAATTATCCAAATATTATTATTTATTTATTTATTTATTTATTTATAAATTAACGGACTAAAGTCCAATTACAAAAATACATATAAAACACGAAATATAAAAAAGAGTAACAGAGAAGAAATAGCATGTAAATTGAGATAAATGAAGCGATGACAAAAATAAGGCAAAATAAACATAAGAGAGAACAATCAAGCCATGGTCTTAGTCAAAGTTTTGGTAGAGTCGTAAAGAATGACGAAAATCATTTAGACTGCTACCAAAAATTTCAAGACCATGGCTTGAGTTAACAAGTCTTGACATTCTGGACATTGGAGAATTATACCCGTAATTAGTATTGTGATGATTGAGGAACAGCAATTCATTGTTTCTGAGTCTACGGCAAGGAATGTTGAACTAGATAAGTTGCAACAGAGAAGGTGAGTCAATAAAACAATTAATAATTTTGTAAATGAAAATTAAATCGAAGTCTTTTCTGCGCTTTTCTAATGAAGACATTTTCAATAATTGTTCAATTTCATCATATGAATAATCGCCTCTTTCTCGCCCCAATCTCCATGCAATACCGCGTAAGAAGCGATGTTGTACGGATTCAATATGATGAATATGAACGGTATAGAAAGGGGACCAAATTACACTAGCATATTCTAAATGAGGGCGAACTAATGAGCAGTAAAGGGTTTTTAGAGTCTTTATATTCTTAAAGTCACATGCAATTCTATTGATAAAGCCAAGAAGTTTTAATGATTTATTAACTACATTATTAATGTGATCACGAAAAGAAAGATTATAGTCTATAGTGACACCAAGATCTTTTATAGATCTGACGGTAGATAAGGAGACACTATTTAATTTATAATTGAAGAGGATCGGTTTATGAGTTCTATGAAATGACATAATTTTACATTTATCAATGTTTAATTTTAGGCAGTTAGTTTCACACCATTCATTAAATGAATCAATATCACTTTGGAGAAGAATACAGTCATGAAAAGATTTTATTATTTTAAGGATCTTATTGTCATCTGCAAAAAGCCAAAAACGCGAGGAAGAAAATACTTTGGCAATGTCGTTAATAAATATGTTAAAAAGGAGAGGAGCTAGATGGGCACCTTGGGGTACTCCAGACGTTACTTTAATATTAATAGATTCAAAGTTATTAATTTTGACTCTTTGTTGTCTATCATTTAAATAAGATTTGAAGAAAGATAATAAAGGATTTCTAATACCGATAGCATGAAGTTTGGCGATAAGAATTGAGTGATTAACTTTATCAAAGGCTTTAGAAAAATCAGTGTAGAGAACATCTGCCTGAGAGTTAACTTCCAGAGCGTTAACAATGGTATTAGTGAAGGAAAGTAAATTTGTTGTGGTAGACTTAGCAGATCTAATTATACTACGGATATAGTAGGAATGATAGTACTTTTTTTAAAAAAACACAAACGCATACTCTAAGTATAGTAGTACTAAGTATAGTACTCTAAGTATCGCTCTGGTGAAGAACCACCATTCAGAATCCAAACGTTGCTTGAAATGGCTTTAGTCGTAATTGGTGACCAGATCTGAATAGCCAGGTGCTTCCCGACCTTCCTCTACCCCATTTTCTTCTCCTTCCCCTCCCTACTATCTTCAGCCTCACAACTTACCCCAATCGGGGGTGCCATAGTCTCACTGTCTCCAGACGGTTGGGAGCAGTTGGGACTCTTGTGCGGTATTCACATTAAAAAAATATTAAAAAATTAACACTGTCGCAAATCAATGATCAACGCCATTCTGATTTCTAAGAGTTACTTATTCGAAAAATCGCCTCCGTTAACCACTGATCTTCGGCCCGTTTCAGCATTTGATTTAAATTATGATCAGGTGTCAAGCATAAGAGCATAACCGTTTTGTTATAACTAAGGCACAAATCTTCATGCAGAAAAATGAGGGAAGAACTAATTGGACTAAATACAGTAGATATATATAAATAAAATCGCTCTGGTGAAAGACCACTATTCAGAATCGAAACTTTTTTTAGTGACCAGATCTGAATATCCAGGTACTTTCCGACTTTCTTCTTCTCCATTTCCTTCCTCTCCCTACTCTGGGACTCCCGTGCGGTACTCGCATATTGTTGAAGAACAATACATTAATAATGTTGACCTGTCTGTAGCATTTCATTACATTGTTTTGAAAAAAAAATTGTTCGTTTTTCAAACCATACAGATTTTCAAAAACTTACCCGTGATTTTTTCGGGCTATTTAAAAATAATATTCCTAAGTTAGAACTGCATGTTGCGACTAATTGAAGCTTGTCAAAAGTTCTTCGGCCCGTTATGAAAGATAAAAACAAGAATATCAAGGTGACAACCTTAAAGTAACAATATATGGAGAGAGAGCTAATTCCTTTTACCCAACCTATGCAAATTTGGGATAAATCACTTTCTCCGGGTTTTCGCGTCGTACACCACGAGAAAGAAAGAGATAAGAAAATCTCCCAAATTATCACACCGCTTTAATGTATTGTTAGAATGTTCTTCGTGTCCCACTTCTCTGTTTTTGTACGCGAAATAAATGAACATAACTCAACGGTTTATTTCACAATACTGTGAAAAAGTGGTTAAGCGAATAAACAAAGTTATTATGTCGACATGTGCTTTGAATGGAAGGATAAATACCCTAGCCTTAGTCCTAGCCACGCCCAGGTTTAGCCGAGTCCGGCAAACCTCATAAAAACTGACTACTGCAGCGCTCTCTCTTGTATATTATTGCTCTGTGAGGTGACAACTCTAACGTGTATGGTTGACGTTGCACAGTGGACATCTTTTTCAAAATCCGGTAGTATTTGTTTGATGGATAAAATATGTTTCATTTCTGTTTTTATTTTATTCGATATGTAATTCTTGTAGAAATGCGAGTAGAAAACACCAAATATGTCGACTTTTTGATTAAATTTAGAAATTAAGTAACTATTTAGGTGATAATTTTGTGTGTTTTTTTTAAATTTTTTATATCGAATTCTTTGCAAGAATTCCAACTGCTCCCAACCATCTGGAGCCATTGAAGATTATGGCATCCCCAAATGGGGTGTGTTGTGAGGCAGTGAGAGGGAGAGAGGAAGGTTAAAATGTACCCGACTATCCAGATCTGGTCACAAAATATAGCTTAAGCCATTTTAAGCAACGCTTTGATTTTAAACGGTGCTCTTTCATCAGGGCGATACTGAAAGTATGTACCACTCTTAAACGTGCCGCAAATATACTTTAAATTGTTTTTAATGAATTAATCATAATAAATTAATATTGAAATAACACCTTTTTATATAATTTTCGTACACCGGGATTTGAACCCGTGGACCTCTAGATTCGTATTCAAAGCTCGTAACCGCTCGACAACGGAGCCCGTCACTTAATTCATAATATGTTGACTTATGCTTTAATTAATACAATGTCTAATTATAAGCAGAAAATATTTCCACCAGGGTGTTGTGGATTCAATTCCTCTGCTAACTAAGTCCTTCATCATTGCACAAGCTACATTTTCCGCTTATTATAACGGTAGTGGGAGTTTTTAAAATATTGGCAGGTTATTCGTAACTCAGGAATTTTTGTCGTTTTTTTTTAAATAAAAATACGTAAAGCATTCATATATGAAGATTTTGGATCTCGTGTCTATTTTGTGTATTCAAATATAAACGGTCGCCCACTGTGCTTCGTGACGCTCAGCGGTGAGTGTCCATTGCTCAGTCAAGTTAGTCACCACTCAGTCGCTCACGGTGACACGCGTCGGAAGATCTGACTCAGCCGGAAAACTCGTAAATATCAGCATATGATTTTCATATATTAAGAGAAATCATAATATGAAAACGTATTTAGCAGCCGTCTTTTAGCTTTCATCGGACAGAAATAAATAGCTTGATCAAACATAAATAGGTGGAAATGAGTTATGAACGATTTTAGAATCATGAATTCATATAGGATATTGAAAGAAGGGTGGATGCAGGAAACTCCATTCGTGGAGTACTGAACGCTGTTGGCGGAAATAAAATAAAAACCAAAGAAGCGAAGCTGGCAGTCAACAATGTAGTGCTCATACCAACCCTGATGTGTGGCTATGGAGCTGGCAGAGAAAAGATGAATGTAGACTGAATGCTGTATAAATAAGATCCTTAAGGCGAATGTGCGGTAATGAATATGGATATCCGGAAAGAACGCAAGGCTGGTGTAAGCGTAATAAATTGGGTCAAAAAAGTGACGTATTGACGGCCTCCGTGGTCGAATGGTAAGACGCTCGACTGAATCCAAAGGTCGCAAGTTCAAACACCCGGCCTACGGAAATAATTTATTTTGTTACTACTATGTGTCATAACATATTGAGTATATTTTTGGCACGTTTCAAACTGGTGGATACTTTAAGTATCGCCCTGGTGAAAGACCACCATTCAGAATTGAAACGTTGCTTGCAATGGCTTTAGCCGTGCTTGGTGACCACATTTGAATAGCCAGGTACTTCCCAAATAATATCCGTGGTTTATACAGAGTTGTTTTTTCTTTTATTTAAAATGTTTTCATCTCTAACTAATCAATACAATTTTTTCATAATCAAGATACAGACGCGAGCCCAGATTCAATGAGCAGAATCTCGTCTAATTGTGAGATTAAGAATTAACTACGCTGTTCGCTCGTTAGGGTGTCTTAATGATCATCATTATAGAGAGGAAATTATATTTCGAAGTTTCAAAGGTTTTAGAATATTTACCTTAAAGTCAAAATATATTTTTATAACTGTTTGATATCTGTTTTCATTGTATATAGACAGAAGATAATTAAAAAGGATTTTACAGCCTGACTTACTTTTTTCAAACGATGTAAGTTTGGTTTTTGTCTTCGTAAATATATATATGTATATATATTTAAAGATATATATTTTTTTAATAATTTAATTATGAGAATACATAGTAGTAGACAAATTAATTTTTTATTCTTCTCCACTGTTTACTATTGACTCTCCACTGAATAAATAAACGGATAGAAGTGTGCCCGAAATAAGCTAATTTCTTCCTTATTAAAATTAATAAAAAATTCAAACATCGTTTTTTTTTTTAATAATGAATTTCAGTAACCTGTCTGAGGCCTAGGAGTTGAAAACAGTTTTATTTCAAATCGGTACTGTTCACACTTCCAGGAATTATGTTTTAATTTGTATTATAGTAAATACCGCACAAGAGTCCCAACTGCTCCCAACCGTCTAGAGCTAGTGAGACTATGCTCCAATTAGGATATAATGGGAAGGGAAAGGACTTGCGGAAAAGGATGGTTGGGAAGTACCTGGCTATTCATATCAGGTCACCAAATACGGCTAAAGCCATTTCAAGCAACGTTTCGATTCTGAATGGTGGTCTTTCACCAGGGCGATACTTAGAATATCTTCCACTCTGAAACGTGTCGTAAATATACCATGCATTATTTAATATGAATTAAATGTATTATGCCACGTTTTAATCAAATCAAAGTTATTTGCGCACGCCGGGCTTGAACCCGCGACTTCTGGATTAGTCGATCGTCTTACTACTCGACCACGGTGGCTATCAAAATATTGTTAATCACCCTTTTATAGATCAAGCTCGTATTGACGACTGGGTGGAAACCCGACGCATCTATCCACTCAGCCACTAACCAGTTGACCAAAAGAAAAAATTTCGTTTATCACCAATTAACAACTAATTTCTCACCATCAATGGCTGAAAAATTATAATTACGTCTGCTGTAGTTTCTTTGCTATTTTTTTTATTAAAAAAACACTTCGCCATAACATACAACATACGTGTCTCATGACGTTACGAAACTGATGGACTGTGTTCGTGACGCAGGCCATCAATCAAGCCCGTAACGCTTGTCGGAAGTATAAATATTTAATTGTTGATAATTAATTATATTAAAATGATTATATTATCAAAAGCGTAAAGCTTTCAGCGTTCTTTAGTTTTGTGCTTTTTAACGCTTCGTAGATTATAGTGCTTGGGGTTTTTGTTAAAAACGAAATTTAGGTAATATTTCGCAAAAAGTACCCAAAACATAACAATACTTTTGTTTAAGTCAGGCCAGTCTTTTTAGGGCGGTGATACATTTTAAATATGGAAGTGTAGAGGGAGTGGATAGACAAATTAGTATTTTTGTAAAAAGTCAATATCGTTCAAGAGTCCCAACTGCTTTCAACCCTCTAGGGCCAGTGATGAATGTGAAGAGTAAAGATATGTTATTAAAATGACATCCCTAATTATTAGAGATGGTCGATATTTCTGTCCCGGTTAAAATAACCAGTTCCAAGCCGGTCCCTGGAACCGTCAATATTATTTCTCTGGAGAACCGGCTCTTTTTTTGGGAAATAAAAATCGACACCATCTGTCCGAGGAACCGCTTCCTTTTTGGGTACAAAAGGTTTTTGGCGGAAATGTTCTTTTGACGAGGAACCGGTTCCACAGTTCCATTTTTTTATTTTTATTTGCCAGTACCTTTTTTGTACATGAGTTTTGGTTGATTTTCTAGTATTTTTTTATTTCAAATCTCTACTGACTAGTGTTTTTTGTAGTTTTTTTTTTGTTGACTTGCTAGTAATTTTCGATTTGAATATAAAAATCTCCTTCGTGGAACTTTTATGGCACCAGGAACCGGTTCCAAAAATAACTGGATAAATAACCGGTTCCTCGCCGGTCACCGGTTACTGGAACCGCAAATACACCCAATTTCCGAAATCAACCATCCGTACTAATTATTAAGATTTCATCCTGTAGCGTTTCCTTACATATTTTACACCCTTGCAGCTGGGGTGCAACAGATCTCTGGTTTTCTAATAAATAACCTTCCGATCGCACCTACCCAAAGCTGCTGTATGGAACTGAACCTACGGCAACTCGAGCCGCAATCTAAGAGTCATTTCCTCCGCCGGATGACGGATTGACGTTTTTCATTTCGTTACGACGTGACGTCAAGCGTTTCGACGTCGTATATGTAATATAATAAATTTTGCAATAAAAAATGTTACACAATAATGATGATAAGTCACTTTGCGTTATGGAATCAACACACATTCATATTTTCGAGCTCTGGCATCACAATATTTGTGCAAATTTTACTCGTCTTCCTCAGAATATCAACAATATTTTTACGGAATATTATTTCAAATTTTACAATTAAATGGCATCTTTGTTTATGAAAAGAGCATTACAGATATTTGGACATTTCAAAGTCACATAGTTCACAATAAAAACGTCGTTACTAGATGGTTTTTTTTCGTGTATATGCCGCACAAGAGTCCCAACTACTCCTAACTCTTCACAAACAGTGGGACAGTTGCTTCTCCGATCGGGGTATGTTTTGAGGTTGAAAGTAGTGGAAAAAGGAAGGAGATGTGAAAAAGAAAGGTTCAGAAGGTAACCAAATATTTTTTTCATGGATATACCGCACAAGAGTTCCAACTGCATTCAACCGTCTGAAACCAGTGTAACTATGGCATCCCTATTTAGGGTATGTTTCCACTCTCGTGGTACGAGAAAGTATGGAAGCAGAAAAACACTTTAACTTCTTCTTCTTTATCTTATTTGAACATTTTTATCGGAAGATTTTTTAAAGTACAACAGTTGAACCTTCAACTGACGACATTCAAGAACCGCACGGCAAGGCGCTCTGAACGGGACTGCCAACTGACAATATTCAAGAACCGCACGCCATGGCGATCTGAACAGGACTGCTGAGATGAAGTAATGGTCAACTCAAAATCATACTCTAACATGCGGTATGGAACAAAGCATGTTTAAAAAGGGTCTTAAAAATCGATCTAAAGATATTGTAAACAATACAATTCAAGGGACAGAAACACATTAAAGAAGGCAATTAAGAAATGCCCAAGGACCTTGGTCTGACGGGTAGATCACAGGGGATTTAAGTTACAGTAAACATTATGGGAGGCAATTAAGAAATGCCAAAAGACCTTGGTCTGGAGGGTAGGTTACAGGGGATAAGCCCCCACATGGGCGCAACTGCATGGCCCTTTACGGCTATCTTAACGAATTCACTACATTATTTCATAGACATAATGAACATTACTCAGATTTGCTTAATCCTAAAACATAAATCACACTTAAATATAACTGTAAACATAAACATATAAAATTACGATTTTTGGTAAGCGATAAGACATTCCTTCATAAAATACCAGGCTAATACTAGAGGTACCTTATTTAATCGTAATCTACCCTTGATTGTAAAATGGCAGATGATATTTTTTTCACGTAGTAACGTTGCATTTGGGAACGAACAGGGTATATTTTGAATCTGAAAGTAGCGGGAAGAAAATGGGAAGATGAAGGTTAGGAAAAGCTTTCATATTCAAATATAATCACCAAACATGGTTAGAGTCAATTCAATCAACCTTTTGATTCTGAATGCTGTTCTTTCACCAAGGTGATTTTGGGAGTATCTAGAACGTGCCGCAAATATTCTCTAATATATATACGTTGATCTGAGAGTGTTTACAGATGCAGACAAACACAGTCGGTGACATCTGTAAAAATGCAAATACCAACTTACGTTCAATTGATCTATGTGAAAGGCAGCTTTTTAATAAATTGTAGTTTTAAGTCATTCCTTAGCTTAAACAGTGGCCTTGACGCTACATATAAAAATAACGAGCCTATTAAATATTTTCATGCAGTGTTATTGTGCTAGCTTAATTATTCCGTTTACGTTATACATTCTAGATTTTACACGGCAGTAAATAATTAACGACATTTCAACTGTTTCAGTACAGTAAATTTGATCGTAATTTATCGAATATTTCTGGCTAACAGAATGAAAGCAGAATTTTATGTTTATTTGGAAACACGAGGTATTTCGGGCGAGTTTGCAACGTGAAAAGCTGGTCGGTTGTTGAACACGATCTACGTGGTCCTTCGTGGAATTGTTTTTTGGCGGACATCAACAAAGCATGTCAACAAATCACTCCCCTTCAGGACTACACATATATTGAATAGCTGCGTTGAGAATTTATTTAAGGGCATGATTTTGCTGATATGCACAAATGTCGTAAATGAAATAATTTTATAAATAGAACACATACACTTTGTTTATAACCACTTTTTTATTCAATATTATGTCTACCGGTTTCGGAAGTACCCTTCCATCATCAGGACAATATTAAATTAACCTGAACTACAAAATACTGAGATATATATCCATATTTAGGAGTTGGAAGGAGAAGGGGTAATTGAGGGAATTATGGGAATAACCGAGCGGTTTATTGGAAAAATATCTAGGAAAGGACTATAAGATAAATTAATTTGATTGTTTAAAATATTGCATTTACTGTATACTTTACGAATATGAAATAATTTTAATTTGTTTTGGACAAATTCTTTGAGTAATTCTATAAGTAAGTCCAAAGTCATGGTGTTTAAAAGTAGAGTACTCAAACAGCGTCCAAAGTGGTGTAAAAGAAGACTGTGTAATGTCGACCCTGGTTGTTCAATTTGTACATGAATAATTGTATGCAAGGATTGAAAGGTGTGGGCTTGGGCGTGAAAATGAACAATCTAAAAGTATGTTGCCTATTGTATGCGGACGATGCGGTGCTGATTGCTGACAGTATGGAAGATCTACAGTTTCTCGTGTCTAGGATGAACCAAGTATGTATGCAGAATGAGTTGATGATGAATGTAAGTAAGTCCAAAGTCATGGTGTTTGAAAGTAGAGTACTCAAACAGTGTGCAAAATGGTTGTGAAAGATGAATACTTGGAGCAAGTGGATGAGTTTGTGTATTTAGGAAGTATGTTTACGAGAGACGGAAAGGCTGATAAGGATTTTGAAAGAAGGGTGAATACAGGAAACTCCAATAATGGAGGAATGAACGCTGTTGGCGCAAATAAGAAATTGTCCAAAGAAGCGAAGCTAGCAGTCTACAATGGAGTGCTTATACCGACCCTGATGTATGGCAGTGAGGCATGGAACTGACAGAGGAAAGGACGAAAGTAGACTGAATGTTGTGAAAATGAAATCCCTGAGACGTATGTGCGGTAAAAACATGTATGACCGCGTTAAAAATGTGGATATCCAAAAATAATGCAAGGCTGATGTAAGCGTAATGAATAAGATCAGAAAAGCGACGCTTAGATGGTTTGGGCATGCAGAGCGAATGAACCAAGAAAGGAGTGTGAAAAGAATATATGATGCGAAAGTGAATGGAAGAAGAAGTCGGGGACGCCTGAGGAAGACGTGGTGCGATAAAACCATGTATGACTTATATATTCTTGATCTGAGTTCCCAACCTTCCTCTTTCCCATCTCCTTTACCTCCTTACTGCATTCAGTTTCACGACATACCCCGACCGGGGATGCTATAGTCTCACTGGCTCTAGACGGTGGGAGCAGTTGGGACTTTTGTGCGGTATTCACAATAAAATATTTTTAAAAATACATCAGCTAATAATAATTGTTAGTTCACTTTCAGTATTTCAGCAAAAGAAAAATGTCCATAAAATGCTGAATATTTTCTTTCAGGATTAATGCTTACTTACATCGAATTACTTACAAACAAACGCTGAAAGGCCAAAACTGGGAAATTACATGAGTTATTAGTGGAAAAATAACTCGCTGGGAATTGAATAGCCCCTGACGACCTCTGAGTTTTCAGTCAATAATCGTTGGTCGATGTCAGACATTGTTTCAAGAAAGCCCACGCGTTTTGTTGAAATTTTGTAGAAATTCTCGCTGAAATAATACGGTTTCAGCCACTGAACAGTTAATTTATAGAAGTGGGGCCTATAATTATTTGAAACGAAAATGGACTTTGCTATTTATTATAGTGAATACCGCACAAGCTTCCCAATTGCTTCCAACCGTTTAGAGCCAGTGGAACTATGTAATTTGGGTATGTTCTTAGGATGAAAGTAGAGGAAAGACAAAGGAGATGGGGAAGAAAAGGGTTGATTTAAGTTACATTGATGTCCAAGCACTAAGTATTTCATGTGTATTGGTATTATTTTTATTTTTTATAGTTATTATCGCACTAGAGTCTCAACTGCTTAGAGCCAGTAGAACTGTGGCATCCCCAAATTAAGTATTTTTGGAGGTTGAAAGTAGTAAGAAGAGAAAGAAGATGGTAAAGAAGAGGGTTAGGTTAGGCGAGGCTTCATTGACATGCAAGCATTAAATATTTCATGTGTATTATTATTACTATTATTTTTTAATAGTAATAATAATACTACGTACTAGAACCTCAATTGCGCCCTACTGTTTAGAACCAGTGGATATATCAATATAGGTATGTTCTTAGGATGAAAGTAAAGAAAGGGGGAAGGAGATGGGGAAGAGGAGGGTAAGGTGAGGTCACATTGATCACTATCACTATCATTTTTTTAAAGTTAATATTGCAAGAAAGGAGTGTGAAAAGAATACATGATGCGAAAGTGAATGGAAGAAGAAGTCAAGGACGCCTGAGGAAGACATGGCACGATCAAGTAAATCAAATACTTGAATCGGGTCATGTGAAGAGTCAGAATAACAGAAGAGTATGTATGAGACGATGTTTGAATGTAAATGAAGCAAGGATTGTGTGCCAAGACAGAGTTATATGGCGGTCCGTCCTCTCTGCCTACCCCTGCGGGGAAATGGCGTGATGGTTTGTTAGTTAGTTTACACAAGAGTCTCAATCGCTTCCAACCGTCTAGAGCCAATGAGATTATGGCATTTTCAAAAAAGGGTATGTTGTGAGGCTGAAGGTAGTGGGGAGGGAAAGGAGATGTGGAAGAGGTAGTTTATGAAGTACCCGAATGTTCAGATCTATTCACCAAACAAGGCTAAAACCCTTTCAAGTCCAATTATCCTTTCGATTCTCAATGTTAGTCTTTCACCAGGTGGGCACTTAATCTACCTTTCTACATGAGAACTTTCGACTCCTAGGTCCCAGACAGGACAATAAAATTGATTATATGTCCAAGAAAGATTTTTGGTATTTGAAAATGTTTGATATACTTCACTTGAAGTAAGGGAAATTCAACCTTACTTCTAGCATACGGAGACGCTCATAACACACTTCTATCTATTTATTTTTTTGTGACTTTCAATAGAGATTTTATGGGGAATTTATTGATAATTTTTTTTTGTGTAATATATTTAAAATATTTATTTTTTTATCTGACTGTATTTTTTATTTATTTATTTATTAATTTATTATTAACGCCCTGGTGGGCTTTTACATAGTAATTTAACATAAGTAAGTGCATGAGTACAGTTTAAAAAGGATATACATGAAATAATACAGTAAAACGTTTTGAGAAATGAATAGCAAAAAAATAAAAAATACAAAAATAATAATTAATAATAGTTCCAATACATTAATGATAAGTGAATATTTCGTTTAAAAGTCTTTTAAATTTTGGCAAATTCATATAAAAGAAATCAATATTTGAGGTGTATGTAGGCGAGAAATGGGTGCATGTATGTGGTAGTTGGTAGTGACATTATTGTTGCAGAAAAGTATATTTTGCCGAGTTGCTCGCTGAGGTACTCTGAAGTTGATAAGGTGCAGGAGTTCACAACAGTCGAATTCGGGGTGAATTATTTTGAACAGAAAAGTTAAGTCGGCTATTTTCCTTCTGTTTTCTAGGGTGTGGATTTTGAGTGTGTTTAAAAGGAATGTGTAATTTGTGTGTTGAATTGGAATGTGTAGTTTGAAGTTTATGAAACGTAAAAATTTGCGCTGTACACGTTCAATATTGTTACGTTATTATTATTATTATTGGATACGTCCATGTTTTTTGCATTTGTATTTCCTGATGGTATTTTTACCTGGCTGGTATATTTGTTTTGCAGTTATGTTTTAAATAACTTGGGTCCTTAAGGCTTTTAACATCGTCCCAGCAATCTAACAGTTATGAAGCAAAAACTTGAGCTCTGGCGCCAAGTACTATTTAATGTTTGAACAGGTGTTTTTAGCTGAAACGCTTGTCCCAAATGATAAATGCTACTATTTTCAGACGATAACGTCATTTCCACCAAGAGCAATCACGCATTAAATCATTGGCTACTGAGCATAATATTCTGTTACAAAATAAAACACGACACAAAATTGTTTGCAGTCAATATTACACTTTTCAAAATGGAAAAAAACTTTTATAAAAATTTGTTATAACTCTGGCGAAGCCGGGTAAAAACCTATAAAATAGTTGTTTTCCTCATAGTATATTTGCGGCACGTTCTAGAGCGGTAAATACTCTAAGTATCACCCTGGTGAAAGGTCACCATTCAGAATTGAAACATTGCTTGAAATGGCTTTAGCAATGTTTGTTGACCAGATTTAAATAGCCAGGTAGTTTCCAACCTCCTTCTTCAATATCTATTTATCCTCTCCACTACCTGCAGCCTCACAACATACTTCATTGGGGATGCCCTAGTCTAACTGGCTCTAGACGGTTGGGAGCCGTTGGGACCTCAGAGCAGAATTATACAAGAGAGAGCGCTACTGTAGTCAGTTTTTATGAAGTTTGCCAAACTCGGCTAGATCTCGGCATGGCTAGGACTAGGGCTAGGGTATTTATACATCCATTTTATACATCCAAAAAAAACATCCAAGTACATGTAAACCGTTGAGTTTTGTTTATTCATTATAACCGTATTAAAAGAGTATTGTTATAAACAAACAAAAAAAGCATGTAAACAACTTATGAACCGTTGAGAGTTTTTTGTTCATTTATTGCGCGTAAAAACTCAAAACGATTTATCCCAATTTTGGGCGGTTAGTTCAATTAGCGCAAAGCATGAGAAAAATAATAACTTTAATACAAAAAACTAAGTTAATGCGGTGTGATAATTAATGGTTTATATTTTTTTGTAATTTTCTGTTTATATATAGTGTATGATCTCTTGTAAAAATATATAAATGTGATTTATCCCAATGTATTTTATAATTATTCGCTTTTAAAAATTATTTTGCTGTTATTACTGTTAACTTATTTAAATAAAGATTGGGAATATTATATATTGTATTCAAGGTTTTCTTGTGCGGTATTCATTGAAAAAAAGAGGTATTTAAACCTTAAAATATTTTGCAAAAAAAGGCCACAATCTTCCACACTCCACAAAAAGTCTTAAAATCAGTCTAGAAGCCACTCAGACTGTGGAATCGTTTCCACAAATGTATATTTTAATCCAATAACAGGTGTTATCACCACCCACGTTTACTTACACGTGGCTAAATGTCAGAATCGAAGGCCACGTGTACCCAAATACACCTCACAATGTATGTAGGTATCATGAGCTTGGAGTATTTGTAATTCGGAGAAACAATGTACAATATACAAATTTGGGATAAATCACTTTCTCCGGGTTTATACGTCTTGCCATATGAGAAAGAATGAGACAGTAAAATTTCCCAAATTATCACACCGCTTTAAAGTATTGTTAGAATGTTTTTCGTGTCCCTCGTCTCCGTCGACTCCACCCACACGTTAAATTGACATAACTCAACGGATTTTTTAGGTTATATGCTATGTTTTTGTTTATAATAATATTGGGAAAATGGTTAGACGAATAAACCAAAAATATTATGTCGACATGGGCTATGAATGGATGTATAAATACCCTAGCCCCTAATGTCCTAGCTGAGTCCAAACTGACTACAGCTACTATATTTACTCATATCCTTTTTTATCTACGCTTATATCTACATATATAGTAAGAACCTGTAGCGTCCTCCATCATCCTATATTGAACACGTTATGATTTTTTCTGTTTTTTTTTTTATTTGACGCAGTATGATTTCAAATCAACATTCAATATCAAACATTGAATTCAATGATAAATTAATATCAAAGTGCAATGTTACTTTTTTATTCTTAATCATTAAAATAACTATTAGTAGTTTGTTTTCAGTTTAATTTAAATTAGGTATTATATAGGCACATTATGTAACATAGTATCACGTAAGTAGTAAAAATAAGAATAATAATACTTAAAGTAGAATGATTTTAATAATACCAAATTTTTAACTGTATTCCATTTTTTTCAAATTATAACCTGACCGGTTTCACCTCATGACGAGCATCTTCAGACTGGTAAAATTTTAAGTAAGTCAATGGAATATACTCGTATACTATTACGCCACAGATGACTCATTATTAATATCAATACCCATCCCTTCCGGATCTAATAGTATATATTCCATAGACTTACTTAAAATTGTACCAGTCTGAAGATGCCCGTCATAAGGCGAAACCGATCTGGTCTAAAAAAAAAAATAGTGGAATAATATTAAAAATTTAGTATTATTAAAATCATTAAAATGGAGTTTCACCACGAATTAACAGTTTCAAAATTAGAAACTTAAAGTAGAGCTTAACATGTTAAATAATGCGGAAGGCCCTTGGTTTACTGTGCAGATTTGTCGAAGCTGTTCGAGTTACCCACCAAAACACGTTTCTGTATTCAATATATTTCGCATTTCTCGACGACCTCCATGGTCGAGTGGTAAGACGCTCGACTACGAATCCGAAGGTCGCGGGTTCAAACCCGGCGTGCTCCAATAACTTGTATTTAATTAATATGTGTCATAACACATTTAATTCATATAAAAATAGTAAAACGTATATTTGCGGCACGTTCCAGAGTGTTAGATACTCTAACTATCGCCCTGGTGAAAGACCACCATTCAGAATCGAAACGTTGTTTGAAATGGCTTTAGCCGTGTTTGGTGACCAGATCTGAATAGCCAGGTACTTCCCAACCTTCCTCTTTCCTATCTCCTTCCCATCTCCTTCCCATTTCCACTACATTTAGCCTCACAACATACCCTATTTGGGGACGCCATAGTCTCACTGGCTCTAGACGGTTGGGAGCAGTTGAGACTCTTGTGTGGTATTGATGTAAAAAAAAAAAAAAACTATAAAATAATATAATAAAATGTCAGTTCTGAATTTTTTGGTACTTAGCGTCTTAATTAATATAAGTATTCCATTAGTTAGTTATGGAATATATGTTCAAAAATAGTATACAGTTACTGCGAGTCTACGCCACTGGTAGAAAGGTTCAGAGCTCGCTCGAGCACAGAATAGGAATGAACACGGTTTAAATTTTACAAGCGCCAGTTTATAGAAAGTTTTCCACAGAAATTCTCGGTTTGTTGAGAAAAATACCACGATTTTTTTCCGATATGTTGTACGAGAAAGGCTGAACTTTTCAACTTCGAAGACAACCATTGCTGCCAACGTTACGCAGTTTTCATACTCATCACTGTGAACGACCTTCGTGGGTGAGAAGTGCGCTGCTTGGCTCTGGATCACACAAATTCCTCTACGTGAGAGAGTTCGTCTTTTACCCATGGCTGTTTCCAACAGCATTTATCTTAGGAATGCTGGGAGACTGCAGCATTAGTTCGAGGAAGGATATATAAACACGGCCTTACATTTCATTAATATAATATAATATATAGAATATTTGTGGCACGTTTCATAGTGGTAAATACTCTCAGTATCGCTCTGGTGAAACATCGCCATTCATAATCAAAACGTTGCATGAAATGGCGTAAACCGTGTTTGGTGATCAGATCTGAATAGCTAGGAAGTTCTCAATTTTTCTCTTTCCATTTCCTTGCCCTTCTCACTTCTTTCAACCTCACAACATACCCCAATATGTGGTGCCATATTTTCACTGGCATTTGGGTTGTCATACTGCCACTGACTCCAAGCAGTTGGAATTTTTAGTGTGGTCTCACAAAATAAATAAAAAGTCATAACCTTAAAAGTCGTAAACAGGTTTTTGATAATTAAAAGGTAGATATTATTTTTTAAATATATATTTATGAACGATTTCATCTTAAATTAATCGCCTTCCTTTATTTCAAACATTTAATAGAGACAAATGCAATTTTAAAAAGCACGACTGTACTGAAACCGGTTGGCATTTTATTAAAAAAATAGTTGAATTTACGAGTAGTTTTTGTTTTGTAGTTTATTGATTATATTTTAAAGGTTTGAATTTAATATGAACATTTTGGTCGAAACTACTTTGCTCCTAGCTCTTCATTTACTTTTCGTTTCTTTTCCTTACAAAATATTATCATAACATTCTATTTGCATTATTCATGCCGCCCCAATTAAAAATTGGCCGCACAGATGGCGTTGATAGCAGCGACCACAAAAATCCCATCTAAAATAGTTTATTTGGCACTGTGTCAAAAAATAATGTACACAAAAAAGTATTAATATACTTCCTGATTAAAGTGCATTGCGACGTTATGGAATTATCGCTTTCTGTGTTGGAGCTGCACAGTGGTCTGGATTATATCATTTCATTACATTAATCTGGGTCAAGGAAAAAGCTGATAAAATATACGGAAATATGTGGAATATTGGATATCGGCTTTTTATTGCAATGAATAAATAGTACGAAGGTTGGCCTTAAAAGAGAAAATCATATTTTATAATAATGTATTGATTTATTAACTCCCTGATGGGCTTTGACATAATAATTTAACATCAGGAAGTGCATGTGTACAAGAAAAATAATTACAGTTTAAGAAAGACATACATTAGTGACAAACAAATATTTAATTTAAAAGTCTTTTAAATTTTGGAAAATTCATAAAAAGATGTCAATATTTGAGGTGAATTCATTCCCGAGTGTTTGTAGGCGAGAAATGGGTGCATGTATGTGGTAGTTGGTATGGAAATTATTGTTGCAGAAAAGTATATTTTGCCGAGTTGCTTGCTGAGGTACTCTGAATTTGATAAGGTGCAGGAGTTCACAACTGTCGAATTCGGAATGAATTATGTTGAACAAAAAAGGTAAGTCGGATATTTTAATTAATAATATTAATATTAGTTTAATTTTGAGTTACATTCATAAATTTTGTAATTGTATGAAGACGGTATGAAAATATAAAGAAATAATTTACAAGTGTAATACAAAAGGAAAAAAAAATCAACCTATTTTTTTTTCAATTAATAAAAACAATAAAAATAATAATACAAAAGTTAGGTACAGGGTAAAAATAAACAAACAAAAAAAATAAAGTCACCATAAAGAGTGAAGTAAAAATAATTGAAAAACTTAATATTACAGAGGTTTTGTTTGTAAATGCAAAATTATAGGAATCTTTTTTTATAAATAAATAAAATAATACTATTATATTATCTTCTTACATCGTCTAATGTCGTTTTTAGGAGTTTTTTATACTATAAGTTAATTGCTTTTTGTTTTTCGTGGGTAAGATTAAGAAAGGGACGCTTAGATGTAGATCGAATGAACGAAGAAAGGAGTGTGAAAAGAACATATGATGGGAAAGTGAATGAAAGAAGAAGCCTGGGACGCCCGAGGAAGACATGCCACAATCAAGGGAATCAAATACTTGAGTCGGGCCTTGTGAAGAGTCAGAATAACAGATTAGTAGGTGTGAGACGATGTATGAATGTGAATGAAGTAAGGAGTGTGTGCCGAGACAGAGTTATATGGTGGTCCATCCTCTCTGCCTACCCCTTCGGGCAAACGGGGTGATAGTCAGTTTGTTAGTTTATTAACAATATTTTAAGGGCTTGGATTTGCAGACCAAATGAACAGAAGAATCAGGATTGATCTGTCGCAGAGTATGATTAGAAAAGTTTTTTTTTTCTTTTTGTGCCATCTCTTATCGAAGGTTGGCTATCATCTGTAATTTCTTCACTCCGCACACTGCAGTCTGAAACAACGCAGAGGAAATGCAATCGTACCCATCACAAAACACCACGTTTTCCTCTATCAGATCTTCGATCGATCTTCTCCCCGGAAATATTTTATTTTTTGCATCCCATAAATCAATAATGAATTATAATTTTTTCGGGTGTGATTTCGGTTTTTGAACATTTAATGAATAATAATAATAATTGGCTGATTTATATAGCTTCGTTTTTGTGACAGAGATATCACCTCAAAAGCGCTTTACATCATAATTAACATAATAACAGTTCTTTTTCATTTTTTTCAAAAGTAAAAAATCGAAGAACACACAACACAACACAACCTTTCCAGTTGTCAAAAACAAACCACTAATCCAAAATGGCTGATAATGCTAACATATGATAAACATATGTGTACCAACATAACAAAAAAAAACGATAAACGAATGTACACAGCCCGCGAAAATTCTAAATTCACCTTTTCTTTTGAACAGGCCTCGTATATAATAATATCAATATATTTAATCTAAGCTAAGTAAACCATTTTTTTCTTACAAACCTCTTCAAATACTGTTCGATTTCCTAGTTATGAACAAAAGTCTAAACTGGTTTTTTGTATTATATGGTAAAATGTAGTTTTGTTTACTTCTAACATGGCGGACAACGCGAAGAAGCATTTTTTTTTATAGTTAATGCCACACAAGAGTCCCTACTGCTTCCGACCGTCAAGGAGGTGAGGAAGAGGAAGCTTGGTAAGTACCTGGCTATTCAGATCTGGTCATCAAATACGGCTAAAGCAGCATTTCAAGCAACATTTCGATTCTGAATGCTGGATACTTAGAGTATCGCCCTGGTTAGTTAGGAATACGTAATCTCTCCTTAGTTTCAAGGTAATCTTAAAAACGTTTTACCAATCACATTAATTTGTTTAGCAGGGGGTGTACCTAGTGCGAGATTCATCAGTGGTAGCTAACAATAGTTTTTGATTATGTAAAAGGTTTCTGCGGCCTCACTTCATTGTCTTAAACTCCCAGGGGATGGTTGTTTAATCATATTTCAGATTATACAATTAATATCGATTGTTTTCCTCACTGGTTTGGGTATTGGTTACACAATTGAAATACTTGGTAGAACAACAAATCATTTTACTGTGTTTTTTTTTATAATCACCGTAGGTTTTTTTTTTAACACTTACCGAGCAGTAATTCAATGACTTGTAAAAAAATGTCTAAAAGACTGGAAATTTTTATTTTAGCAGTTGAGTAAAATTTCAGAGAGCATCATTTCATCCTCCGCAAGAGATCGCGTTTTTATTTATTTTACGATTTTAAAGTTTGACAGTTGGGTCACAAAAAACTGAAATGAATTGGATAACTTCAAATTAATGAAAACGAAAATTCACGAAGTGAGAAAAGCACCAGAAGTCTGCTTTTGTAGATTGTTTTGGTCGTAAGAACCAGGTGTATATATTTTTTTTATTTGCTCTGGACTGATAATTAGGAACTCAGAAATAGAGAGTATTTTATTTTTAAATCAATTACATACCACTCCCACGTCACATAAATATCAAAAATATTCACTGTGAGGTAAAACTTCGGCTACGGTGTAAATAAAAATACGGTTGGTGCAACCAGTGGCGGCTCGTGACTTTTTAGTGTGTTAGAGAGCTAAGATTGAAAACAACGTCATGATTGATGGTCGTGGTAGTCGAAAACGATTTTTTTTTCTTTTTTTTTTTGTATTAAGATTTTCAAGATTTGAAAGAAATTTGCAATTCATTGTTTCTGAGTCTATGGTAATTAATAATTTTGGAAATACCAATCAAATCAAAAAAAGGCAAAACTTGTTCAATTTTATCATATAAATAATAGCCTCTTTATGGATGATTCGAATTGGGAAATAATACTGAAAGTGTTTTCGATGAAGGAGAATTTATCCATTTTACCTGGGTCGGTTATACCTATAATTAGAAGAGTGATGATTGAGGAACAGCAATTCATTGTTTCTGAGTTAGGTAGATTGTAATGTGTTTACACGTTGTATGAGTAAGTGAGCGTTCTTTAAAAATATTGTAAAACATTCTTTGTACTTATTTTTTTTATAGTGAATATCACACAAGAGTCCCAACTGCTCCTAACCGTCTAGAACAGTCATTCCCAAAGTGGTCTATATCGACCCCCAGGGGTCGATTTCAACCTGCAAGGGGTCCACGTCAATGAAAAAAAAAATTAGGGATGCATGAGACGTAAATGGGGGTCCGCGATAGTGGATTTAGGCAGGTCGTCACCAAAATGTTGGTTAATTTGAGGATATTTTGTTGATTTGCTAGCACTTTTCGATTTGAGATCTCTACCGACTAGTACTATTTTTTAGCGAGTTCAACTTCAATTGAAGTGTTCACCGCGAAGGGTTCATTTCAAAGAACTAGCAGTTCCTGAAGCGTTCAAACCTCAAACTTCGAAGTTTTTCCCAACGCTAAAAAAAAACAATATTAGAAAAGTAGGGGGTCTATACAAAACAGAAAAAATCGGCAAGTGGTCTACGAGACCAAAAAGTTTGGGTACTTCTGGTCTAGAGCTAGTGGAACTATGGCATCCCCAATTGGAGTATGTTGTGAGGATGATGGTAGTGGGGAGGAGAAGAAGATGGGGATGAGGAAGGTTGGGAACTTGTTGCAAATACATTTATTTGATATTTATTTGCACGCAGATTTATTTAAAGTACCCATTTCAGTAAATCCCATTTTGGTATATTTGAAATGAAATTATGTAAATTTTGTTTCGCCGCAAATCGTCTGGAGAGTATTTCGACTGAAGTAGACTAATACCTTCACTACAAAATCATTTCCTGTGTGTGAGTGGTTGTCTGGGCGGTTCTAGATGTCATCCCGACTCCCTCTTGTAAAGCCAATTTACATTACTTGTGCATCGCTGTGACCGTCTTACACAGGGTGGGACTATATTTGCGAGGACAGGGAGAAACGGCAGTGGAGAAGAGAGAAGAACACCCCTTACCGACGGCATTGCCTCGTTTAAATGCACATATTTTTATATGCAGACTTTTTTTAAAACTGCTTCACCAAGTAACAAAATCTTAATTAAACGTACTTATAGAGAAAGCGTTCAACCCACAATTTGCCAAAATGGAGTTTTACATGTTTTCCCATAGAAAAATACGATATATATATATATATATATCTGCTGGAAACATCCAAGCTCCGAATGCAATAGATTTTCGATATTTTTTTTTTACTGGCGCTCATTGCAGATATTTGACTTAAATTGAAGTTCAAAAGCATTAGAAAATGTAACATTACATAAAAAATACATATTTTTTTAATAAACACATTTATAGATTATAAATTACCTATTTATTATAATTCTCATAAAGAAAAAAACACTGATATTTACTTCGAAAATGCAGATACCCAAATTGATGCTTTTTTACCGTCACATTTTTAAACGCCTTTTTCTCAGTTTCATTATTTTGGGGTTGAAAGCTTTCTGCATAACTACGTCCAATTTTTACCAAAATTTACTCCAACCTAGCCACAATTTTTTTTTAAAAGTGTTTGCATCTTTCTACTAACTGCGGGGCTTGCCTACCGTGGCGCCGATTCACACACCTAACATGCATAGTGTATCAAATTAAATTCTTCTCTTGTTTGACTGGTTAATAGCTGACTTGACAAAATAATCGGACTCCCACCCCGGACGTTGTGAAATCAATTAATCTGCTAGCTAAGTCCTCCATCATTGCACAAGTATTATTTTTCGCTTATTATGATGGCAGTAAAAGTTTTTTTTTAATATTCTCAGTTCACTCGTAACCCGGAAATGTTTGTCTTTCTTTGAGAAAAAAATATTGATACATTTGTCAATGGGCGGCAGTTGAACCCGCAACCTACATATTCAACTCGAAAGAGGCGAACACAACGCTTCAGAAGTAATTTCTAAACAAAAGGCGACGGCACTAGTGAGTGCCTCAACGCCTCTGGCATATAACTACTGCGCAAATGAGACAGAAAAATAAAAACTGCCAAAAACACAAAAGGAAACACATTTTAAATGAGGCGAAGCTTGGCGGATAATTTTAGTATGTGCAAATGACGCTATGAAAGTCATGATCGAACAAATTTGCGGGGCTCCCTTATCTTCTATTAAATATTATAAATTGTTCAAATAGAAAGAAAGTAATATAATAATAATTAATATAATTTAATACGGTATATTAACACAATGTTACAAAACGACACCTCTTGCAAAAGCTCTCAGAGCTTGGATTCACGTCGAAAATATAGAAGTTAACCAACTAACCATCACGCCGTTTCCCCGCAGGGGTAAGCAGAGAGGACGGACCGCCATAAAACTCTGTCTTGGCACACACTCCTTGCGTCGTTCACATTTATACATCGTCTCATACATACTCTTCTGTTATTCTGACTCTTCACGTAGCCCGATTCAAGTATTTGATTTAACTTGATCGTGCTATGTCTTCCTCGAGCATCTCCGACTTCTTTTTCCATTCACTTTCGCATGACACATTCTTTTCACACTTCTTTCTTCGTTCATTTTGCTCTACGTGCCCAAGCCATCTAAGCATTTCTTTTTTGATCCTATTAATTACGCTTACATCAAGCCTTGCATTTTTTCCGGATATTAACATTTTTAACACGGTCATGCATGGTTTTACCGCACATACGTCTCAGGGACGGCCTCCATGGTCGAGTGGTAAGACGCTCGACTACGAATCCGAAGGTCGCGGGTTCAAACCTGGCGTGCGCTAATGGTTCTGCCGGTGGGGAGAAGTATTTTGCTCCTGAACAAAATCTCTTCCGATATCGACTTATTTCATGTCAATGAGGAAAGTTTTAAAAGTGAAATCCTATTGATTCTTGAAAGAGTTTCTCCTCATTGACCTGATCATCACCACTGCCTGAAATTTTATTTTTTTGAAATTTTATTTTTCTTGTGTATCTATATGGTACTATAATTTGTAAAAATTTAAATCTCATTTCTTATATGCATTAAATTTAAAAGTTTGCAATGTATAAGAAATTTAATTGTAAAAAAAATTATTATTATTAACTTTTATTTGATTAATATGTGTCATAACACATTTAATGCATATAAAAATAATAAAAAGTATATTTGCGGCACGTTCCAGAGTGGTAGATACTCTAACTATCGCCCTGGTGAAAGACCACCATTCAGGATCGAAACGTTGCTTGAAATAACTTTAGCCGTGATTGGTAACCAGATCTGAATAGCCAAGTACTTCCCAACCTTCCTTTTCCCTATCTCCTTCTCCTCCCCACTACCTTTAGCCTCACAACATACCCTATTTTGGGGATTCCATCATTTCACTGGCTCTAGACGGTTGGGAGCAGTTGAGACTCTTGTGCGGTATTCATATAAAAAAAGGATCTCATTTCCACAGCATTCAGTCTACTTTCATCCTTCCTCTGCCAGAATAAAGAAGTTGTTTGTCACAATTCATTTAAGGTTTTTTCAAATGGCTAAATGCATGCTGACTCGGGTGCTTATTTAGTTTAGGTGCTTATTAGTTCGTGAAACCTCCCCTTAACTAACCTAATGAAAAATCAATCGCTTTTCAACTCTCCAATAACCATTCCACATACTTTCAAGTTAGAGAGTTTGTGGCAAACGCCATAAATTTAATAATAAGTCTCTTTTATCGGTATTTAACGACAGACATATTAAAAACATAATAATTTGTTCAGACCCCTCGTTGGTATCTCGTTAACCGGCCCACTGCGGAGGATGGATGGCAAAATATTGGCACGTTAAAGCTGCCAATTAGCAGCTGCCTAAAAGCTATAATGATTCACAGGCTATTTCCTGACTGGACGGAACACGTAGGCGTTACGAACACAGATATGTTTTCAAGTACTGGGCTAGAAAATACACGTTCTTTCAGGCAACGACATGCTTCAAAGTGCTCTTTTGGTGAAAAATCGAAAGCGTTATTTCCTTGAAGTAGGAGCATATACGACAATGGTGAGAGAGCTAAATATTTTTACCTAACCTTTACAAGTTTGCGAAAAATTACTTTCTCCGGGTTTTAACGTCATATACCACGAGAGAGAAAGAGACGAGAAAAGTCGTCACATAATATCGCAGCACTTCTAAGTATGTAAGAATGTTCTACGTCCGCGCTAACTTCACATCATCGAGTCGCATAACTTATGCCAACGGATTTTGAAGTTATTTCCTATATTTGTGTTGATTAAAAAACCTACAGTCGTTATACAAACAAATCAAACATGATGGTAATATGTGCTCTTCGCGTAGTTGTTGAAATAAGACTAAACAAAGATTATAAAACATCACTTTTTAGAGGTATTTCAACAGTTTTATGCATTTGTGACCGAACTTTAGAATGTTCACATTTTTTTTATTATATAATGACATATAATCAACAAAAAAGCTTTAATCATTATTTAGGCAAACTTTCTGTTATAAGTGTTGGTGTGATATTTTGACTTTATAAATCATTTTAATGCTGTATTCATATTGTTTTGTTTAATGTGTTCAAATATGCTTATTAAAAAAATCCAAATTCCATGTAGGCGGTAACTAATGGGTTATCCAACATCCTTTAATATATCTTTGTCTCTTTCTATCGAGTCAGTACAAACTCAACCGTCCCGACTACACTGTTTTGCAAAGGTACCCCTCCATGTCCTCCAAGGTTATTTCATTTCATATAGAGTCACGTGGGGTAACCGTACGTGGAGTGTAAGTGTACGCACCAAAGTTTATGAAAAGTTTGTGCATGAGTCACATCCGCTCGTTTCTTCATTATATAACCCTTTAGGTTGCCTTGAAGCAGGTTATGTGTACAGTTTAAAAAATAAAAATTTGTTTCTTTTATTTTCTTTTCTTTTAAATTTTAAATTGTTTTATCATTTAATTTGAAATATGTTTTCTAAATCACAGGTGAACTCCTAGCGTGGAGGACAATGTATATAAAATATTGTAAATAAACATGAAGTTAAGTTAATAAAAAATTTTAAAAAGAGGTAAATTTTGTTTTCGTGGTTTTCTTTCTTTTGCCTCTGTAACTAAGTGTGTTTTGAGTAAACAACTGTGTCAGAGCGATATGGTCTATGATAATTTTTGGTCAAATAGTGTTAGTTTCACGGGTGCAAAGTGGTTATTGTCGTAAAGATAACGTTCAATCTGATTTTAAAAATTTATTGTCAGTGTGCGGGGTAATATGTTTCAAAGGATAATTTTACATGAAATTCAGACCGCTATAATACGAGTAAGAATCTTGTTTGTGGGTCGTAATATCGTTGTTGGAAAAGCAGAAGGACTTAAGCGACACTTTTTCACAACTGTAAAAAATTTAGTTAAATATGCAGTTTTCGTCAGTTTGTTTCTCCATCGAGTGCTCTAACTCTTTCGTTTGATTCTGAAGACTTTTGTGGCGCTTCAGCCATCTAAACAATATTTAATTGCTTTTTTAATATTATGCATGTGTTGTTCTTTCTCTGTTGCTCTTTTTCCCATTTCGTGTTATTTTTTTGTAATTATACTTTAACCTGTTAGTTTATGAATAAATACATAATTTAACATTTGGGAGAAGGCTTGACTTAAGCGACACAAGTTTGTAACTTTTTGAGGTTTTTGTCGCTTCAGGTAACTCAGTGACAGCATTGAATTTTATTGTAAAATAATAAAAATAAACTTTAAAGTGCTCTGGTGAAAACATCCGAAAATGACGCTTCAGCCCTTTTGCTTTTCCGGCGACGACGTGAATCCGTTTTTAGTGAGAGCATTGAGTTTAACTTCTTTGTTAAAAATCTAACCAGGTACTGAAGACTTATGAATTTAATTGTAAAAAAAAAAAAATCTTTAAAGTGCTCTTTTGTAAACTTCCCAAAATGGCGCTTCAGCGCTTTTGCCTTTCCGACGACGATATGCTATTTTTTAGAATTTGCCTAACTAACTAACCATCACGCCGTTTCCCCGCAGGGGTAGGCAGAGAGGACGGACCGCCATATAACTCTGTCTTGGCACACAATCCTTGCTTCATTTACATTCATACATCGTCTCATACATACTCTTCTGTTATTCTGGACTCTTCACATGACCCGATTCAAGTATTTGATTTACTTGATCGTGCCATGTCTTTCTCGGGCGTCCTCGACTTCTTCTTCCATTCACTTTCGCATCATACATTCTTTTCACACTCCTTTCTTCGTTCATTCGCTCTACATGCCCAAACCATCTAAGCGTCCCTTTCTTGATCCTATTCATTACGGTCATCAGAATTTGTCACGTATTTATTTATTTTTATACGCCCTCATGGGCTTTTACATAACATAGGTATAAAATAAAATAACAGTGACATAAAAAAATAACAATGACATAAAATAACAATGCGCCCAAAAACATTTGATGCGACGATTTGATTACGCCCAAGAAAATTAACACTAGTATTTTAGAAAGAGGTATGTTATTATAGCCTTCTTGTAACTAGATTCAGTGCAGTTGAATATATCTACTATTTCAGCGATAGAATTACTCACTGCATGCAATCTAGGTACAAGCGAGTATTTAAATGACTCAGTCCTGATATTGTTGTTACATTTAAAAAGAATTTTGGATCGAGTGGATCCATAGAAGGTAATTAAGCTAGTAAATCAGGGCTGTCTATAATACCATTAACAATTTTAAAAATAAAAGTCAAGTCGGAAACAAGCCTCCTGTCTGAAAGTTTTAGTAATTTTAATTCTTTCATTAAATAATTATAATTTATGGTTTCAATAGGTAGACCGAGTTTATAGTTGATGTATCTTAGAAATTTATGTTGCAATTTTTCAATGGAATCAGAGTGGATTTTAAAGTGAGGGGACCAGACAGAAGAATTATATTCGACTTGACTTCGAACTAGTGAAGAGTACAGGATTTTCAATGTAGAAATATTTTTAAATTCATTGGCATTTCGAAGAATAAAGCCTAGCAATTTTAATTTTATTTATATTTGTGTATGAAATTAATAAATTGATCTTCGATCCCTTATACTGTGGCATTTATGGATGTTGGGCATTGCCAACGTAGGACACGTCCACTCTGTGCCGCTACATTTAACTCAACGCAACTGTGAAGACTTAGCACCGTGTTCGCACTATCCTTTTAACGTACGTATCTCCTCTGTTACGTCTTTACACAACATCGTGTGTATTATTCGTCGTCAGAGGATATCTGCTTTATGTCACGGACGAGGTACCGTACGTGCTCAGTGCCTCGTTTGGAGTTCTGAAAGCCTCGTGGCAACGGAATATTGTGTCCAGAAAGCACGGTCCTTTCATAATTTTACACTCTTTTTCCTCAAATTACATTTAATATGTTTCCACATTTTTTGTATCTGATTACCGCTAAAGACAGAGTCTCAACTGTTTGGAACCGGTGAAATTTGTATTCCAAATGTTTTGTTCGTTGAAAGCTCAATACCAGGAGGGATAGCTTGTGTAGTCAGGAATTGTTGTTTTTTACTGACTCGGGCGTGGCTAAGACTAGGGTTAAGGTATTTATACATCCATCCATAGCACATGTCAACAAAATGTTTTGTTTATTACAAATTCAGAAAGTCCATTTTTTTTTATTTTGCTCCCATCCCCTAAATCGGAAAAAATAAATAAAATCAAAACCATAATTTTAACTTAATAAGTGTGTCTATCTGATAGGATCTGCCAGGTAAGTATGCTCCTGTATATTTTCTTATTTAAACTAGGAATCAATGTGTAATAATATAGAAAATAATATATGTACAGCGCCCTTGAGGTGATTTTTCACAAAAACGGCGCTACACAAATCATCCAAATATTATAATTGTTATTATTATCAACAAAAATATAGGATATAACCTAAAAAACCGTTAAGTTATGTCGCATAACAAAACGTAGTGGGCAAAGTCGCTGGAGACGGATAAAATGCTTATTACCGAATGGTGGTGCTATATTATGTGAGAACTTGTCTTGTCTCTTTCTCTCTCACGGTTCACGAAGTAAAAACCCGTAGAGAGTGATTTATCGTAAATTTGTAAAGGTTAGGTAAAAATATTTTGCTCTTTCTCCATAAATATTCTTGCTCAGAGGTTGAAAGGTTGATGGGAGTAAGGATAGGAAGGTAATGGGAAATGGAAAGACGCGTAACAACTGACTATTCAAATTTGTTTTTTATTAACTCAGGATGGTGCCGTTTAAGGGAATGTTTAGATTCTGAAAGTCGGTCTCTCAGCAGAGCGATACTAACGGAATTTGCCAATCAGGAACATTTAATTCAATTCTCAACTGTCTGCAGCAAATGAGACCATGGCATCTCTAGTTGGGGTATGTTGTGAGGCTAGAGGTAGCAGGGAGGGCAAGATATGGGGAAGAGGAAGGGTGCACAGTACCTGGCTATTCAGATCTGGTCACTAAACACGTCTGTTGCCATTTTGAGTAACCCTTCGATTCTGATTGGTGATCTTTCACCAGGGCCATACTTGGAGTATCTACCACTCTAGATCGTATCGCAAATATACCATGTATTATTTTATATCAGTTTAATGTGAAACAACACATTTGAAAATAAAAAATAAATTCTCATGGCTGGATTCGAACCCACCGCTGTATTATGAGTATTCGTGCATATGCATACACTTCCAACAGTGATATCCTTGATAAGCGTCCATAGAGAAACACATTTTTTATTGCCAACGCCTATTTATCGTTACTAGCGAGAATGTAACCGCAACTGCCTGAAGCCGGTATGACTATGGCGTCTCAAATCGGGGAAGTGATCAGAGTGGTAGATACTCTAATTATCGCCCTGATGAAAAACCACCATTCAGAATTGAAACGTTTCTTGAAATGGCTTTAGCCGTCTTTGGTGACGAGATCTGAATAGCCAGGTACTTCCCAACCTTCCCCTTCCTCATCTCCTGTGTCTCCCTTCTACCTTAAGCCTCACAACATACCCCTATTGGGGATGCCATAGTCTCACTGGCTCTAGACGGTTGGGAGCAGTTGAGACTCTTGTGCGGTATTCATGTAAAATAAAGTGAGTTAAGGGGGAGGGTAAGAAGATGGAAAAGAGGATGGTCGGGAAGTAACTGGCTATTGAGTATTTGGTAACTATACATTTTAAAGCCATTTCAAAGAATAGTGGTATAGTATACGCGAAAAAAAACAATTTTAATTACAAACTTTTAAAGAATTTAAAAAAACTTTGTATAAGACCACGGATATTATTTTATTTTATTTTACCGACCGGTTTCACTAAGCCTTAACATTATTAGGGTACAAGATTAAACTGTTGATTGCTTTCTACGAAAACACTGCGTGACATCTGTGTCCGGAGTCAAAGGACCTTACTGCTCTACGACAGAACGAGGGGCTCTTTAACGATTCCACCAAAACTATTATTCTCATGTTTATTATCTTCAAATTACATTTTTTACATTATTTCACAACATGTATTATTCTAGCCTCAAACCAATCTCAAAGCGTTTTGTTTAACTGTACATTTTTTTGCTGTCAAAACCAATTTTGCTGTTAAGTACACATCAAAAATATACCAAGTCCCTACCCCAATGAGTTAAAATAAATAATACATAGTCAAATGTTCCAAATTAAATTTTATTTCCATGTGGGTTGAGTTAGTAATTTTTCGATCATATTTCGCTCAAAGACTAAAAAAAATAAACCATAAAGCAATTCAATAAGGTTTTGCCTATAATATTAATGATTTTAATAATACCTAATTTTTAACTTTATTCTACCATTTTTTTATTTGAAACCAGTCAGGTCTTAAATCAAAAAAAATGTGGAGTAAAGTTAAAAAATTGGAATTATTAAAATCATTCAAATGGAACTCCACCACGAATTAACAGTTTCAAAATTAGAAATAATTCATAATATTAGTATATTAGATTAGTTGTGACGATCGTTTGATGATGAGATGCAGAGCGCTAAACTCTTTGGCTCTGAGCCCTGGAATCGCGTGTTCATATCTTTGTTTTATTTGATATATTTCGACAGGTTTTTTCACATGCAGATTTTTTTTTAATTCTTGCATTGGTGCTTATTCCAGAGCGGTAAATACTCTTAGTTTCGCCCTGGTTCGAGACCACTATTCAGATTATGCTTTAAATATGATAAGAAATAGTTGAAAGTATTTTTATTTATGTAAATATACCGATGTATGGCAGTGAGGCGTGAAACTGACATAGAAAGGATGACAGTTGACTTGCGATGAGGCGTATGTGCGTAAAACCACGTATGACCGTACTAAAAAATATAGATATCCGAAACGAATGCAAAGGTTAATGTAAGGGTAATAAATGGGAATAAGAAATTGACACTTAGACTGCTTGGACATGTGGAGCGAATAAACAAAGAAAAGAGTTTAAGAAGAATATATAACGCGAGAGTGAATGGAAGAAGAGGTCGGAGGACGCCCGAGGAAGACATGGCACGATCGAGTGAATCAAATACTTGAGTTGAGCCATGTCGAGCGCAGAATAACAGAAGAGTATGTATGAAACGATGTGTGAATGTGAATGAAGCAAGGAGTGTATGCCAAGACAAGGTTGTATGACGGTCCATCTTCATGTCCAAGTATTGTGGTTTTCTATCCGGTCCTTGGAGTAAGAATATATATGGAGAGAGAGCTAAATATTTTTTATCCAACCTATACAAATTTACGTTAAATCACTTTATCCGGGTTTCACGTCTTTAACCGTGAGAGAGAAAGAGACAAGACAAGTTGTCACATAATATTGCACCACTTTTTAGGTATGTAAGCATGTTTTCCGTCTCCGGCGACTCCGCCCACTGCGTTTTGTTATGCGGCATGGCTGAACGGTTTTTAAGGTTTATCCTATATTTTTGTTGATAACAATACTATTTAAAAGTGGTCATACAAAAATAAACAAAACATTATGTCGACATGTGCAATAAATGAATTTAAAAAGGTGTGTCCATGAAAACCCTAGCCACGACCGAGTGAGGAAAAAATCAACAATCCTGACTACACTGTTTCGCGAAGATATCCCTTCTGATATATTATTGCTCTGAGATCTGGTCTGACTAGCTCGTGGGGAAATAGTGCGATGTTTAGTTAAACAGTTTAAAGAAAATCATGTATCAAAATATTATTTTCAATTTTTCACATGTTTTACGAGGCAATTTAGAATTAATTTAATAAATTGGCACTTTTACAGTATCTCCGCGTTAAACACGCAAAAAAACTCAATTTCATCGCGTGTACAAATTGGCTTTGCCGGTTGTGATACTTTACTGCGTGGCATCGAAGTTAATGGCAAATATTTTGGACTTGCGCCTAAAGATCGCGGGCCAGACCAGGACCGCCGCGAGACGTACCGCCGCCTGTGTGCAAAAAAACATTGGGCCCCTGTCAATTTGAATGTATTGGAAACGTTCGTCTCAACATAAATACTTGGTATCTTGGGTCAACGACAAATGAGTTCCATCTCAAGATATAAGGGTTGGCATTGGAGAAGCCAGGAGAGCTTTCGTTAATATAAAAAAAGATTTTTTTGTAATCGTTACCAAAAGTAACTTTAATAGTTAGAATGGGTTGGAGCCTAGCATATTATAAGCCCTTTTAATATTTTTTTATAGAAAGCAATTACTTTATTGTTTGACATATTTAACGAACATAATATAATAATTTTGTAAAAGAACACAGATTTTAATATGTTTATATATATAATGTGCATATCCACTGTGTTAAGATCAAAGGACCACATTTTTTGCAAAGAAATTCAAATCTCGGTGATAACATAACAGTCATACTGTTAAGCTTGACACCTGATTAGAATTCGATCAAACGCTGAAACGGGCTGAGAATTGATAGTTAACGGGGCGATTATTTGAAATGGTGGCGGCGAAAAAATCATAATGGCGATAATCATCGATTTTCCAATGTAAAATGTGACATTGGTTCAAACCACTAGGCCTAGGTTTGCTTGCAAAAAATGTAAGACAACGCCTTTATATAAATAGTTTTTTGCACCAGCTCAATACCTTGAACAGACAGGGTAACTTATTTATTTGTTTATTTATAAATTAATTGACTATTGTCTTATTACAAAAAAAAATACACAACACGAAATGGGGAAAAAGAGCAACAGAGAAAGAACAGCACGTACATAATATTTTAATGAAGCAATGAGAAAATTAAGACAAAATATACATTAGAAAGAGCAAGTTTGGTAGAGTCTCCTCTACTTATTTAAAAGCTTTTAATCAGATAGCTTAAAATTTTCCAATTGAATTACATTAACATTAAAAGGTTCCAATATTTTGTTCATATCATAAGAAACGAGAAATTTGTGATAACCCAACTGATTGATCCAGAGAAATATTTAGTACAGAAAGTGTAGTAAGGAATAGAGAACAATTTCGAGCTACAGCCTACAAATTACCTTGATGATAGCCAATCTCAAATAGAAGAAGCCACCGCAACAATAAAAGTAAGTTTTTTTCATATGAAGCAATTACTTTGTAGTTTGACATTATAAGAATAATTAAAATATGAAATTCAAGGTGTCACATAAACTGAGGGGCTTAGAAGCAAAGGCAGCAATCTCCTTCATTTTAAATTATTTCTTGGAAAGTTGATTTAACGTTTAATGCACTTTTCTTTTGTGAATATGTTGATAAATTTAGAGATTATTGTTTCAAATTGTTCCTAGTTTAATGTGCACTAACATTTTTGTACACTTCATTCTCCATTTCTTTATAATAATCATTCAAAAGTTGACAATGCTACAGAACCGTTTTTGGAGATTGCTGCCTTTGCTTCTAAGCCCCTCAACTGAAATAGTTAATTCGTTTTCCGTTGTTTATTGAACTTTCCTCAGACCATCTTACGTTTCGCAGTTTTTTTTTTGACAGCCTTAACCGCCGCCCCTGAGTTCGGCCGCCCGTGATCACCGCGCGCTTTGCGCCACACGGTCGATACGCCCCTGCCGTTCGCCCACGGCCAATTCCAGCCGATAATTGATATGCTTATTAATCGCGTGTGCATTTTATTTTCGGCTAGATAAACTAAAGATCGAATTGACGAGCCACCGTCTTGTTTAGTGGAAGTTAATTGGGTTTTTGTTTATCGGGGATGCGGCGGACGTTTATGTTGCGAAACGCGGTGCGCTGCGGATTTAATGGGAAGTAATTCCCCTGTAATGTTCTTTTATTAGTAACAAATAACATAATTAAAACGGAAAGCGCTTTCATGGCACTTGCCTACTCAACCAAAACCGCCTGTAAAATAGGCCCAGACAGACAAGATGGACGCCGATACAAAAATAAACCAAAACCATTTCATTTTTAACGTTAGCGTGATGGATGAGTTGTATAGAAACAGTTTTTGACCAAAGGGTAAGCGGTCGCTGGAAAGTAAAAACTACTTAAGCGACATTTTGGTCAAAAATGAGTTAATTATGCAGTTTAGATCAGATTTCATTCTACGTCGAATGCTCTGACTCTCGTTTGATTCTGAAGACTTTTGTGGCCCTTAAGACATCTAAAATATATTAACCAATTGGGAGAAGGCTTGACTTAAGGGTCAGCTTTCAAAAATGATACTAAACTATACTTTCTATCATTCTAATACAAGCAATCCTACAAATGATGTATCAAAAATTTTCTAAGGGTAGATAGAAAAATGTCCTAGGTGTTCAGTTAAAACAATATTACTACTGTAATCCTTTAAACTATATGAAAAACATAATAAAATGTCAGTAAAAGGTGCATTTTTGAAACCATAAAAGACATTTTTTAACGTTTTACCTAAAATTCCAGTAAGCTTTTCATAAAGAATTTAAAAGTTAACTGTTTAATAAATATATTCACTAAAACCTCAGACATTTTTTTAACTACTCACATAGAATTAACAAATGAAATCATTTGTAGTATTTCTTGTACTAGAAAGCCAAAAAGTGACTATTTTTGGGTGTTGACCCTTAAGCGACACAAGTTTAGGACATTTTTTTATTTTCAAAATCTAACCAAGTACTGAATACATATTAATTTTATTGTAAAACAAAAAAAAACATCAAAGTGCTCTGGTGCGAATTTCCCAAAATGGTGCTTCAGTTCTTTTGTATTTCCGGCGACGATGTGGTTACAAATACTGACGTCACCACACCATGTTTTCGACGTTTGTGTTTGAGCAGACCTTTGTTCATTCCTTTCTCTTAACAGATTGCGATCTTTGAAACACATATATACGTCAGTGAGGATGGATTGAAAAAGGAAATCCTAATAATTCTTGAAAGATTTTTTTTTCTTTGACGTGATCCTCAGCACTGCCTGAATTTTTTTTTTAATTTTGGTATTTTTATTCTTTGTATTTTTTTCCTTGTTATTGTATATTCCTCAATTTGTTATTATTTGCAAATATTAAGAATTAAATTTAATTATTATCAGATTGTAATGAAAAAGGAAATATTTAAATAAATTATTTTTAAATGTGGTAGAAATACTGTGTTTATTCTACCTGTATTTCTATCGAAGTTGCAAACGCGGACTTAACTCTGTTCATTTCAACTCTACTGTGGAATTACTGGCCACCTTGGAGTTACAATATATGGAGAGAGACCTAATTATATTTACCCAACCTATTCAAACTTGGGATAAATCACTTTCTCCGGGTTTTTATGACAAAAAAAATTTCCCAAATTATCACACCGCCTTAAAATATTGTAAGAGCGTTCTTCGTGTCCCGCATCTCCGTTGACTCCGCCCACACGTTTTGATATTCGACATAACTCAACGTTTTTTTTACGTTATATGCTTTATTTTTGTTTATAACAATACTGTGAAAAGGTGGTCATACGAATAAACAAACACATTATGTCGACATGTGCCATGAATGGATGTATGAATACCATAGCCTCAATCCTAGCCACGCCCAGGTCTAGCTGAGTCGGGCGAAGCTCACCAAAACTGACTACAGCAGCGCTCTCTCTTGTATATTATTGCTCTGAGCTTGCCACCTTTTGTATTTCCTTCCTCCAGCAATATGGTATTTTCAAGACCTGGTTTCAAAACTACCTCTTCTTAAAGACCCTCCGCACAGCATCTCCAAATATTCCATTTACCCAAATATGTAGAAAACAATTAAATTTATTTAACATTAACTTTGCAGTAATAATTCTCAAGAATTCATTTTACGAATCGCCAAAATCCAACCCGTGGTAGAGCTTTACTCCGATGATTTATGACGGTTAGCATTTCGGCCAGAGATTTTCCATCGAAATGCTATTTAAACTTCACGCTTCATAAATTAATCGGGGGCTTTCTGACTACTAGTTGGGGGGATTAATTCTGGGAAATAATCAACAGTGACCATAGACAAAGTGAACCAGTTATTCAACGTTATACCTCGTTAATGAAAGCTTCTGGGAAGGAAACTTCATTATAACGAAGCAATGTAACTGTTTAATTTGATTGAATGATTGTTTATAATTTGACATATGTCCAAGCTGCATTCTTCTTTAATAAGATACCAGAAAAATAAGTAATAAAAAATAACCATAGACAAAGTGAACGAGTTATTCAATGTAATACATCATTAAAGGAAGCTTTCGAGAAAAAGATTAATTTGGTTGTATTATCAATCAACTGTTTAACGCCACTGAATTGTTCTGAACTGGATGTAACCCTATTTATAGTCAATATTGAATAAAAAAAAGCACCAATAGGAGAAGTAATAATTAGTGACCATCTTGGAGAAAGAATATATTTGAAGAGAGAGCTAAATATTTTTACCCAACCTATACAAATTTACGATAAATCACTTTCTCCGGGTTTTCGCGACGTAAACCGTGAGAGATAAAGAGACAAAACGAGTGTCACATAATATCGCACCACTTTTATACATGTGGATATCCGGAAAGAATGCAAGGCTGACGTGAGCGTAATGAATAGGATCAAGAAAGGGATGCTTAGATAGTTTGGGCATGTAGAGCGAATGAACGAAGAAAGGAGTGTGAAAAGAATATATGATGCGAAAGTGAATGGAAGAATAAGTCGAGGACGCCCGAGAAAGATATGGCACGATCAATTAAATATAATCAAAATACTTGAATCGGGTCATGTGAAGAGTCAGAATAACAGAAGAGTATGTATGAGACGATGTATGAATGTAAATGAAGCAAAGAGTGTGTGCCAAGACAGAGCCATAATGCGGTTTGTCTTGTCTGCCTACCCCTGCGGGGAAACGGCGTGATGGTTAGTTAGTTAGTTAGTTTTAAACATGTAAGCATGCTTTTCGTCTCCCGCGTCTCCGGCGACTCCGCCCGTGGTAGTGGGGAGGGGAATAATATGAGGAAGAAGAAAAAGTTGGAAAGTATCTGGCTGTTCAGATCTGGCCACTAAACACGGCTAAAGCCATTTCAAGCCACTCTCCGATTCTGAATGGTAGTTTTTCACCAGGGTGATACTTATGGGTATCTACCACTCCGGAATGTGCCGCAAATATATTATAATATATGTATTTTTATGTGAATTAAATGTGTTATCACATATTACTTTAACCAAATTTATTTGCGCACGCTGGGTTGGAACCCGCGACCTCTGGATTTTTATTCGAGCATTTTACCACTCGATCACAAAGGCCGTCTGATGTTGAATATTAAGTTTAAAACATGCTGTATGCAAGTAATAAATCTGTCTGAGTACGTCTGAAGAGACTAAAATCAATGTCAAAAATTGATTTTTTCTTTTTTATTTTTACATCATTTAGAATGTGGCTTTAGAAGTTCCCCGCCCTCTGTTTCTGACACTTAAATCAATTTTTCTCTTTCATTCCCGAGTTCAAGTTTTTATTCCGGCTGCATTCTGCTGCGCTCCTCTCAATTGTTTCAGATTCAGGAAGTAATCTGCGGACCTCATTAAGAACTGTACAACTCTATTAAATTCCCAATTAAAACTCCAATATTGCGATGCAGTTTGCAGTTTTCTAACAGTTGGGGCAACGGTTAATATCCTGTCAAAGAGGTACTGCGTTTGAGGTTTATATGATCAGCTAAAAACGCGTATTATATTATAAGAATTTGCGGTTTATCAAAGCCAATTTTAACCTCATCCCGAAAGAATTCAACGACAGTATAGTATTAAAAAACTCGACTGAGAAATTGACATGTCGAGCAGATGAACATTCATACATTATAAACAAATTAATAGCAAAGAAAGACGGGAACACCTCAGGAAGACAACATCAACTTAATATTTGAGTACAAATAATATTTTTAGTACCTAATAATTGTTATTATAATAAATTATTTTTTACTTCTTATTTTTAGTACAGCCACAAAAATTTTAATATTTTACTCATTTTTCGATAGTATGTGATAAGATTCACATTTAAAAATTGTGTGTTAATTTAAAAAAAAAATACTTTTTAAAATAGATTTTTAATCTCCTGTAAAACTCTCAATTTATTTTAAGGTTATCTGGCTTAGGCATTGATATTTTATTCTTACTAACAATTAATTTGTTCCTAAAGTTAATCGCTTTTTATGTTGAATACCGTATAAGAGTCCAAACAGCTCCCAACCGTGTAGAGTCAGTGAGACGATAGCATCCCTAAATGAGGTATGTTGTAAGACTGAAGGTAGTGAGGCGAAGGAAATGGGGAAGAGGAAGGTTGGTAATTACCTGGTTATTCAGATCTGGTTACCAAACACGACTTAAGCCCTTTCAAGCGACGCGACGTTTCGATTCTGAAACGGTGGCCTTTCACCAGGGCGATACTTAAAGTATCTACCACTCTAAATATACTAAAATATATGTAATTTTAAATACATTATATATACCGGTCGGTACCTGAGTGGACAAACGCGTCAGATTCCTACCCGGGCGCTTGTTATGATGGCAGTAGGAGTTTTTCAAATATTGTCAGGTTATTCGTAACCCGGGTATGTTTGTCTTTCTTGTTAAAAATAAATAAATCAAAATGTGTAATGACACTTATTAATTAAATAAATTTTATTTGCACACGCCGGGTTTGAACCCGTGTCCTCTGGATTTGTAGTCGGGCGTCTTACCACTCGACCATGGGCCTGTCAAATCTTGGTTACAACGAGTATCAAATAAGAATTAGACAGGCTTTTTGTCACAAATGAAGCTTCTATTTAATACTGTTGTTGGAATTAGAGACAGGCCGGGAATGGGCTTTGCGAACCAGACTAGTATTTCCTTTGACGCTGTGACATATTCCCGTTCATTGAGCTAGACAACAGTGGTCTATCGCAGCCTGATCAAACGCGATATCACCCTAGTAAACTGTCAGTATGATTAATTTAATTTATGGCCGCACAGTTGGCAATATAGCATCCGCCTAGCTGACATCATGGTCACAGTGGCAGTGTTGGTTGTTGGCAAACACTGGTCGCTCGATAACACATGATGGCAGCATACTCCATACATCCATCATCCCCTTGGGAGAGCAAGGCAAGCGAGAAATGGCAAATAAACGGAATTAAATTACTAGTTCGAAAATTTTGTCTTTATATATACTCGTTGTAACCCGTAAAAAATACGGGAAGTAACTTGACCTTAGCGGCCTTTGTGGTCGAATGGTATGCGACTTGACTACGAATTCAGAGTTCGCGGGTTAAAACCAAATAATAAATTTATTGGATCAATATGTATCATAACATAAAAACGTATATTTGCGGCACGTTCCAGAGTTGTAAATACCCTAATTATCGCCCTGGTGAAAAACCACAATTCAGAATCTAAACTTTGCTCGAAATGGCTTTAGCCGTGTTTGGTGACCAGATCTGAATAGCCAGGTACTTCACAACCATCCTCTTCCCCACCTCCTTTCTCTCTACACTACCTTCAACCTCACAATATACCCAAATCAGGGATGCCATAGTCTCACTGGCTCTAGACGGTTGTGAGCAGTTGGGACTCCTGTGCCGTATTAATTATAAAAATATAAATTTATATATTTTACTGATCGGTAGTTAAGTGGGCAAACGCGTCGGATTCCCACCCTCGCGTCGTGGGTTCAATTCCTCTCTTGGCTAAGTACACCATCATTGCACAAACAACAGTTTCCACTTATCATGATGGGGCAGTGGGAGTTTTTCAAATATTGTCAGGCTAATCGTAACCCGAGAATGTTTGTCTTTTTTTTAAAAGAAAATAAATAAATATATTGTAAAACTTTGACATGAAGTACTTACTTTGTGGTAAGATTAGAAATAAAAGTTACTTTGTTTTAAGACCACTTTATTGGATACATACACCAACTGGTTTCAGCTCTACCTGAACCTTCTTCAGGTGTCATTACATCTTTATTCAACCCTGAAGAAGGTTTAGATAGAGCCGAAACCGATTGGTGTATGTTTCCAATAAAATTGTCTTAAAACAAAGTTAATTTTATTTCTAACATTTATACCTGTATTTATACCTCTTCACTTAAATGCGACAGAAGAGTCAAATTCTTTTCAAATATGAATTAAATTGATATGCCACCTTTCGGTTATAAACTCTTACAACATACCTATTCGTTGCAATCCGTAATCCTCATTTGGCACACATAACATATAATAATACGAGTACATTACCAAATTGAGACCAGCATCAAAAGGATTGCGAATGGACCGGAACGGGATGACCGGCTACAGCCTCGCTCGGATTCCTCTCAGATAGCCGGGACAAAGGGCGAGCGTTTGGTGGTGGCCGAGTGGAGTGTTGGTAGGGGCTGCCCGGCGCCCGGCGTCGCCCGGTCCCGTACCATGCGGGCTGAATAGCGTCGGATTCCCGCCGTCCATTACCCTTAATGCGATTAGCGTAGAGAGGCTGCTCCGCCAATAGGGGATTGTGCTATCGCCGCCATGATTCTCACTGAAAGCTTTGTTAAACTATTTTTAAAAGTTTTTATATGCGTGCACTGGATATGCTACCCGGTTTCTTCTCTCTTATACTTCTTTTCTCATTTAAACTAATGAAAATGTGGAAATGTTACGGAAATCGAAAACATCAAAATATCTGAAATATATTATATTTTCGTAAAAAGCAATCACTTTGTGGTTTGACAGTTTGAAAATTTGAAAAAATAACTTTATATAAGACCATGGATATTATTTAAATTTGATTTATTATTATATACAGTCACATATTCTATTATTAATGGTTTTAATGTTTATTTTGTAGAACTCCATTTTAATTTTTAGGTTTTTAATTTTACTTACACAATAATAATTATTATTTTAATTTTTTTTTAAAACAATTTTTAGTTAAAAGCTCTGCGATGTAATTATTTTTACGCGTGACAGCTGTTTAGCCTTCTGAGGGCATTATAGTATATAAATCACACAGTTTGATAATGCCCTCAGAAGGCGAAACAGCTGTCACGCGTAAAAATAATTACATCGCAGAGCTTTTAACTAAAAAATTGTTTTTTCTAAAAAAAAAAAAAACATATTCTATTGTTTTCTCATTGTTTTGTTATTTTATTTTGTTCTTCCTCTTTATGTAGGGATAACAGCAAAATTTGTATTTTTGTTTAGTTTAATTTTGTACCCTGATGATGCTTAGGCTAAGCGAAACTAGCCGGTCATACAAATTAAAATAATATCCGTGGTCTTATCAAAACTTATTTTATCATCTCTTTAAATACATATATTATGTATTAAAAAAACTATATTTATTTTGTATGTGTATTTATTTGGCGTAGTTTCCAGTGATTAAGGCGCTCGACTACGAATCCAGGGATCGCGGGCTCGAATCCCGGCGTGCGCAAATATATTTTAATAATAATAAGACAACCATTCAGAATCGGAGCCTCACAACATACTCGATTTAGGGATGCCATAGTCCATCTGGCTCCAGACGGTTGGGAGCAGTTCGGACTCTTGTGTGGTATTTATTATTAAAAAAAGTTACATAAGTTTTCATAATTTCCATTCGAGTAGGAATGCCTTGAATAACTTGCGTTTAGCCCAGTTGCATATGTTTTTTTTTGTTTTAATACAGTCAGTTTTTCCGCACTATATCATTGTCTTTTAGCACGTTTCACGAAACTAGGTAATAAGTTAGCCAGTCAAAAATATCACATTTTTAATTGACATGACATTTAATTGAACTGCACAGTAAGAGAGCGAAGGCTGATCCAAAGAGAACAAAGATACGTGAATGAAAGCAAAGTCTTAAGTCTGGAAATTTCTTTGACCAGGTGAATCTTCATTACGGTCCACAAAACATACAACAAATGCGACTTTATGGTTCCCTGGGAATCCCGGTAAAGTTAAATATGGAGAAATGGGAGAATATCTCATAAAAACAAAGACACCCACTAAATAATAAATATAATTGATTAAATATTTATGTGATAAATATCCTTTGAACCCTTGAAATTCCTTACCCTAAAAATGACATTTCTAAGCTCCATACCTCACAATGTTAATAACGTTACAAAATGATGACTTTAAACTTTTATGACCCAACACTTCACGGTCAATTCACGGTTCAATTCACGGTCATCTCGATACAACAGTATGTCTTAGCAGTATTGCAATATATGTATCTAATTCTTATTGTTTAAAACACCATAGCACATTCCACCTGAGTGCATTCAGAAATAATATTGCCTACTTTAGCTCTCTGTCTCAAATGTGCCGACTATATAATAGGATAGAGTGTAATATTACATTTTTGTCGATAATTTGTACAGTTGCAGAAAAAAAGTCCTTTAGCTAAAAAATATATTACAATGATTGGACTAATTCTATTGTATATAACTTTTGTCTCTCTTTATGTACCTTGCTTTTGTTTGTATAATTTATCAGTGATTGAGATTTTGTAATTTTATATTTGATTTGTATTTGGATTTTTTTTTACAATATTTTAATTGAGTTTTATATAGACTGAGTCAGTTTAAATAAAAAAAAATACTCTCCGTTTTATTTATTTGCTACTACACACAACATACAAACAAATTTTCTGCTTTATATGAATAAAAAAAATGTCTTCATAAATATTAGTTCTCGTTTTTTAATGCATGACTGTTTTATAATGTACACTTAGGTAATTAAAAATATTTTTAATATATTTAATACAATTTTTCACCTTAGGTCAGTTCGTAGTAAAATCACAAAAAAAAAACAATTTGGCATGTACATATAAGTGAATATAAAAAAATGAGAAACTATTTTAGTCACGAGAATGCAAAATCTGATTAATGCTTCGAAAAATATTACGTTAATAATAATTTATCATTTTCACAATTTATGTTTTTTACGTGAATACCTACGGCACAAAAGTCTCAACCGTTTGGACCCAGTGGGACAATTGGAGTATACTTTGAGGCTGAAGGGAGTAGAGAAGAGGAAGATATGGAGGAGAGGGAAATTAGTACCTAAGTCTTTAACCAGGGCTATACTGAGAGTACCTACCATTCGCCTTTATCTAATTTTCATATCCAAACTGCGCTTGGGGCATTTTCTTTTCAATCTTTAAGCGGAGGCGCTTGATTTTTTTTTACTTGCTGGGAAATTTTTATCTCGGTCAGAATTTATGTTTTATGAATTTCTTTATAACTACGGCTGGGGGACACGTTATTGTGTTCGGGGGAGCCCTAGGGCTTGCGAAATTACATGCTTCAGCGTTTTCTTTACAATTTTTTGGGAGTTTTGTTACTTTGTGGCGGAATTTCAAGACACTACGGGTCACCCCGTCCTAAGACGTTGTCAGGACAAAAGGTTACATTTAGAATTGCAAATATCGTAGCGATATTCTAGTCGAGCACAATACTCATACAGGTGCGTTATTTGTATTTAGCATCTGTCAAACGTGTTTTTCGACTTAAGAAATGAAAAATCCAAGAAATTAACAAATGAAAGCACTATCAGTTTTTTAGTTTATTTTTAACTAATCAACGAAAAGAACATCCTGTAAAAATGTTTTCATGAATTTTACGAATATTCCAAATACAAATACACATCTTTCCACTCGCTGTCCCTATTTTCCTACTGACAATAATCGTATGAATCAAATAACTAAAAATAAATCACTGGTAATTTATATTTGACAAATACAACTGCTTTAACGAACGATTTGTTTTCCTTATATGCTGAAATAACCTATTTTTAAATTATTATTATTTAGTACAACTACATTTATTGATGACCTCCGTGGTTGACTGGAAAGACGCTCGACTTCGAATCCAGAAGTCGCGGGTTCAAAGCCAGCGTGCGCAAAAAATCAAAATAATGTGTACATTTAATTTATATAAAATTATCAGAATAAGCAAACACTTTGTGGATTGACATGATTAATCAAATAAAAACACACGTTGTTTTAATCCTCTTTTATTTTTATATTTAAATAATATAAAGTATATTTGTGGCACGTTCCAGAGTGGTAGATACCCTAAGTATCACCCTGGTGAAAGACCACCATTAAGAACTGAATTGTTGCTTGAAATGGCATTAGCCGTGTTTGGTGACCAGATCTGAATAGCTAAGTACTTTTCAACCTTGCCCTTCTCCATCTCTTTCCCCTCTCCACTACCTTCAGCCTCACAACATACCCCAATTGGCGATGCCATAGTTCCACTAGCTCTAGACGGCTGGGAGCAGTTGGGACTCTTGTGCGGTATTAAATATTTTAAAAAAATCTTCACAGAAAAGTTGAATTAAATTTTCTCTTTCGATTATCATAATAGTTCACCGTCCGAAGTTTCGCGGTATGAGCGTAAAATGCGGTGTATTCAAATGTTTTTTTTTTATAAAGTTATGTTTTGACATGTTTTAATATGAATGCATTAAAGATGGAAGTAAAACTTATTAGTTTCTACCGGTAATATGAAAAATCGTTGGTCAAAACACCATAACACAACGGTTCACAGGGCTCTGAAGGTTTCGGGGGTGGTTTTTACTTCCGCATTTGATTAATCTCCGTGAAGATATTCCTTAGGGGAAGCTTTAATTGCTTCCTCCGATTGTTTCAAACTGATAATGTCTTCCGATTCATTACTTCTATTTCCATGTTGAATAATGATGATGACCTTTCCACCTAATATAGTGTGAAATTCATTTTTCGGAAACTTTCAGGTTTTTCAGGTTCTGGTATTTTTTCAAAACTGGATTGAACTTTTTCTCTGAACAAAAGTTTGACTTGACGTAATCAGCTATTCTTTGATACTTCAAATGACCAAAGTGATTAATTGCTTAATGATGATGGTACTTGTCTATTTTTTATAACTGCGTCTTTATAATCACCTCAAAGGCGTTTTACAAATTTATCAATTAACTAAAACTGTATATAATTTTGCACATAGACGTAAGTTGTCGTATAAAACCTTTTTTGTAATTTTTCGATCAATCTACTCATAATAAACCATTTTTAAACAGTTTGATAATAACTGTCATATTAAGACAATTTGCAATTAGCAAAATTTAATAAAAACATTATTAATCTTGATAAATATTAAATTATTGATAAAATCGATATAGAGTTCTATAAACTAAACAGAAAAAAATATTTTAAAAAAACTGTAATTAATGACTTTCAAATTGTTGTTTCTCAGCTGGGCTATGATAAAATATCGTGCTATCTGAAAAATATAATTCCAATCCTTCATCGTAACTCTCTAACTATCACGTTTTCTTTTACATTACCTACCTCAATAGGTCATTAGAACCTGTTCTGAGGTATGTGACAGTGATTTCAAGTAGAATAATATAAAATATATTGATATTTTTTACACAATGCTAGATGATACAACAGACACTGACCGTAAAACTCTCTTGATACATTATTTTTTCCATATAAGATACATTGACAGTAGGTAAATTTGCATGGCACTAAATCCTATAATTAATGACAGTGGATACGATACAAATATACGTACATTTTACATCGTAAAAATCCTATAATTATTAATAGCGAATACATTACTTGAAGAAAGGAAAAATGATAATTTTAAACTAGTATATAATAATAGTGGAGTTAATTACATCCAGTTGAGTTAGTTACACCCAGAGGAAGGCAGAGATGATGGAACACCACACTGCTGTATTTTGAAACATTCACACGAATACGTCGTCTTATACAACAAGCTCTTCGTTTATTATTATTATTTTTTCTACTTTATCTGTCTCGTTTTTTGGAGCAGCCCATCCACTTGCGCGTCATATTTTCTCCCGACACTCCTTCTTCCACCAAAACTATCCAAGTATCATTTTCTTAACCTTGTTTGTTACACTTACGTCAACCTTGCATTATTTTCAAATCTCCTCATGCGTTCAGTCGACTTTCTTCCTCCCTCTGCCAGTTGCATGCCTCACTGCCATTTATCATGGTAGTTCACAAATTTCGGAATGCTAGGCTCGCTTTCTTTGACATTTTTTTTATTAATCACTACTGCATTCAGTTCTCCACTCATAGAATCACCTGCATTATTTCTTCCGTCAAGGTTCAATAGCTTTTCTATACACGAGCTCATTCATTTACTACTAATAGATTCGCATTTGAGCACTGTATTATGCAATCTTTTCAAATGTCCTCTTCCAAATATTCTTACAAAAATCACATTGCACTTATTTACATTCATAATTAAAGTATTCCAAAGACACACCAAAAACCTGTTTCTATCTAATTTCGTTTCTAATTCGGTGTAAGAATCAGTCTTGTGAGTCAATTTTTAAAACTAGTTTTAAACGTTTACATAAAAAGGTGGATGAGGTTTTAAAATAATTAGTTGGAATAATAATTAACTTCTTACTACATAAGCATTGTGGTCTCTCGCGAACATCGGCTTTTTTTAGATCTTCTCATTTGTTCTTGTTCGTCAATCTTCACTCTATTAATTATGGGTATCATTCTCCTTTGTACAGAACGTCGAGACATGTTAACTCAAGCCATGGTCTTGAAATTTTTGGTAGCAGTCTAAATGTTTTTGTCATTTTTACGACTCTACCAAAACTATGACTTGACCTTGGCTTTGATTTTAATGTTCTTTCTCATGTATATTTCGTCTTATTTTTGTCATTGCTACATTTAATATAATGTATCTGCTGTTCTTTCTCTGTTGCTCTTTTTTCCCATTTCATGTTATATAATTTTTTTTGTAATTGGACAATAGCCCGTTAATTTGTAATCATGTATTAATGGTTTTCACCACACATCCGCTTGAGAGATCTAATTTCCATTTCAATTATAAGACATCTTCAGCTTTGCATCTAGCAGTACTTGTTGCCAATTTGACCAAATTGTGTGCGGACCAAACAGAACAGCAAACAATTGCAATTTGCGAGTTGCATCTCGGCTTTGTATCCGCCGCTGTAGAGCCATGAGGTTTAAGATCCTCTCTCTTGGCTTGTGCATTGTACCGGACTAATAGCACGATGTTGTATTGAAGCTATTCACAGAATGCTATTTATGGGGGGAGTGGGTAGAGGTAGAATCGGGGGTAGCTTTAGGGAGTGGTAATGATATGGATACAAAATTTTGCACTTTGGCATTGAAGCCGCCTCCATTTTCATTCGCAAGCGTTTTAACTTTTTTATCTTTACACAGTCCAGGCAAATTTATTTACTGTTCTGATAAAATTAAAATAAATCCTAAAACGTATACTGCTTTACCCTTTTATGGATATGTTTGAAAGAAAAATTCTTAAAGTAATAATTTAAGCAACACAAAAAAAATAACAGATGAAGGCCAAATATATGAAAACAAATCAACGGCCTGCATAGTCGAGTAGTAAGACGCTAGACCACGAATCCAGATGTCGCGGGTTCGAACCCGGCGTGCGCAAATAAATTTTATTTAATAAATATGTGTCATTGCACATTTCATTAAAATAAAATAGACTTTATTTGCAGCAAATTTCAGAGTGGTAGATACTTTACGTATCGTCCTGGTGAAAGACCACCATTCAGAATTGAAACGTTGCTTGAAATGGCTTTAGCTGTGTTTAGTGATCAGATCTGAATAGCCAGGTACTTTCCAACCTTCCACTACCTCATCGTATTTCTCTCCCCACCTTCTTTCATCCTCACAAAATACCCCTATTGGGCATGCCATGTTCTTGAGTACTTCCGTCAATTTATGTATTCCTCTTCCCAAATAAAAAAAAAATGATTCGACAATAGACGAATAAGAAAAATCTCCCCGGCCAACAATTTTTACACCAATTTCCAAAGACCTTTCAAATCTAAGGTTGAAAATCATCTCTAGAACAAGACGTCTAAAGAGTGTTGGACCTTCGAGATGAATAAAAAAAATCTATTGAATTTATATGGGAGAGAGATCATAAGAAAAATCTTTGGAGCCATGGGCATAAGTAAATGCTGCTGGCAGATAAGGTGATTCTCGAGCTGTAACTGTTTGAAGGGTTATCAATAACTCGATTTATAAAAAAATGGAAAGGCTTCTCTGGGTAGGACATGTGGCAAGGATCGAATACAGATGAGCAACAAAGAGGCTTCTCTATGATAAGGCTGTACGATAAAGTGTTGGGAAAACTTAACTCGGGTGGCTGGACAATATGGAGGCAAACACAGAAACCTTATGCAGAAGAAACTGGAAAAAGACTGATTGCTATTGACGGGCCTTTCGACAGTTGGTTCGAATCCCAACGTGTACAAATTAATGTTAATTCACCTTTATTTAATGTAATATAACAAAATATATAGTATATTTGAGGCACGTCCTAAAGTGATAAATTCTCTCAGAGAATCGAAACGTTGCTTGAAATGGCTTTGGCCGTGCTCGGTGAAAGATTCAAATAGCTAGGTACTTCTCAACCTTAATCTTACCCATCTCAATATTTTACCTTCTCTTTTCAGCCTCACAACATACCTCAATTGGGGATGCCATAGTCCCACTAGCTTTAGACGGTTGGGAGCAGTCGGGACTCTTGTGCGGTATTCACATAAAAAAATCCGCGCTTCTCTCGTCAAGCATATTGATACAAACTCCACTGTTTTTTTTTTAATTTTTTCTATAGTGAATACCGCACAAGAGTCCCAACTGCTCCCAACCGTCTAGAGCCAGTGAGACTATGGCACCCCTGATCGGGGTATGTTGTGAGGCTGAAGATAGTGGGGAGGGGAAGGAGATGGGGAAGAGGAAGATTGAAAAATGCCTGGCTATTCAGATCTGGTCACTAAATACGTCTAAAGCCATTTCAAGCAACGTTTCGATTCTGAATGGTGATATTTCACCAGGGCAAAACTTAGAGTATCTATGACTCTGGAACGTGCCGGAATTATACTATATATATTATTTTATATGAATTAAAATGTGTTATGACACATGTTAATTGATTTAAACTTATTTGCGCACGCCGGGTTTGAACCCGCGACCTTTGTATTCGTAGTCGAGCGTCTTACCACTCGACAATAGAGGCCGTCAAGTATGACAACAGAAATTTATAATAATTCTCCTCTCATTTACTTATTACCCAACACTTTTTTGTTAATGTTTTGAGTATTTTGTCACGCACCCTAGTTTTATCACTGGTCTGTTTTACATATGATTTTGGTCCTTTTCGAAAGGAGTCTAGATTTAATATTTGATTCATCTAACTGTATGATTTTCTTCCTGTTTTTTGTATGGTAGAGTCGGATCAAAAGCTTTCCGGAAATGCAAAAAATAAATAAAGCGGCCTCCGCTAATCTACCTGCAATAAAAAGCCTTTACGGGGACCGTCGTGTAGCGGCGACATCTCGTGTCTTTTTACGACCTCATCAAGTATTTTGGTTCGTGTTTACGGCGCGTTCCCCGGTCCAGAATGTTGTGAAGGGTCCTCTTGGAATTATTAATTAAAATTGCAACCATGAAAGGCATAGTTTCGCATTTATCCTAGAAACTCGACATTCCTTATAATATTGCCAGCAAAATGTGACACTTTGTGCAGAAAAAGATAAAAGGCTAATTTTTAAATTTTTTTGTGGATTTTGAAAGAAGGGTGAATGCAGTCAATGGAGGAGTAAACGCTGTTGGCGCTAATGAAAAATCATTCAAAGAAGCGAAGCTAGCAGACCACAGTGGAATGCTTATACCAACCCTGACGTATCGCAGTGAGGCATGAAACTGGCAGAGGAAGGATGAAAGTAGACTGAATGCTGTAGAAATGAGATAGTAAAACCATGTATGACCGTGCTCATAATGTGAATATCCGGAAAAAAGCAAGGCTGTGATGTAAGAGTAATGAATAATATCGAGAAAGGGACGCTTAGATGGTTTGGGCATGTAGAGCAAATTAACGAAGAGAGGAGTGGGAAAAGAATATATAAGACTCAAAAGTGAATTAAAGAAGAAGTCGGGGACCCTGAGGAAGACACCGCACGATAAAGACAATCAAATACTTGAGTCGGGCCATGTCAAGACTCAGAATAACAGAAGAGTATGTATGAGACGATGTATGAATGTGAGTGTGTGCCAAGACAGAATTGTATGGCGGTCCGTCTGCCTACCCCTGCGGGAAACAAAGTGGTGGTTAGTTAGATAGTTAGCTAAATATTTTTAGCCAACCAATACAAATTTGCGATAAATCACTTTCTCAGAGGTTTTGACCTCGTATAACTTAAGGGAGAAAGAGACAAGAAACATCTTCACATAATATTGCAGCACTTCTAAGCATGTAAGAATGTTCTCAAAAGAGTATGTATAATACGATGTTAGCCGTGTTAGGTGACCAAATCTGAATATCCAGAGTGGTAGATACTGTAGGTATCGCTCTGGTGAAAGACCACCATTCAGAATCGAAACGTTGCTTGAAATGGCTTAAGCTGAGTGTTTTGAACAGATCTCAATATCCAAATACTTCCCAACCTTCCTCTTCTCCATCTTATATATCTCCTTACCTTCAGCTTAAAAACATACCTCCAATTGGGGATGCCATAGTTCCACTGGCTCCAGACGGTTGGGAGCAGTTGAGACTGTTTCTTGAGCAATGAGGGAGGACTAAGGCCCAGTGACGGCTCGTGACATTACTTAGATTTAAAAAATACGACGATTTTGATGTTGTTGCAACCGAAAATGTTTTTTTTTTTGTATGAAGATTTTCAGAATTTTTCAGTGTTGGTAGTGCACTGAAAAAACTTCATACCAAAAATTTAAGAGACGGGAAGCATAAGGTTGGGATGGATGTGTTCTTATAAACTGATTTTAATCTTCCATAATTAATAATCTACACGTATTGACCTGATTTCGACCGTCTAGTTATTACTCTTTTTTTATTAGTTTCTAAGTACCTAATCTTTTTTTATCATTTTATCCAACCACTCAGAGAAAAACAAAAAGAATTCGCACTACCAAAGTAGGTCTGCGAAAGATAAACACATTCCTTCGAGGGAAGCGAATAACGTGATTGAAGGAATAACCAAACCGAAGAAATTACGCAAATGAAGAAATAACACTTTACGCAGAAGGCCGAGATTACTTTCGCCGGGAAGCTTCCCAACCGACAACGTATGAAGCTCACTTTGGCAGACATTTCACCGAGTTAATATTTTCATTTAATTTCAACTGATGAAAATTTCTCGTGAGAATTTTTCCCAAGATGGGCATAAAATTGTTATAAGCACGAAGTCATCCACGCTACACGACCTTCGATGAACGTTTTGTTGCCACGTGACTCTTTGGAGCAAGCAGTCTATTACAATCAGTGGCGGCTTGTGACTTTTTAGTGTGCTAGAGTGGTAAGATTGAAAAAAACGTCATCATTGATGTTGTTGTAGCCGAAAACATTTTTTTTTTTTTTCTAAATTTCAACTTTTTGTATGAAGATTTATCAGAAATCCGTGCAGTTCACCACCAAAACTGAAAAATCCTGAAAATCTTCATACAAAAAATAAAATCTTGAAAAAAAATAAAAATCATTTTCGGCTACAACAACACTAACAATGTCGTATTTTTCAATCTTAGCACTCTAGCAAACTAAAAACTCACGAGCCGCCACTGATTACAATGTCGATATACCAGCGATTTTTTTATTGTGAATACCGCACAAGTGTCCCAACTGCTCCTCCCGTCTAGAGCCAGTGGAACTATGATATTCCCAATCGGGGTATGTCGTGAGGTCGTCGATAGTGGGAAGGGGAAGGAGATGGGGAAGAGGAAGGTTGGGAAGTACCTGGCTATTCATATCTTGTCACCATACACGGCTAAAGCTATGTCAAGCAACGTTTTGATTTCGAATGGTGGTCTTTCACCAGGGCGATACTAAGAGTATCTACCACTCTGGAACGTGCTGCAAATATAAAATGTACAATTTTCATACGAATTTGAGGCATCCTCGATTGAAGTTTATTGTGAGGTTGATTGTAGTAGGGAGAGGAAGGAGATGGAGAAGATGAAAGTTGGAAAATACCTGGCTATTTATATATTATCACCAAACACGGCTAAAGCCATTTTAAGCAACGTTTCGATTTCGAATGGTGTTCTTTTACCAGGGCGATTCTTAGAGTATTACTACTCTGGAACATGCCGCAAATATACCATTTTTTTATGAATTAATTTGCGCACGCCAAGTTTGAACCCCCAACCTCTGGATACGTAGTCAAGCGTCTTACCACTCGAGCACGTAGGCCGTCAGTGATAGAGAATACATTGCCAATGTAAATAACGAATGAAAATATTGGTGGAAGTTTTAATTTAGGTGAACTTAATTTCATCATCAACCTTTCCGTAGGTACCTGAAAGTAAAAATCAAACGTACCCTCCGAAGGGGAGTGACGTCATTATTCTATTTTTTCTGGTTTATTAAAGCATTTTCATGAGATTGTTTTAAGTCATTTTGTTCGGTAATACTTAAAGAGAAGTACATAATATTTCAGTAATCTTTATCTGAGATATCGCACAAAACTCTCGTTGTGGGTGACATTAGAACCCCCATTCGAAACGGAAGTGCTGACAACACAAAAGCTTAATTTGTTTAGAACCAGGGGTCTATTCCAATCCCAATCCTTTGATTATACAGATTTTTTATGACCAAAATTACGTACAAGAGAAATAAGAGCAATATTACTTCAAAATAAAATTGCGTAAATTAAAAAAATATATGTATACTATTTCGAGTTCTTTATTCGATGTTTTAAGCTGTCCATCTCTCATTGATGCTAAAGTACAACATTTGAGAGTTGAAAGATTTCAGTTAAATCTGAGTTACTACCCAGCTTTGTCTGAATTTTAACACTGCTTTTTTATGGTATATGAAACAAATGAACGGCGAAAAATAACAAACGATGTGGGGCCATGTCTTGTATTTTGACAGGTTAATGGATATTCCATGGCAGCAAAACTAACAAAAGAAGATTCCTCTTTGTAGATAGAAAAAAACTGTAGATTAAGATAGTACAAACGTATCATCTGCTTTATAGTTTCAATTAGCTAATAACGATAATTTAACAAAAGAAAGTGTTTTTATATTTTCGCAGAAAGCAATCATTTTCTGGTGTGACATATTTAAAGAAATGAAAAAATAACTATGTGTAAGTCCACAAATATTATTTTAATTTTTATGAATGACTGGTTTCACTTAGCCTAAGTATCATCAAAATTAAACTTTACTAAATGTACAAAGTGTGCCATTAAATATACATACAGAGGGAGAACAAAATATAGAAGATTAAAACAATGAGAAAACAATAGAATAGCATTTAAATTATAATTAATTAACGTTATACTATTGTTTTCTCATTGTTTTGTTATTTTATTTTATATTTTAGTTGATAATCGATTGCTGTTTAAAATACTCCAATAGAAATTAATCTGAAACATATGTGTTATAATTAGATAGTGGAGACACTTATCCAAAAAATAGCTCCACTTTGTTGAAGGTTGTTACATCCACCTACCCCAGCCTTTTCTTCGGCTCGCAACCATCACAGGCGTTTGGTCTATGCTTATATCCAAACCCTTGTGTACTGTGTGTTACTATATTACAAAAACAGCGCCAGAAAGTTTGGTAAAGCCGACGCGGCAACTTTCCTCAAGAAAGTGTATTTTAACAACATTGAAATAACTGCTTATTAAGCGAGAATAAGTTTTTGCCTAAAATTTGAAGTTTTCAAAATACAACAACGGTCACATGGCGTTATCGCGTCTAGTAAGTTCATCCAATATCGGCATGGTTCGCAAGGATCCCCTCTCCGCATCACACACCTCCCCCGAACTAAATGGAACATAATTTCAAGTCTCCGTCTGTATGGGCTGCCTACTGTATTTATATAACTCTATACGCCAATGAATCGCTGTTCCTCAATCATCACTCTACTAATTATGGGTATCATTCTCGACTGTCCAGAATGTCGAGACTTGTTAACTCAAGCCATGTTCTCAAAAAATTTGGTAGCAGTCTAAATGGTTTTTGACATTCTTTACGAATATACCAAAACTATGACTTGACCTTGGCTATAATTTGAATGTTTTTTCTTGTGGATATTTTGTTCTATTTCTATCATTGCTTTATTTAATAATTATGTATGTGCTGTTTTTTCTCTGTTGCTCTTTTTCCTATTTCATGTTATGTATATTTTTGTAATTGTACAATAGTCCGATAGTTTATAAATAAATAAATACATATCAGTGTTTTACATATAGTGATATTCGATCAAACTAGATTTTTTTAATTTTTAAAACGATATAATCCACCACTCTTCTTAAACGGGTTAGTATGTGTAATCACAATCGAAATTCTCACACATGTATTCATTTTTTTTTTGTAAATAAAATACACCTTCTCTCAAAAAGGTTACCATGCATTTTTTAACATCGTTGGGCATTGAACCTGAGATAAATGGTCCAGAACTTGACTATGGATGTCTTAAGTGAATATAAAAGCCATTCCGACCTTTTCGAAAACATAAATTTCTAAAATAATAAAGAAGTATGCATAAACGTTGGAGTATAATATACTGATGTTTTTAATAAACCTACAAATGCCAAACAACCTAGGCTCAAAACTTATAAGACGTCGAGTATCAAAACGGTGGATTTTTATTTATATCGAAGGAACAATAAATATAGTTACAATTAATACATTGGTAGTACCTGCGTACAACTGTCTTTAGGTAGCTTTTTGGGACTTTTTTTGTGAGACATATATTTTTCTAATTTATACAAAACAATTTTTGAAAAACTGTAGGAATAAATATTTAATTTTATCACATTTTTATGAAAAAGATTTTCGCGACCTATTCACGATTATCTTAAACTAATTGTAATCCGTGAAAAATTACGAAATGTAGGTAACTTGACTTGCCAATTTTTTTTCTCTAATTCACCCATTTCCAATACAGAATAATGTCTGCTAAAATACATTATAGGTAAATACTTTATTAGGTAGGTAGGGATTTGAAAATATTATGTTTTAATTTTATAATTTCACACTCGTACGGAAGTACGTACTCACAAGCGAAATTATTTATAGTTAATATTGATATAATAATTTGTATAAGAAAAACACATGGAATAATTTAAAAAAGGTTGGTGCGACGGGTCTAAAAGTTTTTGCGACAGCTCAGTTAGTAGAGCATACACCCGGGTAGCAGAAAGTCTCGAGTTCAAATCCCGGACGACTCAATAACCTTTTTAATTTTCTGCATATTTTTATAAAACATATTACTGTTAATATTATAAATATTATTTTCGTATTTAATGTTTCTTATAATGTATTTCTTTGTTAGTTAGAACAGTACCTGATAAACGTGAATTTAAAATTAGAAATTAGCAAAGTACACTTCGATAACTGCACGTTCACTTGTGAAAATCGGAAAAGTAATTGAGAAAAACCTATGACACTCACAACTCACTGGGACTAGATACTTCAAATATATTTAGCTTACATACCGAAGGAAATCCTCTCATCGCCGGGCTGGTACAAGATAAATTTTCCATCCAATTTCCACGCTGAAGTACAAATAATAATGGTTCAAATATCCACTTGTAATTTTGTTTTTTTTACCTTACTTTACCTCAAGCTAAAATACTTCAATTTTCTTCGTTTTAATACGGCACCCATTTTATATTTATAATTTACAATCGCTAAGTGGAGATTACAGACGTTCGCCATATTTCGCCGGCATCTTAAAAGTTGTCTTCACCACACTTAGAAGCCGAGTAAGACAATGTAACAAAATTCTGTCAAAATAAAGATGATTTTAATGAAGAAAAAAATATATGAAAAACCCAAAAAATACCTAAAAAAAAATCATATTTGGAAGAGCATGATGATTTTTTTACCTTGTAATTTTCACATGATTTTTTCGCTGGATTTTTTTTGGTCGGTTTTTAAAACACTGAACTGTTCACTGATGTGAATAGTTGCTTGCCGCACTATCAGAACTGTATTTTGCTATGTTTAGCAGCACTTTCACATGTGTTTTTGCGCGCGGTAGAACGCGGCCGTCTCGCGCCGATTTCGCCGGAGAACTGAGAAGGCGGCGGGTGGGAGGCGGGGGCTCGGGGCGGGGCGGAGGGGTGGACGCCCCCCGCCCCCCGCTCGGAGGCTTCTCGGCTAGAGACGAGCCTGAAGCCGGCTGCACTTTGTCGAAATAGATTTTAAATCTGATTTGTATTGGGATAAGCTCTCGCTAGAACGTTTCGAACGGCCGCTGTACTGCGGCTGTAGTCACATTTTTTCAGAAGGTGTTTTAGAGAAGTATTAATTATGAAAATAAAACAAAGGACTAAGGTACACGAATGTATTTTGGCAGCTTGTCAAAAAGTGAGAATTATTTATTTCTTAGACATTTTTATAACAAAGCTTTATTGCGATATAGGTATAAACTTACAAAGATGAATTGCTTGCATACAGCATTTATCAACTTTTAATTCGACTTCAAAAAATAAATTCCAGTAAAATTTAAAAAAATACATTTTTTTAATAATGAAAAAACTTGACTGAAAACTTTTCCAATCACTGTAAAAAGTTTTCACATATTCAAATTCAAACAAAATGCAAACTTTTTATCCCTTTTTGGCTAAAAATAATACTGCTGTTTCTCAATGACGTTTCTCAAGAACATCACTGTCGAAAGCATAGATATAAATTTGCATTGATACACACAATCTTATGCGTGTGTTGTTTGGGTCAACTCCAATTGCGTCAATTACATACCTAGTGAATTTGTAATAGTTCACCTCAAGTGCGCTTATAAGCAAAGATAGTTATAATTATTTTATTTTTTTAAATATTTTTGTAGAAAGCAATCACTTTGTGGTTTGAGATCTTTAAAGAAATATAAAAAAAAAACAACTTTTTATAAGACCACGGATATTGTTACAATTGAAAAACCTGCACTAATAATAATGACCTCTACAAAGATCGATTATTTAATTTTGACAAGCTGGTGAGATAAAATTGTTTACAAATACCATTTTTGACAAACTATAATAATTATAACTATTTATGAATGTATAAACTAGTTTGAAGTGATTGTTCTGCATTTTGTATTGGTAAAACAACCCGTAATTTCAATATTAGAATTAAAGAACAGCTTAGATGTTTAAATAACCACAGTTTTTCTGAATTCGCTAGTCATCCTATTGATAAAGATCATACCTTTAATAAAAGCACCGGTGTTCTTATTCTTAGCAAAAAATATCTCGGCATCAGGTTAAATAATTAAGAAGCACTAAGAATAAAGAAAGCCGTTAACACAAATAGTCATATTCTTTATAATCAGGTAAATTTGTCCAGTAGTTCAATATTAGGTATATTTCCGGTCAACCTAAATTTATCATTATTTTTTGATCACCTTCTCAGTTGACGTTTGGTCTCTTTTAATTCATGTTATCTGTCTCTTTTTCTCTTTTCCTTTGTTTTAATTTAAATGTTATTCTATTGTTTTCTCATTGTTTTGTTATTTTATTTTATAATTTTTTTCTCGCTCTGTATGTATATATAACTGCACACTTGGTATTTCTTTTCTACTTTAATTTTATACCGGGCTAATCGAAACCGGTCGGTCATAAAAATTAAAATAATATTCGTGGTATACAGAGTAATTATTTAATTTATTTATACAGTTATAATTATTATAGCTTGTCAAAAATGTTTTTTGTACACAATTTTATCTAACCAGCTTGTCAAATATAAGTGATGGGTCTTTGTAGAGATTATTATCAATAGTGCAGGTTGTCCAATGAATATATGGTTCTTAATTAAAGTACACTATTTCTATTTTGGCAGCCTGTCAAAAAGTAACCACGTTTCTTTATTCGGTCTTGTTTTTAACACTGATTTGTCAAGCACAATGAAATATTCATTATTCAGGCACATAATTATTGCAGATTGTCGAAAAGTATCAATGTTTATTTTTTAACAATTTTAGTACGCCAGCTTGTCAAATAGAAGGAAAGGGACTTTATCAAGTCAATTATTGTACTGCAGCTTGTCAAATTTGTATTTATTGAGGAATATTATTATTATTTTTGCAGCTCGTCCAAAAGTACGAATGTTTTAAACAAATAAAAGCATAGGTTATTTATTGATATTATTAATACAGAATTGTTATTATATTTGTAACTTTTAAAAGGAAGCAATGACACTTGAATGATTTTAATAATACCATTTTTTTTTTACTTTCCTTCACAGGTAAGCTGTGTTTTTCGGACCATTGAGACTTGACTTTCCGCTTTCACGTAAGTGCTCTAACCACTAAGATATAACGACATTCTTCAGACTAGCGTTGTGACCGCTTTGAAAACTTCAAAGAACCACTTCTTTTGGCAACAGTTCCTACTTCATTCATTGTTCATTGACCAAATCTTCAATTGAAGTTGGTAGTTCATTTTAGCTTTCATTCATTTCATTAACAAATATTTTAATTGAAGTTAATAGTTCATTTTAGCGTTCATTCATTTAATTTCATTGAACAAATACTTCAACGGAAGTTAGATTACAAAGAAGTACTTCAATTTGTAGCAGTACAGTTGCGAAGGTGAATTTCAAAGCCTATAAAGAAGTATTTCATTACAAGTACTTCAATTAAAGTCCGAACTTCAAAGTACTTCGTGAAAGGAAGAACTAGAGGAACGTGATTTTTATTTTGGCGAGGAACCGGCTCCAGTTCTTTTCACTTTCAAATCTCTACCGACTAGTACGTGCTTTTTCGAGGAGGAACTGAACAAATAACCAGATAAATTCTATAGACAGATCTCTTTTTAGCGAGCTCGACTTCAATTGAAGTGTTCAGTTCGAAGGGTTTTTATTTTTTTTATTTGCCCATTTTTTTTTTTTTTTTAAATTAGAAAAGAAAAAGATTACAAAAGTAAAAACATTAATTAAAAAGAAAGAAACATATTATAAACAATAAAGAAAAGAAAATAAGGAAGAACAATGTAGATATAACAAAAAATCCCACATAGGCAAAAGCCAGTGCGTGGGTATACTAATATAAATCAATAGTAGGTTCTCTATAGCAATAATATAAATAGATAAACAGTATATAATTTCAATTAATAAAGAGTTACATTTCAAATTAAGCAAAACATTTTAATTTTTTTTTTTTTTTTTTTAAATCACAGCAGATAAGTTAGTTAAGAATTTAAAAAATATAGCAGTTATGGTATTAAGAGGTTGGTATTTTTTGTTTTTAACCAACTTTATTTATTTTTTTTTTTTTTCAAATACAAAATCACAACAGATAAGTTAGTTAATTTTTTTAGAATTTAGCACTTATAGTATGAAGAGGCTGGTATCTTTTGCTTTTATCCAGTTTTTTATTACATTTTTGTATGTATTTAAGGAAGTTGAATTTGAACACTTAAAATGTAATGAAAGTGAATTATACATTTTTGGGGCAATGAAGTATGCATGTCTCTGCGCAAGTCTAGTTTTGCAGAGAGGTACCTCCAGTACATTATTTATTCTGTTGCTGTAACGATTTTCATTTGCAAACCCAACACTTCGGACCACTCGGCTGCTAACCGGTCAACATTGTTTTAAGTTAGCACGCAGGAGCCTTGTTTAATACAAGCAAGAAAAAAGTGTAAAATATTTAATATGATATCAAAACATCTAACCAGAGTGATAGATACTCTAAGTATCGCCCTGGTGAAAGACCACCATTCAGAATAGAAACGTTGCTTGAAATAACTTTAGTGACCAGGTCTGAAATATCCAGGTACTTGCCGACCTTCCTCTTCCTCTTCCCCATCTCCTTCCCCTCCCTACTAGCTTCAACTTCACAACATCCCTCGATTGGGGATGCCATAGTCTCACTGACTCCAGACCGTTGGAAGAAATAGGGACTCTCGTGCGGTATTCACTTTAAAAAATAAATCTTTATTTTTTTTTTAAGAAAGTCAAACTTTCCCGGGTAACAAATAACCTGACAATATTCAAAAAACTCCTACTACCGTAAAAACGGAAAATGTTGCTTGTGCAATGATGGAGGACTTAGCTAGCATAGAAATTGAACCCACAATGCCCGACTGGGAATTCGACGCGTTTGTCCACTCAGCTACTCAGCCAGTCCAATCATCAAATAACAAATAAAAACAAAGCTTTGCTGATCAAAAACAGAATTTTAAATATAAAAACTCTTTGATATAAAATAAAATTTAATAATATTAAATAATAAATGTCGAAACAGGAATCTTTAAATTATTCCTTGATATTCAATGTTTTATCTAGAATAATTGGAATATACTTTCCTTCTCAGGTACGCTGAGCTTTTCGGACTATCGAGACCTGTCATTCGAGAGATGCATTTAGTCATCTGCCCACGATACGCCAACACCCTTCGACATAAACGCACCTCTGCGACATCGCGCTGCCGCAGAGGTCATGAGATTATTTTGATCGAATTTATTTCGGTCAACCAACTACCGATAATGCTTGTGACATTCAATTTCACTCGCCGGAGTAAATAAAAATAGTCGTAATGCTAAAACGTACGACGTTTCGGTGTCATGTCGACTCTGAACCGGCGGAAGGAGACAGCCCACGACTTTTCGCATGTAAAGCTTTTATTGCTCCATCCTCAGAGCAATAATATACAAGAGAGATCGCTGCTGTAGTCAGTTTTATGAGGTTTGACGGACTCGGCTAGGACTGGGGCTATGGTATTTATATTTCCATTCATAGCACATATCGACATAATGTTTTTTTTTATTCGTATAACCACTTTTTCACAGTATTGTTATAAACAAAACTTTGTACTCGCTTCGGCAGTACATATACTAAAATTGGAACGATACAGAGAATATTAGCATGGCCTCTACGCAAGGATGACACGCAAAATCGTGAAGCGTTCCACTTTTTTATTTTTTTGGGATGGTCCGATGCTCTGTGGGGAACCCGCTTGCACAGCGCGGGTGTAAACTGTGCGCCTAATTCAATACTTCGATTGTGTGAAAGCACTATGAAACAATACATGATTATTACTTTCGATGACGTTAAGCCCTGTTCCATTGTACTGTTATTGGGTTTATATCTGTTGTACAATAATAAAAAAATAAATAAATAAATAAGATATTGCATGTACCCTTAATAAACCGTTTAATTATGTTAATTTATTTCGCGTATCGAAACGTGTGGGCGGAGTCAACGGAGACGCGGGACACGAAGAACATTCTAACATAACTTTAAAGCCGTGTGATAATTTAGGATATTTTGTTGTCTCTTTCTTTCTCATAGTGTACGACGTAAAAACTCGAGAAAGTGATGTATCCCAAATTTGAAAAGGTTGGGTAAAAAGAATTAGCTCTCTCTCCATTTATTGTTACTTCAAGTCTATATCTCTTGTCAGGATGGACGAATTCGGGGACGCCCCAGAAAGACACGAATAAAACGAAATTATAATATTGAACATATATATATATTTTTTTTTTTATTATTATTGTACAACAGATATCAAATTACATATAATGGAAAACAACAAAAATAGTTTTTTTACAACTAAACATTTTAAAATTAAGTTTTATAAACATTGATAAATTTTCGGTAAATATATCTATATACTCGTTTATACATGATTTATTTAATAGAATTATACCTACTGTCATGGCTATGCTGCGCCAAATCATCTGTCCGACCATAGGGTATGCTAAACATGGCATGATTTCTGCTGCGGCAGTATTTCTGAGGCACGAATAAGCAGTAGCATGCCAAGAGGTATGGACAGTCGATAAAGTGGTTTATAATCTCAAAGCCTATTGTCATGAGACCAGCATTGCGCCTAGTCTCTAAGCTTTGATAATTTGTCTCCTCGAGTAGTTCCATGTGATGCATGAACATAGGGTATGTTCCGTGCGAACGCATGTACACATACCTGAGGATTTTTTTCTGAATCTGTTCCAACATATTTATATGTTTGGTCTGATTTGGAGCCCAGACAGTACAAGCGTACTCTAATTTGCTTCTGATCACTCCATTGATATAATAAAGTATAGTTTTGTTCATCTATCGGAGCTAAATTAACTGTAGAAACTATTAAACCCTCGATGTATCTGTTTTTCAATAATATGTTTTCTTTAATTTTACAATATTTTTTGCACTGTTTATGAGTTAGTTGTTTTAAAAAATGATAATATTTGTGTAAAAAGCTTTTCACGGGCATAAATAAATAAAGTTGTGGGAATTTCCATACGTAAAAGCTGCTTTTTTATGTTTATACCGCAAAAGAGTCCCAATTGCACGGAGCAAGTGGGATTACGGTAACTCAAATAGGGATATGTTGTGAACCTGAGAGGAGTGGGAAAAGGGAAAAGAGAGGAAAGAGGAAGGTTGGTAAGTATCTGTCTATTCAGATCTGGTCACAAAATGCGGCTAAAGCCATTTCAAGCAACGTTTCCATTCTGAATGGTGGCTTTTCACCAGGGCGATACTTAGTGTATCTACCTTTGTGGAACGTGCAATTTACTATACATTATTTTGTATGAATTAAATGTGTCATGACGCATATTAATTAAACAAAAATGTATTTAAACCCGCGACTTCTGGATTCATAGTCGAGCGTCTTACCACTCAACCACGCAGGCCGTCATTATCTTTGTGAACGTTTTTGTTCGCTTGCACATCTTCCTCGATCGAGAATCTTCAATCATTTTTTTAATAATATCTGGACTTTTCGTTTACCATGTTCCAGTTCGTACATATATCCTTTTGACAATACGGTCATTTGATAACATCTGCGATATTAAAATATTTTTAATTTTAAAACTCTGAGAATATTTTGCATAAACAAAGACTTCCATTATTCAAGCCAAACACAATTTAATTTCAAATTAACGCAAAACGATGTTTTCTTTTTCTGTGAAATGTCGGGTGGGAGGGTTTCCTTCTATTTGTTCAACGTTTTATTTAATCAGCCGCCGATCTCGTACCAATTAAAATAAATTTTATTTCATAACGAGGATGCCTAAGCAATACAAATTTATTTTTTCCACGAAACCGCTGTAATTAAGGTGGGCACAATCAGGTATATTCTAATTTTGAAGTTCTTATTTGTCCGAGTCTTGCGATAGGCGGTGAATCCTCTCGGTATCACCCTGGTTAAAAATCGCTTTTCGGAATAAAAAGTTTTTTTAAGTAATCATGAAAATCTTCATACAAAAAATTAAAAGTTGAAAATTTTTTTGAAAAAATCTTTTTCGGCTACAACAATACTAATAATGTCGTATTTTTCAATCTTAGCACTCTAGCACACTAAAACCTAACGATCCGCCACGTCTGAGTGGGCTTTTACAACAAATGTGTAAATTGTAGTTGTGTTGACAAAGGTTACATTAACATTAAATAAGGTCGATATTCCTGTCCCGGTTTACAGGAACCGGTTCCAAGCTTGTCACAGGAGCCGTCGATATTATTTCTCTGAGAAACCGGTTCATTTTGTGGCAAATAAAAATTGATATTATTTGTCCGAGGAACCGGTTTTTTGTCGATTTGCTAATACTTTTCGATTTGAATATAAAAATCTCCTTCGTCGAACTTTTTTGGCACCAAGAGCCGGTTCCAAAAAGAATTGGATAACTAACCGGTTCCTCGCCGGTCACCGGTAACTGGAACCGCAGGTACCCAAATATAATATCGACCATCTCTAGATTACTATTCTTGTCTCGGTTAAAAGGAACCGGTTCCAAGTCGGTCACTGGAACCGTCGATATTTTTTCTCCGAGGAACTGGTTCTTTATTTTGGCAAATATAAAAATCGATATCCTTTGTTCGAACAACCGGTTTGTCTTTTGAGCACAATAGGTTTTTGACGGAAAGATCTTTTTGAGGAGGTACTGGTTCCACAGTTGCAGAATGCTAATTTATAATTTATAAGGAAGTTTTTTGGCACCAGGAACCGGTTCCAAAAAGAACTGCAAAAATAACCGGTTCTTCGCCGGTCACCGGTGACTGAAACTGCAGGTACACCCAATTCTAATATCGACCATCTCTAATTAATATCGTAAAACGTCTGCCGTACACTCGCTATGGAAGAATCCCCGTGCAAGCTACAAACGAAAGTGCTGCCATCTTTAATATTCAAAGATAACTCGACCCTTAAGTATAATAAGGTTTCATCTTACATGCCAATATCACGCGATAATAGGCTCTATGGAAAGCTACTTTTTAATTTATTATCGCATAACATTGCGGTGACAGATAGAACCTTGTTTGTTTTATTCATACAGTGTATATTTGTGATGTTAAAATCGTTTCTTATACTACTTTAATATTGATGTTGATGAAGAATCAGCATATTAACTGTCTTCAATATTATCTCATTCTCTTTGCGTCTAGTAAATTCTCAGTTAATTTGTTTTTGTGTATACAAATTTAGCATCTCTTTAGCTTCCATTAAACTGTTTTTATTAATATTATTTTATCCTGTTCTCTTGTTTATCAACTTGTTCTATTCTAATTACTTTGGATATTAACCAGTTGCCCGGTTTTTCATGTACATGTACTATTTTTGCTTCTTTTGTATTTTCAAATGATGACGATTACATTGAATTTCACACCGAAAAAAACAGAGTCAGACGCAGTGGGACTATGGCATCCCCCATCGGGTATATATTGTGAGGGGAAGGAGATAGGGAAGATGAAGGTCAGGAAGTACCTACCTGGCTATTCAGGTCTGGTCACCTACATTTGATTCCAAACTATGTAGTTTTACCAGAACGATACCACCAAAACGAATATCGGCTTCTCTGCAACGTGCGCCATTGTTTTATTTATTTTACATGTGAAATAACACTTTCAAATTATTTGCATCCATACAACTTTTCAATTGCATATTTTGTATTGCACTAAAAATATATGCTCATAATAACAGAGTATAACGGAAAATTATGCAAACATCCGAAAACTGTACAAAAGTTAAAATAACAAGCATTGCTCTGCTGCTAATGGATTTTGCGTAAACTTTGGCTATATAAATACTTCCGTTCAGCTTCCTCCGGGATGAAAGCATGTTATTGTTAATACGCAAATTTCCCCGCTTATGTATTTTAACACTGTACCCTTTTTAGCTTTTCTGAGTTTTTACTCTGGGAAAAAATAAAAAATTATGTATACACAGTATTTAAGTAATTTTCAGAACTTTACCATTATTAATATTTTTTATATGAGTACCGCAGAAGAGTCTCAACTGCTCCCAACCGTCTAGAGCCAGTGAGACTATGGCATCCCCAAATAGGGCATGTTGTGAGGCTGAAGTTAATGTGGAGAGGAAGGAAATTGGGAAGAGGAAGGTCGGGAAATACCTGGCTATTCAGATCTGATCACCAAACACGGCTGAAACCATTTCAAGCAACGTTTCGATTTTGAATGGTGGTCTTTCACCAGGGCAACACTTAGAGTATCTACCACTCTGGAACGTGTCGCAAATATACTTTTTATTATTTTAATATGAATTAAATGTGTTATGACACATATTTATTAAATAAAGGGAATTGGCGCAAGCCGGGTTTGAACCCGCGACCTTTAGATTCGAAGTCGAGCTTCTTACCACTCGACCATGGAGGCCGTCAAAAAGACATATGCCTAAAGAAAGCATTTTGAATTATCTTTTGATAAAGTAACGGCAATCTATTCAGATAAAATACGCTTTAAAAGTTGAAAATATGCACCGATAACCTTTTATTCTCAAAAAAGAGTGGAAAATATCTACTACAAAAAATTAAGTATTAATAATTTTACATTGTTTAACTATTTTTTATTTAATATCTGACCGGTTTCACCTTATGACGGGCATCTTCAGACTGGTACAATTTAAACTAAATCTATGGTATATATGTATACTATTAATGTCCGGAATCGACGCTTATTGGGTTTATCTCCTAGTGAACATCTGAGACTTACATTGAGGTGAGCTGACTTAGGGTTTTATTTTATTGCTGACAGAGGCAGCTTTACAATAACATTAAAAAATACCTTTGGGTAGCTTTATTACCTTCTGAGAGACGAGTTTCCTGGTGATACGTTAGATGCATCCACAAAGACTTTGAAATATTCTCTGGAAAGTGTGAAATATTCATAAAGATCTTGAAGCATTCTACGAAAACATGGAAAATATCCGCAAAGATCTCGAAATATCTTCTGAAAAGTGAAAAATATCCATGAAAATCTTGTAATATTCTACGGAAACATGGAAAATATCCGCAAAGATCTCGAAATATCCTCTGAAAAGTGAAAAATATCCATAAAAATCTTGAAACATTCTACGAAAAGATGGAAAATATCCGCAAAGATCTTAAAATATCCTCTGAAAATTGGAAAAAAATCATAAAGATCTTGAAAAATTTTACGAAAACACGGAAAATATCCACAAAGATCAAGAAATATTTTCTGAAAAGTGGAATATTTTGAAATTATCCAAAACGTAATACGCACTAATATTCTTGCAATGTCCTATTCAAAATAAGCAAAGATAAGCATTTTCAGTTCCAGTATATTTTATTTGTCTTAAAAGAAGGTAGACAGTAAACAAAAGTCAGTAGTGATATCTGGCTAGCATCTGTCTTTTGTCAGCGTAAATTAATTTGTATTCTGGAAACAATATCAGCTGATATGTCTGGGCAGTATTTGAAAATTAACATGCGTTCTAACAAACAGTTATCTGTTTATAAATACATTATGTGTAGTCATTTTTTCCAAAAGGTTATCTGGTCTATATTCGTGTCACTTTAGTAAATCCTTTTTAATGTGGGTTACAATGGTCACTTCCAGAAATAGCTTTCAGAGTCAGATACCAAGAGATGTTTGCGTACTTGAGGTGAAATATTCCAAAACTGCGCTATATAAATTGACTGTTTTTATTATTATACCTTGACGTTTGCCTTTCATCCCTGTTAATCCAGTTCCACATTCCTTGCCGTAGACTCCGAAGCAATGAATTGCTGTTTCTCAATCATCACTCTACTAATCATAAGTATCGTTCTCCTCCAATGTCCAGAATGTCGAGACTTGTTAACTCAAGCCATGGTCTTCAAAATTTTGGTAGCAGTCTAACTAATTTTTGTCATTCTTTACGACTCTACCAAAACTTTGAGTTGACCTTGGCTTTGATTTGAATGTTCTTACTTATATTTGTTTGGTCCTATTTTTGTCATTGCTACATTTAATATTATGTATGTGCTGTTCTTTCTCTGTTGCTCTTTTTTCACATTTGGGTTTTGTATTTTTTTGTAATTGGACTTTAGTCCGTTAGTTTTTAGATAAATTAGGAACTCAGTTTGCTCAAGTAAAACGGCTTAAAACATCAAAAGTTTTCAGACTTAATCTAAATAATATACCAGATGATTATTTTATGGCTGGAATTTGTATTTTTTTTAAATATACTCTCTTTTTTTACCACCTCTCCACAATGGCGACCAAATTCTTGTGAAAATACCACAAAATACATTGAAATTGATTATTGTAATAATATTGATAATCAAAATAAAACTAAATTAGTTTGCGACCGAGACACGAACTCGGGATCTCCATTCTGTCCGGAAGCGGAGCATCTATCAACTTCGTCATCTCAACAATTGATTTCACGAAGTTATTAAGACTCGCATACCTACTTTTTGAAAATAATGAATATTCTTATTATTTTTTTTAGTAAATTTGACAACTATCTTTATAATCGTGAGCAAAGCTCTATCCGAATTAATTATCATTTAACTAACTAACCATCGCACCGTTACCCCGCAGAGGTAGGCAGAGAGGATGGACCGCCATACAAACCTGTCTTGGCACACACTCCTTGCTTCACTCACATTCATTCATCGTCTCATACATTGACGGCCTCCATGGTCGAGTGGTAAGACGCTCGACTACGAATCCAAAGGTCGTGGGTTCAAACCCGGCGTGCGCCAATAACTTTTATTTGATTAATATGTGTCATAACACATTTAATTCATATGAAAATAATAAAATTATATTTGCGGCACGTTCCAGAGTGGTAGATACTCTAAGTATCGCCCTGGTGAAAGACCACCATTCAGAATCGAAAAGTTACTTGAAATGGCTTTGGCCGTGTTTGGTGACCAGATCTGAATAGCCAGGTACATCCCAACCTTTCTCTTCGCAATCCCCTTCCCCTCTCCACTACCATCAGCCTCACAACATACCCTATTTGGGGATGCCATAGTCTCACTGGCTCTAGACGGTTGGGAGCAGTTGAGACTCTTGTGCGGTATTCATATAAATTTTTTTTTTTTTAAATACATACTCTTCTGTTATTCCTACTCTTGACATTGCCCGAATCAATTATTTGATTCACTTGATCGTGCCATGTCTTTCTCGGGCGTCCCTGACTTCTTCTTCCATTCACTTTCTCCTCATACATTCTTCTCACACTTTTTTCTTCGTTCATCTACTCTACATGCCCAAACCATATAAGCGTCGTTTTCTTAATCATATGCATTACGTTTTCATCAGCCTTGCAATCTTTCCGGATATTATACATTTTTAACACGGTCATACATGGTTTGACCGCGCATATGCCTCAGAGATCTCATTTCTACAGCATTCAGTGTAGGTACTTTCATCCTTCCTCTGCCAGCTTCATGCCTCACTGCTTTAAAGCTTTAATCTTGGCTTTTATATTACTTTTACAAGAATTTAGTCGCTAGTGTGGAAGGATGTTTAACGCCAAAATATATTTCGATTCCGTCTTGATTACTAATGATATCCAACTGGATTGTTAATAATAAAGGTCAGCACTCAAAAATGCCACTAAACGTTACTTTCTAGCATTCTAATGCAAGCAATCCTACAAATGAAGTTTCTCAAAAATGTCTTTGGGTAGTTAGAAAAATATCTGAAGTTTCCAATGAATAAAATTTTACAGCTGTAATTCTTTAAATTCTATGACAAACTTACTAAAATGTCAGTAAAAAGTGCAGTTTTGAAACCAAAAAAGGCATTTTTTAACGTTTTACCTAAAATTCTAGTATGCTTTTCATAAAGAATTTAAAAGATAACTGTTTAATAATTGTATTCATTGGAAACCTCAGACATTGTTCCAACTACCCATATATAATTAACAGATGAATTATTTGTAGTATTGCTTGTACTAGAAAGCCGAAAAGTGTTTATTTTTGGGTTCTGACCCTGCAATATGCATTGTTAATATTCATAATAATATGGCACCTAATTACACACTCGTTAATAAACATCATTTTACGTTATTGATTAGAGGTTTGGTAGTTGCAATTTATTATATATGAGCAGGCAACATATATTGAATACGTGCACATTATGCAAGTGCACATTTTCTCATTAGTAAGTACATATTTTCACTGGAGAGCTCATTCCACGTAAATTTTATGCCAACTCCCAAACTAGTAACGAGTAACTGATATAGCACGAGCTGTGCACTGCTTTTTTTAAATGTGAATTTCTCACTGCTCCCAACCGTTTGCAGTCCGCAACAGAATTTGTAATAATTAATATAATTTGATATTTTCACCATCTATGCGGTTTTTTCACCTTCAGAGTGGTAGATGCTCTCAGCATTGACCCGATGAAAGACCACCATTCAGAATTGAAACGTTGCTAAATGGCTTTAGCCATATTTTTTATAGTGAAAACCGCACAAGAGTCCCAACTGCTCCCAGCCGTCTAGAGCCAGTGAGAATATGGCATTCCCGATTGGGGTATATTGTTTAACTTAAGATAGTGTGGGAAGGGTAAAGAGTTGAGAAAGATAAAGGTCGGGAAGTATCTGGTTATTAAAATCTGGTAACAATATTTTGCACTACTCTTGGATACCTTCTGGAATAAAACTTTTATTATTATTATATAGCTATTGACGGCGTCCATGGTCGAGTGGTAAGACGCTCGACTGCGAATCCAAAGGTCGCGGGTTCAAACCCGGCGTGCGCAAATAACTTTTATGTAATTAATATGTGTCATAACACATTTAATTCACATAAAATAATACATAGTATTGGCAGCACGTTCCAGAGTCCTGGTAGATTGAGAAGATTGGGGATGGTCGAAAAGTACCTGGGTATTCAGATCTGGTCAACAAACACGGCTCAAGCCATTTCAAGCAACCTTTCGATTCTGAATGGCGGTCTTTCATCAGGGCAATGCTGAGAGCATCTACTAATCTGAAGGTGGAAAAACCGCATATATGGTGAAAATTTAAAATAATATTCATTATCACAAATTCTGTTACTTCGAGTTAAAATCAGGAAAGTAAAACGATTATGGAAAAGCTAAGAACTCAAAAATTCATCAAAATGACACTTAGCATTGTCTTTTGATCGATGTGAAGCCTAACTTTCACAAAAGAGACATAATGGAAATGAAAGAAATAATGTAAATGAATTTTAATTATTCAGAAATATGTATTATTCAGTCTTTGTAAAGAAAAGTAATTTAAAAAAATGGTGTTATTAAATCGTTAAAAGATAAGTAATTACTTTTAACAAACAACCCTTTTTATTATTCAATCTACGCTTTGTATTTATTCGTTAGTTAATTTAAGTATTTCCGAATTCAGAGGACATTGTTTGAGTATCAATAATTCCATCAAACTTCCGATAGGGGGTAAAATATTTATGAAACAATTAATTTATTTGTTTTTTGTTACTACTGTATTTTTGTTTTACAGTGAATACCGCACAGAGTCCCAACTGCTCCCAACCGTCTAGAGCCAGCGAGACTATGGTATCCCCAATCGGGGTATGTTGTGAGGCTATTGGTAGTAGGAGGGAGAAGATGGGTATGAGGGTGTTTAGGAAGTACCTTGCAATTCAGATTTGGTCACCAAACACGGCTAAAGCCATTTCAAGCCACCTTTCGATTTTGAATGGTGGTTTTTCATCAGGGCGATTTTTAAGAATATCTACCACTCTAGAACGTGCCGCAAATATACTTTAATATATATTATTATAATTGAATTAAATGTGTTATCGCCCCGGTTAAAGACCACCATTTAGAACCTAAGCGTTGCTTGAAATGGCTTAAGCCGTGTTTAGTGACCAGATCTGAATAGCCAGGTACTTTCCAAGCTTGCTCTTCCCCATTTCCTTCCCCTCTCCACTACCTTCAGCCTCACTACATACCCCAATTGGGGATGCCATAGTCTTACTAGCTCTAGACAGTTGAGAACAGTTGGGACTCTTGTGTGGTATTCACTATAATTTATTTATTTTTAAAAATATATTTAACATGAATAGATTTTTCGCTTTATAGTTATGATTAATTTTTTTATAGTTTCAAAGTTTATTTTGTAGAACCTTATTTTAATTTTTAGGTCTTAATTTTATTTAAACAATAGTTGTTATTATTTTTAATTTTTTTAAAATAATTTTTAGACAAAAGTTCTGCTAGTTAATTATTTTTACGCGTGACAGCTGTTTCGCCCTCTGAGGGCATTATCACACTGTGGAGAAGCCACATACAGACGGACCATTTATATCATATTTAATTTTATTATTATTTTTAACTACCAATGTCCCCATTAAGTTTAAGTGTAACCTAAAACAAAAACAAAAAGTTTTGATTAATTTATCCTTGTCTATGAAAAATCAAATAGCGTAGCCAGGTCCTAGAGCCGGAAGCTTTTTACTATCTCTAGTCTTCCGGTTTCATTCTAGTTCCGCCACGTTGTAATTATTCTTAAGGCATCTAGCAGAAACATGTACGTGGTCCCCCCTGCTTCCCAGTCCCCTTCCCACCCCTAGCTGCGATTTTCCGGCCTTTGTTGCCCTGAATATTGTAAAGTAATTGCCGCCGTACATCATATAAATTGCTTACGGCATACAAAGTACAATAAGACTGGCCGCCAGCTAATATTGTTGTCTGTGCTTTAAATGCCTAGGAATATTGCCTAGCATTTTAAAATTATACGGAGGTAATTTTAAAACCGATTTTAGATTTATTGCTGGATTTGAATTCTTTACAGTAATTTTCTGTTTATTATATTTGCAATGTTTTATTTAGCCAATTCTTTATGGCGTGAGGTAAAATAATACAGTTCTACCCTTGGAGGACATGAAGAAGTACCTTTGCAAACAGTGTAGTCAGGACGGTTGACTTTATACTGACTCGATAGAAAGAGACAAAGATATGTTAAATATTGGATAGCCTTTAAGTACCGCCCACATGGAATTCAGACATTTTGACTAAACATATTTGAACACGTTAAACAAAACCATAACAATACACCTTTAAAATAATTTGTAATGTCAAAATATCACACAAACACTATTAACAGAATGTTTGCCAAAATAATAATGGAAGCTTTTTGTTGATTTTATGTCTTTCTATCATTAAAAATGTGAAAACTCTAAAGTTTGGTCAAAAATATTTAAAACTATTAAAATACCTCTGAAAAGTGATGTTTCATAATCTTTGTTTGGTCTTATTTGAACATTCACGCATAGCACATATCACAATCATGTTTGATTTATTTGTATAACCATTGCAAAAAATGTAATCAACACAAATATAGAAAATAACCTCGAAATCCGTTGATGTGAGTTATGTGACTCCATGATGTGAAGTTAGCGCGGACGAAGAACATCCTTACATACTTAGAAGTGCTGCAATATACTGTGACGACCTTTCTTGTCTCTTTCTCTCTCATGGTATACGACTTGAAAACCAGGAGAAAGTGATTTATCGCAAATTTGTATAGGTTGGGTAAAAATATTTAGCTCTCTCTCCATATATATTCTTACTCCAAGGTTCTACCACTATTTCTAACCTAGTTTTTTTATTTTATTTAAGAAGAAAACACTGATACCGACAGTGATTCGTAAAAAATATTTACATTAACTCGAGAATTCACCTGCATCCCTTCTATTTCTCACGTATTAACTTAAGTACTAGATAAATAAATCTTTGCAAAGATTTTTAGACAAAAATAAATTAAAGATTGGGTTACTCAGATTTTTTTTTTAAAGTGCAGTTTCTCAACGAAGTAGCAGCTGATAAATAACCTGTATAAATATATTTTAGAAGAATTTAAAGGGAAGATTTAATTTAAAATAGTGTCACATAAAGAAATGATGGAAAACGAACACAATGTTTAAACAAAGTATGACAAAGTTTTCTTTATATGAAAACAGCCATCAATTTTCTACGAAAAGTACTGCATGTACCAAATAATATGTAATAATCTATTAAATTTTGATTAAATTGTTTAAAGTATACCATCCTACATGCAAACGAAACCTGCTTGTAATATAAAATATGTAAAATATTCATGTACTGCTAGCCAAGAAAAATATGAGTTTTTTTAATCCACCCATTTTAGATATAGAATAATGTCAGCTAAAATAAATTACTAAAGGCTGATATGAGCGTAATGGATAGGATTAAGAAAGGGACGCTTAGATGGTTTGGGCATGTAGAGCGAATGAACGAAGAAAGGAGTGTGAAAAGAATATATGATGCGAAAGTGAATGGAAGAAGAAGTCGAGGACGCCCGAGAAAGACATGGCACGATCAAGTAAATCAAATACTTGAATCGGGTCGTGTGAAGAGTCAGAATAACAGAAGAGTATGTATGAGACGATGTATGAATGTAAATGAAGCAAGAAGTGTGTGCCAAGACAGAGTTGTATGGCGGTCCGTCCTCTCTGCCTACCCTTGCGGGGAAACGGCGTGATGGTTAGTTAGTTAGTTAGTTAGTTAAAATAAATTACAGGTAGGTACTTTATTAGTATGTATAAAACTGTATGTTCTCCTAAATAAAATAAATATAAAAATTAGGTAGATCTACAGTTTCTCGTGTCTAGGATGAACCAAGTATGTATGCAAAATGAGTTGATGATGAATGTAAGTAAGTCCAAAGTGATGGTGTTTGAAAGAGAGAGTACGAGAACAGCGTGCAATATAGTTGTGAATGATGAATACTTGGAGCAAGTGGATGAGTTTGTGTATTTAGGAAGTATGTTTACAAGAGACGGGAAGGCTGATAAGGATATTGAAAGAAGGGTGAATGCAGCAAACTCCATTAATGGAGGACTGAACGCTGTTGGGGAAAATAAGAAATTGTCCAAAGAAGCGAAGCTAGCAGTCCACAATGGAGTGCTTATACCAACCCTGATGTATGGCAGTGAGGCATGGAACTAGCAGAGGAAGGATGAAAGTAGACTGAATGCTGTGGAAATGAGATCTTTGAGACGGATGTGCGGTAAAACCATGTATGACCGTATTACAAATATGGATATCCGGAAAGAATGCAAGGCAAATATGAGCGTAATGGATAGGATCAAGAAAGGGACGCTTAGATGGTTTGGGCATGTAGAGCGAATGAACGAAGAAAGGAGTGTGAAAAGAATATATGATGCGAAAGTGAATGGAAGAAGAAGTCGAGTCGAGAAGCCCGAGAAAGACATGGCACGATCAAGTAAATCAAATACTTGAATCGGGTCATGTGAAGAGTCAGAATAACAGAAGAGTATGTATGAGACGATGTATGAATGTAAATGAAGCAAGAAGTGTGTGCCAAGACAGAGTTGTATGGCGGTCCGTCCTCTCTGTCTACCCCTGCGGGGAAACGGCGTGATGGTTAGTTAGTTAGTTTTTTTTTAGGTATGTAGATATTTGAAAATATTATTTTCATATTTGATAATTACAATTAATATCAGTTCTTAATTGGAAAAATTTACACTCGTACGATTGTAGAAAAAATATCTACTTTTAACGTTTCAATGCATACAGCTGAATGCTCCGATTAAGCATATCCCTCTTTTTCATAAACGAATCGTGTAACAATAACAAAGGTTATTAAATAAAAGCTTGCTACTTTTAACTCTGGAAAATAACCTGAAATATATATATTTTTTTAAACTCTCACTACCATCGTTATTAGCAAAAATTGTCGCGTGTGCAATGATGGTGGACTTATCTAGCAGAGGAATTGAAACCACGACACCCGGGCAGGAACCCGACGCATTTGTATTCTCAACTACTAACCGGTAACGAAAATATCTTCCATCATTTAAATTTTCCGTAGTTGAGTCGACACTCTCCTTACCTTAAAAAACTTACTGCTAAACATTTTCAAACGTTTTCCACTCGAGCAAAGCATAATCAGATTCACCACTTTTTCCCGCTTTTCTAAATGTTCCAGTCGCTTCAAGCGCCAAGTCTGAAATGCCAATTCTGAAGTCCTAACTCCCAAGTATGTAACACAATTACCAGCGCCATATCCCGTCGGTCGGATCTTATGACGTCACGCCAACTAACGTACGTCGCGTCGAATACCTGCCTGCCTCACGTGAAAGTACGACGTGAATCCAGACCGTTAACTTTACGGCGTGAGCTTCCCTCAACGAGGTCCATTCTCCATCATATGGCGGATGCAAGAGATGTGTTCCATAACTGAGAGATATATGAAAAGCGAAGACTGCATCTCTAGCAACTAAATTATTTATTTATTTAATTGTATACGCTCTAGTAAGCTTTTACGTATAAAGGTACATTTAACAGTGATACAAGTGTAAATTATTTGCTCGTACGAAAATAATGGGTCGTAAACATAAGTATTTTATACATTGTACTTGTTTGGTTACATTTAATTAATATTGGATCTAAGGGTTGACTGTCGCGAATTGGAATCTTCAGGAACACACGGTTCCGGTAAATAAGCCGAAGCCATTCCGTTAATTGATTTAAAACCACCCAGCAAAGTTAAAACTGGATTCTTTCCGAACAGTTTAGCCAGTGAAGATTTTTGAGGTGCTCTGAAATATAGGAATATTTCAATAGCTTTTGCGGTATTTACATAAAAAAGTTATATAAAAAATGCCTGTAAAGTAAATAATTTCCATTTTCGGCCTTGATTTCCACAATAATATATGTATCGGGTATTGAGATAGATGTTCTTAAGATGTATAACATCTTAAGAACCTTCATTGACCTAAATTTCAAACAATGCTGGATGATTTTTAAGGCGAAACATGACATGGCCTTAATTGTTGGAACTGTTAATTTTAAGCGATACTAATACGAGACAAGCAACTCTTCGCTCAGCATCTTCAACAGCCATAGGTAGACTCACAGTACCTAAACGCTATCTCAACACCAATTTAGGAGACCGAGCTTTTGCCGTAGCAGGCCCCACAGCTTGAAATAACCTCCCTTCACATTTGGAAAAGATCGACAGCTCAACTGAGCTCAGAGCAAAACTAAAGACTCACCTTTTTAAATTATCACACGCACAATAACGTCAATTTGCTTCACTAGAGTTTTGATCACTCAGTCCGAGTGCTATACTTAGTTTACTATTGCTTATTCCGTTTTGTTCTACCCTAGGCTTGCACGGGCTTGTCACTAGTTATGAGTATTAGGCATAAGTTAATATTAAGTCTTCGTTTTAATACTATATTAATTATTTTTTAAAGCGCCCTTGAGGTGATATTTCCGTCACGAAAACGGCGCTATATAAATCAGCCAATTATTATCATGTGTATTTAAAGCTTGTAAACAGCTGGCGTAATCGGTTAATTCTTCGGATTTAACGTTAAGAGACTTCATAATCTTTCAGGAAAATACGTAATCCTTAACAATGCGGCGTGACAGATTTGCCAATAAGGACCCAACTCGGCAGGATCACTGCTCATGAATAGGAATCCTTCGCGGGTTGGTATTCATTAGCCTTGACTTTTCAGCGTTATTTTATTTGGCATGATTTTCGCAAAAACACCGAATCATTACGAGGTGGTCTAATACTCGCAGTTTGATCTGGTGACCTTCTTAGCGTTACGTTCTACGCTTTTTAATACAGAATCCCGATACGAGAGGAGAGGATGCGAGAAGAGAATACAAGTAGAAAGGAGACGATTAAATTTAGATTATGGATTATTTTTTGAATACCGCACAAGAGTCACAACTGCTCCCAACCGTCTGGAGTGAACTATGGCATCCCCAATTGGGGCAAGTTGTGGGGTTGAAATTAGGGGACGGGGGGAAGAGATGGAGAAGAAATGTCCTCCACAATACAGGTGAACTCCTAGCGCGTAGGACAATGTACATTATTTTGTAAGTATATAAAAAAAGAGGATGGTTGGGTTAGGTTAAAATCTTAGAGGCTAAATCTATTTTAGGTCACGTTTCGATTCTAAATGGTGGTCTTTCACCAGGGCGATACTTAGATCATCTAGCACTCTGGGACGCGCCGTAAATATTGGTACTATAAATTATTTTATATGTATTAAGTGTTAAATAACACATGCTATATTTTTTGTGATGCTAAGGCTAAGCGAAACCGGTCGGTCACAAAAATTAAAATTAAATATGTGGTCTTTCACAAAGTTTTCACTTAATTTTTATTACATATCAATTAAATAAAATATATTTGCGCACGTCGGGAATCGAAACTGCGACCTCTGGATTCGTATTTGAGCGTCTTAACCACTCGATGACGGAGACAAAAATGTTGACTTGAATTTTTTTATTATTGTGTTTCTAAAATAAATATTATTCCATAAAATATCTACATCATTAGGCGCCATGTTAGAAACCGATCAACTTCGAACAGATATTATTGTGATTGATTTTTAAAGTAATACACCGTGTTGCACTTTTTATTTATTTATTTAAATACGCCCTCATGGGCTTTTACATAACATAGAAATAAAATAAAATGACAGTGACATAAAAAATAACAATGACATAAAAAATAACAATGCACCCAAAAACATGATGAAATTGATAGAAAATTAACACTAGTATTTTAGAAAGAGTGTTGCGTCGTTATCTTGAGCCATTAACACCCAAGAAGATATGTTCTATGTTTAGAATAACATTCAAAGATTCAACATGTTATAATAGGAAATAACGAAAGTATTTAATTAATCGCATGGGAATATGTTGCTAACGTCACGCTTCTGCGCTCGGGTTTCTTAACCTGAGTTCTGAATTTCTGTATTCAGGGGTGCCAATTCGGCAGCCTGGGCATTTTGCACGGCCTTATGCGCGTCGTGTCACAGTTACAATCCGACGGGCCTACTGGCCAGACGTCTCCAGCTGAGGAATATCTCGTGACTCCACATTGGTTCCGTATTGCATAACATTTTTGTATCATATTGTCATTCCTTTTGAACCGTATTAGTTTGCTAACTATCCAATATAACGTTACAGTTACAATCCGACGGGCCTACTGGCCAGACGTCTCCAGCTGAGGAATATCTCGTGACTCCACATTGGTTCCGTATTGCATAACATTTTTGTATCATATTGTCACTCCTTTTGAACCGTATTGATTTGCTAACTATTTAATTTAGCGTGATACTCACCATCCAACTGGCCTACGATCCAGACACCTCCAGCTGAGGAATATCTCGTGACTCCACACTGGTTCTGTATTGCATAATATGTTGTTTCGTGTCGTCACTCTTTCTACGACTACCTTACTTTTCAGCCGCGCACATACAACGCCATCTTCTTGAAATTGCTATTTCACCATAGGTGGTAAATGCGGAATTGACTCTGACCAGCGACGGGGAGCGCGGGCAGTTTGGCCGAGCCAACTGACCCGCGTCAGGACTACCACGTCCCGAAAGCCGAGTATACTTTGCTCGCACGATGCTAGCACGCTACGTGCACTACCCACCATATATTTCTTGCTCGTGGCTACGAGCTCAAGAACCATTACCCGTAGCGATGGGGAGCGCGGGCAGTTTGGCCGAGCCAACTGACCCGCGTCAGGACTACCACGTCCCGGAAGCCGGGCACTTAGCTCGCATTGACGTCTTTGAACCAACGTTTTGATGGTCCTAGACACTTGCATATTCTTCAATATTGTATTATTCTTCATTAAGTTAGTTTATTAATAAATTGGGTTTTTTATGCCGAAAGGCTTTTTCCCATATTATGGTGTTTTCATTTAAATGGACCAGCAATAACCTTTTCATTTTTTAGCTTCAGAATACACAAAATCGGGAGAACGATTTACCCCTGAATCTTATTCTCCTCCGTACGACATTTATGTACTCTGACTGCAGACATAATACGTCGTACGCATACTACTCAACAAAGAGGTATGCTATTATAGCCTTCTTGTAACTAGATTCAGTGCAGTTGAATATATCTACTATTTCAGCGATAGAATTACTCACTGCATGCAATCTAGGTACAAGCGAGTATTTAAATGACTCAGTCCTGATATCGTTGTTACAATTAAAAAGAATTTTGGATCGAGTGGATCTGTTAGGTACATAGAAGGTAATTAAGCTAAGTAAATCAGGGCTGTCTATAATACCATTAACAATTTTTAAAATAAAAGTCAAGTCGGAAACAAGCCTCCTGTCTGAAAGTGTTAGTTATTTTAATTATTTCATTAAATAATTATAATTTATGGTTTCAATAGGTAGACCGAGTTTGTAGTTAATGTATCTTAGAAATTTATGTTGCAATTTTTCAATGGAATCAGAGTGGATTTTAAAGTGAGGGGACCAGACAGAAGAATTATATTCGACTTGACTTCGAACCAGTGAAGAGTACAGGATTTTTAATGTAGAAATATTTTTCCCCATTGATCCGACGTTTCAGGCAGCCTAGCAGTGTCCATCATCAAGGCAGATGTGATGAAAGAAACACACACACATATCTTGAAAAATATTGGAAATGATACTAACATTTTAGTGTTTCACGTTGCATTGCTGACACCGCGCGTCACGCGTTGACAGACATGTGACCGGTATGCGCACAACGCGCCACGCGCGTTCTGCCACCTCTTCGCTTTAAACCGATCTAAACAGACGCAGAATTAATATTGATTGATTATTATTTGACTTTTATTTTAAAAATTGTTAATGGTATTATAGACAACCCTGATTTACTTAGCTTAATTACCTTCCATGTATCTAACAGAACCACTCGATCCAAAATTATTTTTAAATGTAACAATAATATCAGGACTGAGTCATTTAGATACTCGCTTGTACCTAGATTGCATACAGTGGGTAATTCTCTCGCTGAAATAGTAGATATATTCATTGGAGCGCGTAAGTCTCTATGTTCCTGATGACTATCTAAGACAGCGTCTTCATAGATTATTCTATCTTCCTGCCTGTAGGACCAACCTGCCAATGGTTCTGCCAGTGAGGAGAAGTATTTTGCTCCTGAACAAAATCTCTTCCGATATCGACTTATTTCATGTCAGTGAGGAGAGATTCAGAAGTGAAATCCTATTGATTCTTGAAAGAGTTTCTCCTCATTGACCTGATCATCACCACTGCCTGAAATTTTATTTTTTTGAAATTTTATTTTTCTTGTGTATCTGTACTATAATTTGTACTTATTTTGTAAAAAAATTAATTTATTTCTTATATGCATTAAATTCAAAAAGTTTGTCATGTATAAGAAATTTAATAAAAATATATTATTATTATTAACTAACAAGAAGTTACAAGAAGGCTATATTAGCATACCTCTTTAAAAAATATTACTGTTAATTTATTGCATTATAGTATTTATATTAACTTACTTATGTTTTTGGGTGCTAATCATTTACTCTATGTTATTTTATGTCACTATTATTTTATGTTATATATTACACTGTTATGTAAAAGCCCATAAGGGCGTATATAATTCAATAAATAAATGTGTACGAATTTTAGTTAGCAATGAAGTGTTAATAAAGAGACTCATATTAAAAATATGACATGTTACTATATTTCAGGCTTTTAATTATGTATCGCCTTTATATTACGTATCATGTTGGCGTTTCATTAATTTTAGAAAATTCATCAAAAGACTAACGAAGTGGGCGAACAGTTTATTCAAAGTTTTTTTAGTGTCCCGAAGTTGAAACAATATTACAACTTGTCTCGAACAACTGTCGAAATTCAAAGAATTAATGGGAGTACGGCACGAATTCATCATGATTCATAAAAGCTTTGGGAAATAGTTTATTTCGGTAGACGGCTGTCGTGAGTCCTTTAAGGCTTCAATGTGTCCTAGTCACGATAGTGTTCGTTATACGTGATACAGGATTTTACATTTAACTTTTTTATGGGGAAATAGTTTTTAAACTTTGCGCAACGGTGAGTAACCATTTATGAAAGGTTTTCATTATTCTGGAAAATATATTTTTATAAAGAGTCAGCTTCGTAAAATGAACACTTTTCGGCTTTCCAATACAAGCAATACTACACATGATTTATCTGTTAATTCCATACGGGTAGTTAGGCAAATTTCTAAGATTTTAAGTGAATACAATTACTAAACAGTAATCTTTTAAATTATTTATGTTATTCATACTGACATTTTAGGTAAAATGTTCTAAAATGGCGGCGCTGGTTTTCAAATTTCACCTTTTACTGACATTTCAGTATATTTTCATAGAATTTAAAATATAACAGCTTAAATTTTTTATTCACTGGAAACTTTAGACATTTTCCTAACACGTAGAATTTAAATATAAGTCATGTGCAGTATTGCTTGTATTAGAATGCTACAAAGTAACGTTTAGCACTATTTTGGGTGTTGAGCCTTAAGGCGAGACATTTCTGACTTCGAAATTCGGTAGTTGCTACTACCTGCGCCAGTTGCAACGTGGTTGAAATTGCTTCATCGCGCGAAACAAAAATATAATAAAATTAAAATGAAGAAAAATGTCTGATTGCTTGAAGCTTGGGGCCAAATTTTAGAATGTTTTTCGGTCAGAATCCAAATAACTAAATTTGCTGCGTTAGGTATATGATACCCTCGGGAGGAAATAAAGCACCTCAAATTATACTAATATGATTGACCTACTTATAATTGTTACGTGGTTCAATTCTTCTGCTAGCTAAGTCCTCCATCATTTCACAAACAACATATTCCGTTTATTATGATGGTACTAGGAGTTTTTTTTTTAAATATCGTCAAGTTATTCGTAACCCGGTAAATGTATTTATATAAATAAATTTATTTTCTTATATATTATTGGATTGTGTGATAAAAATGTATATGTCACAGATTTACAAGGTAATATATTACAAGAGATGTTAGTTGGAGACTTCAAGTAAGAATATATATGGAGAGAGAGCTAAATATTTTTACCCAACCTATTCAAATTTACTATAAATCACTTTCTCCGGGTTTTAACGTCGTAAACCGTGAGAGAGGAAGAGACAAGACAAGTCGTCACATAATATCGCACCACTTTTAGGTGTGTAAGCATGTTTTCCGTCTCCCGCGTCTCTGAAGACTCCGCCCACTACGTTTTGTAATGCGACATAACTCAACGGTTATTGAGGTTATATCCTATATTTTTGTTGATAACAATACTGTGAAAAAGTGGTTATACAAATAAATGCGAAATTATGTCAACAAATGCTATGAATGGATGTAAAAACACCTTCAATTTTCAATCTACCTTTATCTCTAGGCATATTCAATCCTATTTTTTATTTTTCTGTATTAACCTTTACCTAGATCATAAAACATCCAAAAACATTTTAAATGTACTTTGTGCACAACATCTATACTCTATAAAAATAATATCTCTAAAATGTATCCTCCAGTTAAAAACTTTATTCTTATATTTATCGAATTTCATCTTTTTTTTCTTTTCCCTTTTTTTTATTACTTTTTACTTTTGTGCACAACCTAAACAATATTAATAAAATGCAACCTCAATTTAATAACTTTGTTGTATTTTTCATTTAATGTCATCTTTCATTTCTTTTCTTCTTTTTCCTTTTTATTCTATTTTTATTAATGTTTAACATTTAAAATTATATAATTTATGTACTCTACGTATGTCTCGACACAGGAATATCCTAGTGAGATAGACATGGACTAAACCCATGTTCTTTTCAAATATTTTAACAATAATAAATAATTTTTTTAAAAGGTGTGTTCATGAAAACCCTAGCCACGCCCGAGTCAAGAAAAAATCAGCAATCCTGACTACACTGTTTCGCGAAGCTATCTCCTTGGATATTATTACTCTGAGGTTGGAGTAAAACGTTTGAGACTGATTCTTCGATGGCCACAATTTATTTATGTCGATGTTGCAATTGACTTTAATGCCAAATTGTAACATGCAATAATAAATAAGCATTATATTATAATATCGGTTAGTTTGCTACCCCATATAACAAACAGTTTTAAAACCATGATGACTTATGTGTACGTGCTTCTCATCGGTATTTTTTTTTTCTTTTTTTAAGGACAATTATTCCCTGGTCACGAATAACCTGACAATATTTGAAAAACTTCGACTGCCATCATAATAAGCGTAAAATGTTATTCGTGCCAAGTTAGAGGGCTGAGCTAGAAGAAAAATTGAACTCACGATCCCTGGCTAGGAACCCAATACTCTTATCCACTCAGTTAATTTATTTTCTTATTTTTTAATAGTGAATACCGCACAAGAGTCCCCACTACACCCAACTGTCTAGGGCCAGTGAGACTATGGCGTCCCCAACTGAGGTATGTTGTGAGGCTGAAGGTAGTAGGGCTAGAAATGAGATGGGGAAGAGGAAGGTCGGGAAGTACCTAGCTATTCAGATTTGATCTGGTCACCAAACACGGCTAAAGAGTGGTCTTTTACCAGGGCGATACTTAGAGTATCTACCACACTGGAACGTGCCGCAAATATTCTTTTTATTATTTTTATATGAATAAATGTGTTATGACACATATTGATTAAATAAAAGTTATTAGCCCACGTCGGGTTTGAACCCGCGACCTTTGGATTTGTAGTCGAGCGTCTTACCACTCGACCACGGAGGCCGTCAAAGTGAGTTTTGTGTTCGAATCAAATTTCGTGCGATAACCATACCATTTTTTCATGTAAATACCGAGAGACGGCCTCTGTGGTCAGTGGCAAGACGCTCGACTAAGAATCCAGAGGCCGCGGGTTCAAACCCGGCGTGCACAAAAAACTTTTATTCAATTAATATATTTCATTGTATGATTAATTCATATAAAATTAAATACAGTACATTTGCGGCACATTCCAGAGTGGTAGATACTCTGATCACCCTGGTGAAAGACCACCATTCAGAATCGAAACGTTGCTTGAAATGGCTTTAACCGTGTTTGGTGACCAGATCTGAATAGCCAGAAACTTGACAACTTTTCTCTTCCCCATCTCATTCCTCTCCTCACTACCTTCAGTCTCACAACATATCCCAATTGGGGATGCCATAGTTGCACTTGCTCTAGACAGTTGGGACAATTGTGTGGTATTCATTGTATTTTTTTTTCCAAAATGTAATATTTGAGTCTCAAAGGGATATGTTGAGGGGCTGACAGCAGGGAGAAGAAGGTAAAAAAGTAGCTAGATTTTTAGATCACGTTATTTTACAAGGATAAAGGCATTTCAAGATACTTATAACACTACACCAGTCTCATATTTGCTTATTTCAGTCCTGTTACATTCGGGACACCCTTCATTCTTATTTTTGGTGTAATTAATTTCACTCCTTTGTCACTGTCTTTCGCCTTTTTACTCCACCGGCCGACCTCATTAATAAAGGAACTCGACCTCTAAAAGGCTGTTTACCGAATTCGACAGTTTCCGACTCATTTCTCCCCTGCGAATTTGAAAACTGAAAATAACATCGCGATCATTTTCACCCAGTTGATTCTAATACCCCTTTTCGCATTTTTTAAATAAAATTCGGTGATCAATATAAAGAAGCGAGGGTAGCTGTCCAGGATGTAGTTTCTATACCTCCAAAAAAAAAAAACGAAACTCTAGTTCCAGTGATTTTTTACATTTTTTTGTAGTGAATACTGCACAAAATTCCCAACTGTCTAGAGCCAATGAGACTATTGCATCTCCAATTGAGATATATTGTGAGGCTGAAGGTAGTGGGGAGGGGAAGGGTATGGGGAAGAGGAAGGTAGGTAAGTACCTGGCTATTCGGATCTGATCACAAACGGCTAGAGCCATTTCAATCAAGCAACGTTTCGATTCTGAATGGTGGTCGTTCACCAGGGCGATACTTAGAGTATCTTAATAACCACCTCTTAGAATAAAAACGCTGTTGAAATGGCTTTGTCTGTGTTTGGTGATTAGATCTGTATAGCCAGGTACTTTTCAATATTTCTCTTTCCAATCTTCTTCTCTCTCTCACTCACTTCAGGCCCACAACATACCCCAATTGGGGATGCCATAGTCCCACTGGATCCGAACTGTTTAGACTCTTGTGCAGTATTCACAAAAATTTAGTTTTTAAAACAACGTATCGTTTTCGAATAGTGTGTTAGGGGAGGAAATGACGCGTACGTGAATGAATGAAACTGTCAGAAATTTTCAGAAACACCCCAAGAAGATGTACCACGATCAATAGAATCATATCCTTGAGTAAGGTCATGTCAAGAGTCAATTTAAATATTTCAGTTTTTTTATTTTTTTTATTGTTTTTATTTTGTTGTCTTGCTTATTTATATGGTTTCTTAATTGGTATTTATTTGGCAAATATGAAATATAATTTCCTGTATGTATTCAATTAATAATAGTTTGTTCTTCAAAATTATTATTGTTTTTAATAATTTAACAGAAGGGTATCTATGAGGCAATTTATGAATGTAAATAAAGCGACGAGCGTGTTCCAAAGTTTTTGTTTTGGGGAGTTCCATCTTCTCCGCCTACCCCTGCGAGAAAATGTTTTTTTATTTTATTTTTTATTTATTTATTAATTTTTTGTTTCTTACGTTATTTTTTTACATTACCTACCTCACTAGGTCATAAGAACCTGTTCTGAGGTAAGTGACAGTGAGTACAAAATTCTTTAACAATAATCACAAATCTGTTTACCTGAATCGAAAGCTCTCGAACGGTGAGGTCTGGCACCGATAAATTTGCCCAGCGTCTAGATCTTCAATATCGACTCAACCATTCAGAGTGGTAGATGCTCTTAGTATCCCCCTGGTGAAAGACCACCATTCAGAATCAAAACGTTGCTTGAAATGGCTTTAGTCATGTTTGGTGACTAGATTTGAATAGACAGGCACTTTCTAACCTTCTTCCTCCTCATCTTATTCCCCTCCCCACTATCTTCAGCCTCACAACACACCCCAATTGGGGATGCCATAGCCTCACCGGCTCTAGACGGTTGAGAGCAGTTGGGACTCTGGTGTAGACCACTGTAAAAAAAATTGGCTTGAAACGTTATTTCCATCATGAGTTATGGAGCTTCAAAATTTCATTTTACTCCGATAATTATTTTTTTTGCCACTACCCTCCTGTTAACATTCTCATCATTATTTTTAAAACAATAACTAAAAAAAAAACGAAATAACCACTACGCCGTTTCCTCGCAGGGGTAGGCAGAGAGCACGGACCGCCATATAACTCTATCTTTTTTTTAAACACGTCATAAAAAAAAACCATAATGGAGTGAGAAAGGGTGATAAAAACGCTCTCCCGGAAATTAGCAAATCCAGGGTTCAATATCCGGCCACTATGCAGATATTTCTGTCCATTTTTCAATTAGCCCTTTTAATGGCGCCACGGTCTTCATCCCCAACAAGTTCTAAAGCCTTTGGAATGACTTCAATCGTAGCCGTTACTATTTTATTAGAGAGTTGATTAAAGTCACCCCCCTTTGCCGCCTGGCGTCCCGACGTCCCGGTGTCTCGTCCCAGGCGCCGTTTTTATGATGTTGTTCTGAAAGGTTGATTATTTCGTTACAGAACAGGATAAAGTAGGGAATTCTCTTTTTTTATCATTTTTTTAAGAAAGACACATTAGGACATATTCTAACATCTACGGCTTAAGGCTCAGCACCCAAAATAGCTCTAATACAAGCATTAGCATTCAAATACAAGCAATACCACACATGATTTATCTGAAAATTCTACATGAGCAATTAGGAAAATGTCTAAGGTTTCTAGTGAATACATTTTTGTTAACTGTAATCTTTTAAATTCAATTAAAAATATACTAAAATGTCAGTAAAAGGTTCAGTTTTAAAACCAGCAAAACCATTTTTGAACTAACTAACCATCATGCCGTTCCTCCGCAAGGGTAGGCAGAGAGGACGGACCGTCGTATAAATCTGTCTTAACACACTCCTTGCTTTATTCACATTCATACATCGTCTCATACATACTTTTCTGTTATTCTGACTCTTCACATGACCCGAATCAAGTATTTGATTTACTCGATCGTTCCATGTCGTCCTCAGGCGTCCTTGACTTCTTCTTCCATTCACTTTCGCATCATATATTATTTTCACACTCCTTTCTTCGATCATTCGCCCTACATTCCCAAACCATCCAAGCGTCCCTTTCTTGGTCATATTCATTACGCTCACATCAACCTTGCATTTTTACGGATACCCACATTTTTAATACGGTCATACATGGTTTTACCGCACATACGTCTCAAGGATCTCATTTCCACTACTGCTTGAATTTTAAGATCAGCGTTACTAGTTTCAGCTAGCAACTTCATTTTTATCATGAGTTGTGCAGTTTCGAAGTATCTATTTATAAAACATAATAATGAAAGTTTGGTTTATTGTTTATTTCAGATTTTGTAGTTCTGGAAATACAAAATGAATAAATATATATAATACCGCTCCGAGTATATCAGTGGAAGCATTAAGTTACCAGAGTTAACTTTTGTTTTCTAAATCCAATTAGGTACTGAAGACCTTTGAATTTTATTGTAAAACAAAAAAAACTTTAAAGTGCTCTGGTGTTAACTTCCCAAAATGACTCTTCAGCCCTTTTGCCTTTCCGGTGGCGATATTCTCAAACGCCGCCGATGTCAGAGTAGATTATTCTATGTTCACTAGACTACACAAAATATGTATGCGTGTATCCGCGAGCTGTGCGCACGTTCAAGTGACTTGTGTTTGTTAGTATATTTGTTAGTGTACAAGGCAGTGCTTTTAAAGAACAAATCCAATAGCAACCAGTGACATTTGTTGTTACCTAACTTAATTATTAATTAATCCGCTGTTTTTCTTATTGCTTACCCTGATCAAACACTCTATGCACGCCACTGCCAACATCGATATATTATATTATACATCGCCACGTATTCAAATAATTTTATCCCACAATTTATGGAAAGCAAAACGTTTGTAATGAAACGTCGATTTCATTGTATTACCGACAGCTCAAACAAACGGCGATTTGACGAAGGTTTCCGCGGGAGCCTTAATCATATGTAGAACCTCTAGCGGCCTGGAACCCAGCCTGGAGACTAACCAGGTCCGACCCGGAAGGGATAATCTAACCCGGAATGTTCCAGGTCAATAAAGTGGCGGATCAGGTACTTTTCTCGTAATAAAATCACTCTTCCGAAGCGTAATTTGACCCTTTTACAATTTTTCCAAAATATAAAATTACAACTGTCATATTACAAATAATTTAGCATTCGTTACACACCAAAATTAAACCAGCCCTCAATTTAGACATACTCCGGCACAAAATCAAAACACTTGTAGTCATCTACTCACACAATAAAAATTTCAATTTACTCCTTACAATATGTTACATCGCATAAACACAATACAACGCATAACCCAAATTAATCAAAATTCCCAGTTGCGAACAAAAGAATATTGGCAAAATCACTTGAACGATATTTACTTAACAACTTCAAAAATCAGTGATATATCCTTTCTGTAAAACCTTTATATGGGTGAATATATTTCATGATTTTTATTAATCTCTACTCTTATGAGTCTCTTTTTTAAGTATTTACTCGTTTGTTCCCTCTTCTTTTATAATCCCTTAATAAAAATATTATTTATTTTTGTTTTATTTTATTTTTTCTTTCCGGAATGATTTTTTTCTAACTCCTTGGGAATAATATCTATATCAAAATAATTATACTATATAATAATATGATAATTTCAATAAATTAAATAAAAAAATTATTACCTATCGATTTAATAAAAAGTCATTTGGAGACTTATTTTTTCTACCCTCGATCTGTTGCGGTATATACTATAGATCGACATACTAACTTCGCAGTCGTGAGCGTCACCTGCGGTTATTTTTTAAATTAAAAAAATAGTTGGTTTCTTCGTTAGTACCTCTTTTGCCCGCCTGCAAAGTCATTTTAAGTGCTTATTTTGCCATCGTTAGTGCAAATTTCGGCACTAATAGTCCACATTTTGCCATTTTTTGTGCATATAATCTGATGTTTAGTAATGATAATAGTACATAGTTTTTATGGCATCATTTTGGTGAAAAATCACCTCCAGAGATGAGTTTTTTTTTTTAACTTTCAAAAGCTTGATTTAAAAAAAAAATTATACCGCACAAGAGTTCCAACTGCTCCCAACCGTTTAGAGCCAGTGAGACTATGGCATCCTCAATTGGGGTATGTTGTGAGGCTGAAGGTAGTGAGAAGGCGAATGTGATGAAAGAGGAAGGTTGGAAAGTACCTGGCTATTTAGATTCATGTCACCAAACACGGATAAAGCCATTTTTAGGCAACGTTTCCATTTTCAGGGCGATACTAAGAGTATTTACCACTCTGTAACGTGCCGCAAATATACTTATTTTTTACCAATCAAATGTATTATGACACATATTAATTAAATAAAAGTTATTTGCGCATGCCGGGTTTAAACCCGCGACCTTTGGATTCGTAGTCGAGCGTCTTACTACTCCACCATGGAGGTGATAATGACTTTATAATGAAAATAAAATACCAACTTTGTAGTAAGGCCACAGATTTTATTTTCATTTTTATGACCGACCAGTTTCTCTTAAATTTTAATAATTAAATTGTTTAATTTTTAACCCTGATGATGTTTAGGCTAAGCGAAACCAGTCGGTCATAAAAATTAAGATAATTGGTATTAAACAAAGGTATTATTTCATTTTCATTAAATATGTAAATAATTTTATAAATTTATTTTTAGTTATTTTTTAGCTTGTTTATGCTTTTTGAGTAAAATAATATAATTTCTCTATAATAATTAATGTATTGGAGTAAACTTTCAAGGGGTTTTAACAACAATTGTCAAGGAACCGTCAAAAGTTCTGTTGACATACAAAACAACAAAAAGCTGAACTCATTCGCGGTGAATCGTAAAAGTTTGGCGTGGAAATATGTGTTTCTGTTTGGCAGTGATATACTGCCTACCACGAAATCAACATCTAGCGGATCTCGAAAAATCTTTCTCCTCGGGTTTTTTGTGCTCCTGATCAATACATTTGACTTTTGCTGCTTACGAGGGGTAAATGAAAAAAATGCGGATTTGGTTTTTACAAATTGTGTTCTTCGCCATGCGAAAAAAAAATACAATACAGGCTGCATCTGGAAACAACTTTGCGGAACTTCACTCGTACCCGTCACGCAGATTGCGAAACCGCGAAGTGCGTATTAGACATATCAATTCAACGACAGCCTCCGTGGTCGAGTGGTAAAGATGCTCGACTACGAATCCGGAGGTCGCGGGTTCAAATACCGATGTTGCCAAATAAATTTTATCGAATGAATTGTTTCACAGCCTATCCCGCTTTACTAGAAAGAATTTAAAAAGCAAAGAAAAATGTCAGCTGATTTTATTCTTTTGACGGCCTGCGTAGTCGAGTGGTAAAACGCTCGACTACTAATCCAGAAGTCATGGGCTTAAATCCAGATGTGCACAAATAAACTTAATTTAATTAACATAACATATTGAATAGTTTATTTGCGGCATGTTCCAGAGTGGTAGATGCTCCAAGTATCGTCATGGTAAAAGACCACCATTCAGAATCGAGAGGTTGCTCGAAATGGCTTTAGCCGTGTTTGGTGGCTAGATCTGAATAGCCAAGTTCTTCCCAACAATCTTCTTCCTCTCCCCACTACCTTCAACCTGACAATATATACTCGTAAATATTTATGTATTTTTTTATTATTATTATTGTACAACAGATATCAATCCAATTACAGTGCAATGGAAAACAAAAATAATAGTTTTTTTTACTTCTAAGCAATTTAAAATTATAACCCTTTGAAAATTGATAAGTTTTTTGAACATAGGTAAATTATCGGTAAATATATCTATATATATACACACATGATTTATTCAATAGAAGTATACCTCTTGTATATACTCCAATTGAGGATTCAACAGTCCTATTGGCTCTAGACGGTTGGGTTTCATTTAAATTAAACATTTAAAATGAATCACATAATTTTTTTTAAAATTATTAATATGTTCTACATGAATTTTTAAAGGGGTGGTTTTTTTTTGACGTGGGTAAACATTTTTTTTGCTGTCAAAGTGTCACATTAACTGTCATCTTAAGCTACCTTATAATGAAACCTCCGTCAACTCTGTTTTTGCGCTATCGCGGTCACCAGCACAGCTGTCAGTATTCATTCACACCGATCCATTATCCTCCTGTCGAAATTCCAGAGTAAAATGTGTCAATACTTTACGTGTTTTCCGAGGCCTGTTTTGGTGCTTAATCAACCGAAAAATGGTACAAGAGTTACCCCACTACCTACTCCTACCCCATGATTGATTGGACGAATATTTCATGGGACAACTTTAAAGTTCTGGTTTGGTATCGGCGTCGAAGTTTTGGTGACGCCGCCATGATGGAAGGCTTTTCGGATTTAATAGACAATATTCAAATTGCGCTATTAATAAAAGGAACGCACGCGGTTGGTGTTTCATTTAAAAAAAATGTTTTAGATGAAGGCTTACATACCTAACTAAACGGAATGGTCTTTTTTATATATTAATTATTGAAATAATATCAACAATCTTCAACGCAAATATGAAACAGAAAAAGCCAGAAACTAAAAAGAATAACGGTTGCGACCGAGACACAAACTCAAAACCTTTACTCTAACCGAGAGTAATGCCTCTGCCAATTTAGCTACTGAGATTTTATTAGAAACCACCATTTCAATCGATCTCATACTTTTATTGAAAATTATTGATATTATTTTTCAATTTCTTCCAATGAATGGTTTATCTAAGACACCTTCTAAGTATACAATATGTGTTCCGGTAGAGCTTTGTATACCATTACAAAGATGGCAGCCTATATCATATAATATCATAGAATATGTAAATACCTAGTACGCTGCAGATAGTTTTATTTGTTATTCATAAAATAAAGGCTTTAAAAGATAACGTTTTTTCATGGGTTTAGAACTTTTGCAATTTTTCGTGATTAAGCGAATGATAATATTTTTAAAACAACTTGCTCGGTTGCCTTGTAAAGATGATAATATGCCAAATAAAATTAGACAAATGTAACCATTTTTAATTTTTATATAATTCAATTGAATTAAATTTAATATTATTATTATTGAGTTCTGCTATTTTAAGTTTTTTATTTTAGTTTTTAGTGACAGCTGTTTCTGCGTTTAAGGCCATTGTCAATGACAGTTTGACAATGGCCTTAAACGCCGAAACAGCTGTCACTAAAAACTAAAATAAAAACTTAAAATAGCAGAACTCAATAATAATAATATTAAATTTAATTCAATTGAATTATATAAAAATTAAAATGGAGTTCTACAAATTAAACACAAAAACTATAAATAAAAAAATAAAAAAAGTAACTATTTTTTCATAAATGATTGCCAAAGTTACCCAGAAATCAAGAAAAAATCGGTATACCTATATTTAAGGATTTTTTAAATTTTTCTCCAGTGTCTGCCGTACTTTTTACTACAAAAAGGATCGTTCAGTGTTGATACTTATTTTAGTTTTAACTCCAAAACAATTTTTCACATGAAACAGGTCTCGCGTGCGTTTCTTTTAAGGATGTCACATTGTGTTTGGAAAAAAATCTCTAAGAATATTTTTTGACGTGAAGTTGGGGACTCCCCAGGAAGACATTGCGCAACCAATTTAATAAATTTCTTGACTCAAGTCATGCAAAGATTCGGAATCAAATGAGTTTGAGTGAGACGGTGTATCAAGTCTACCAATGTACGAATGGATGAGCCAAATTGCAAATGGCAAAGTTCCAAGACAGAACTATGTTAAGTTCGTTCCTCCCTATCTATTCCTACGGAAAAAAATAAGTGAAGCCTTTACTGTAAAGGTTATTTTGTGTAGCCACTTTCTTTTAAGGTTTTTCTTCTCATTTGAACTTGTTCTACAAGTATTAAAGTAGTGAACCAAACAAAAGTGAAGCTGTTGTTTTGGCAGATAGATTATTGGCAGGAAAACAGAACGTATGGGGAATATATTACCTGGTAACCAGTGTGGTTTGGAAAGGTTTAAGATTAGTTTCAGGTAAAATTAATGAGTTGTGGATATGAAATGTAAGGTCAATAAACAAGAGAAAAGAGAAAAAAATGTATCTTTACGCTATTTAAACGAACAGCACACAAAATAATAAGATAAAATACTAAAATTAATAACATATTTATGTATAAATTTTGTTTTAATCCTGAAGTAGAACAAGAGCATAGCTTATACGTTTTTTTTATAACCTAGAAAATTACATAAATTAAATTTACATCGATAAAATCACAAATGGAGTACAAATATGAAATTAAAAATATGTTTTCTTCGAAGATGATAACACTTTCTTTATAATAAAAAATACACCAACCTTAATACGTTTATATTGTGTTTATGGCAAGTTATAGGACTGATAAGTATTTGTTTAACGCATACTAAAAAAAATACAATGAAATTGTTTTTTGTTATAAAATCCTCGTGTATAGAAAGCTAAATAATATTTTTATTTCACATAAACATTACCAGTGAAAAATCTAGGGATGTAACTTGACTTGCCAAGAAAAATATTGATTGCTTTCAACCACCCATTTCAAATATCGAATAATGTCTGCTGAAATACACTTCAGATTATTACTTTATTAGGTAGGTAGGGATTTGAAAAGTTTTTTTTTTTAAATTGATCATTTCAATTTTTATGTTTCAAATTTGAAACTCGTACTCACAAAAGAAATTATTTATAGTTAACAACAGTTCGTTTTCCGATTTATTTATTTTCTTAGTGAACAAATAATAATCATCAACAAAATGAACATAACCTCACCTAGCCAAATGAGGAGGACTATGACAAACTTTTATTTTTTATAATACCTTAATAATTTTACTTAAAAAATATTGTAAGGAAACAAAATTAGTGTTTCATCTAGTTTTATCTTGTTTTTTAATTGAAGGGTTGTTGTCGGACTAAAAAAAAGTAGGCACGGGAAAGAGATGAGAAGAGGAAGATCGTTTTTTTAATCACTTTACTATTCAGACCTAGTCAGTAAAATAGCGTAACCATTTGAATTCTATCGGCGGGCTCTGATCTAGGCGATCCTAATAACGCAACTCTGGGGAACGTTTTTTGTACTCGTGTCAATTTGTTTTTTTTTTTTCTCGTTGGCTCTTGCCGGGTTTTGAACCCGTGACCTCGTCACAGAGGTTCACACTCTTTATTAAAAAAGACTACTCAGTAAGCCGTATATTTCATTTTAAACACCTAGTAAACAACGCGTTACAATCCACTATCCATTAAATAAATCATGAAAAATGTTTGAAATTAAATGCGACCCTCAACGGCTTCAAGTTTCGCGATAAAGCAAAACAGCCCTTTTAGCATCAAACAATGGAAGCTTTTTACGAGGCTTCAAACAGTCGATTCGTCACCGTGTTTATTGTCTATGCCGAATTCCCCCAGGGTTCGCTCGGCGCGGTTATTTCGCAAATGTTTGACGGCTCCTCAGCAATAAACCAGCCTGATTTGCATGTTTTATGCTGATTTGTCACTGGGTAATACGTCAGTTTTCAAATGAATTTGGTGAATGTTTTAAGGAATTTTGCGCAAATGGGGACATCGATGAATAATTGTTAGTTTTTAAATCATGCATGGTAAAGTGATCAAACAATAGGTTTTGAAAAAACACAATAAAATAACAAAGCGATAAATTCACTAGTCTAGAGATGACCGTATAAGGTGAAACCAGTCCGGTCTATTACTAAATCATGAAACAACTTACCCTTTGGTTTAAAAATATTTTATTTATTATTTATTTATTTATTTAACAAGATCTCATAAAAACAGTTGTTCACCAAATACATTTAGAGATGAATAAAATGAATTTAAAAATATTTCTACATTGAAAATCCTGTACTCTTCACTAGTTCGAAGTCAAGTCGAATATAATTCTTCTATCTGGTCCCCTCACTTTAAAATCCACTCTGATTCCATTGAAAAATTGCAACATAAATTTCTAAGATACATCAACTATAAACTCGGTCTACCTATTGAAACCATAAATTATAATTATTTAATGAAAGAATTAAAATTACTAAAACTTTCAGACAGGAGGCTTGTTTCCGACTTGACTTTTATTTTTAAAATTGTTAATGGTATTATAGACAGCCCTGATTTACTTAGCTTAATTACCTTCTATGTACCTAACAGATCCACTCGATCCAAAATTCTTTTTAAATGTAACAACAATATCAGGACTGAGTCATTTAAATACTCGCTTGTACCTAGATTGCATGCAGTGAGTAATTCTATCGCTGAAATAGTAGATATATTCAACTGCGCTGAATCTAGTTACAAGAAGGCTATAATAACATACCTCTTTCTAAAATACTAGTGTTAATTTTCTTGGGCGTAATCAAATCGTCGCATCAAATGTTTTTGGGCGCATTGTTATTTTTTATGTCATTGTTATTTTTATGTCACTGTTATTTTATTTTATATCTATGTTATGTAAAAGCCCATGTGGGCGTATATAAATAAGTAAATAAATAAAATATTGTAGATACATGCATTGTGTAGAAAAAATAAATTTAAAAATTATGTACATCTCACACATTGACAAGGTATTATATATCCGAAGGAGTTATATAAGTACAAACTGAAGTAGTGTGACGCACTATATAAGATATAAAACGCAAATAAGGTTAGCAATGAAAAACAAAAAAAGATAAGATATAAGAGAGGTTCATTCTTCTACATATATTATGAGATAATCGTTGAATTGGAAAGTAAAAAAAAATATCAAACCCTAGGTTTTTAAATAATTATCTAAAAAATGCAGTTCTTCTTCGCAGGGGCAGGCAGAGAGGATAAAACTCCACACATTATATACTTGGCACACATTTCTTGATTATCATTTTTTTATTTATTGACATGAAAAGTCATACTTACTTCGTTTTGTTTTTTTTTAAGAAAGAAAAACATTTTCTCGGGTTGCGAATAACCTGACAATATTTGAAAATAATATAAGCGGAAGATGTTGCTTGTGCACTGATGGAGGACTTAGCAAGCAGAGAAATCGAACCCACTACGCCCGGGTGGGAATCCGACACGTTCTTCCACTCGGCTAGTAACCGGTACTTACTCTGTACTATTTTGTCATTCCGACCCTTGACATTTTTTTGGATCACTAGATTTCGGGGGTGTGCCTGACTTCTTGCTCCTTCTACATGAGCTTTGTAAATTTTTTTATGTCAATTGTTATTAAGAAACAAATAATAATATTCTTCATTCTATAATTTGAGGAGGCTAGTGCAATACCACACATCTCATAAAACATAATAGTTTACATTAAAATATGTCATTAGTGATTTATAAAGAAATATTAAATTGTATACATATCTTCTGTCATACAGATTTTTTATATTTAGTTTCTCCATCGAACAGTTTTAATTTATATTTTCAATAGGAACATTTAGTTCATAATTTTTATGTCGTAAAAATGTGTGCTGATTTTTTTCCATATAATCTGAGTGTATCTGAAAATGTGGTGACCAAATAGACGAGTTATACTCAACTTGGCTCCAGACGTATAAAGTTTGCAAAATATTCTGCAACATTACGGTATAAAATTAACGTTCATCGTTAGAATAATTTAAACGTTTAAAAAATCACTATTTTTTTTCTTCTAAATAACGGTCGGGGTGAAAGGTTTTTGCTCAATACATTAAATTATCATTTTAATAAGGCTTTCCTGGTAATATTTGTTTAATCGGGTAAATAATACAACTAGCAATAAAACACCACAAAAAGAAACTCCATCAACCACTCGTATAAATATGTAAGTGCTTAAACAGTTTGTTTGCAGCACTATTGACCTATATTATTACCATGTCAGTGTACGCACGAAACTACCATAGAATGGCATAAATAAATTGAATGAAAGTTAAAGCGATAGCATTTTAAGGTCACATCATCGCCATAAAAGTTATAATGAGGCATTAGTAAAGAAATAATAAAATAAAGGAAACATGGGGATGAAAAGGTACCTGACTTTTCAGATCTCATTACCGAACAAAGTAAAGCTGTGATAAAGAAACATCAGTACTGAAAGCATCTTTGACTTAATATTAATAGCGTAGGAGGGATTTTTCAGTTTTTTTCTTAAGTTTTTCGCGCTTTTTAAAAGTCGCCTGTATCCACAAAAGCACCTCAAAAAAGTTTTACTAAAATATACATTAGCTATATGTATGTTTTATACCAGCAAGTTTACAAAAAATATTTGATAAAAATATTTTATTACTTTATAACATTTTGTTCACTTAATCGTCAATCGACCTCTAAATGTTCTTCATCTGTGGTCAAATTCAAATATTTAAAAATACATTTTTTAATAGAACATCTTTTGATCTGTACCACGAAATATTTTTTAAATTTTATAAATAACTAAATCACAAAAAATATTATCTTTCAAAAACACGTAAGTCAATTAACTTTAAACAGGTTTTTATATGCCAAAAAACTGTATAGTAAGTAATTAAAATACACAGTTAAATATAATAGTATTTTTACTGTATAAATTGAAAAAAATATATTTATTTGGTGATTTGCAATTTTCCTAAATACTAAAGACACATAAAAACGATTGCATGAAAGAATCTAATTCATTACTCAAATATACTTCGCAGCTTGTAGTGAATTACTGACGCGCTCTCCCGTGAACTAGTTTTGAAAAATATGTACTATGTGTTGGTGCTTTAAATGGAATATATATTATACCCTGGAAGAAACGAATTCAGACCGTAGAACATGTTATTACAATTTGAAGGAAATGTGTCAAAAAACGCAGTCGGACATTTATGATTGTACCTTTTAACATATTCCTTTCTATGTAGCGCGTGTAAAATATCAAATTACAAAACATAGCTGGTAGGGCTGTGCAAATAGCTCATTTATCATTACAATACCCGATGTATTTAAATGTATGTTTTTCGACAAATTATATGATATGTGAAAAATTAGTAGACTTTTTAATCTTGTTGAGATATATATATATATATGTGTGTGTATATTTGATTATATATTATACATGTGTGTGTATATTTAATTAAACACTAACATATATTTTAGTGTTAACTCCATAAAAACATCACAATTTACCTTCCCAATCAAACTCTTTGAAGCACATTATTTATCCACCTGTTCTATAGCAGTTAACATAATAATTTCAAAAATACGTATTTTCGACAAAATAAATAATATTTAGGGGATTCCCCCAAATTATAGAGAAAAATCAAAATCTAGTAAAACACGAAGTCGGTCAATATTTTGTTCGGAAATGTTCGTTTGCAAGTTCGGGTCTTCGAGTGGATTCCAGGAACCAATCAATTTTAAGTAACAATCTACAATCAACTTTTGGCGGAATTGTTCATAAAATGCGATGAGGGTGACACATACGACCAAAATTACAACTATTTTAGAGAATCTTCTTAATATAGTCAGCCATCTCCCCCTCTTAATAAGGTAGGTTAATAAGGTATTTTATTGGAATTGAAATTCACCACCCAAAATCGTAAGCTAAAAGTAATATACTCTAAATTGTCAAGATTATTGGTACCCAAAAATAATTATTTCTAATTAGTAGACATCTTTAGTTGTTCGCAGTATTAAGATAAGAAAATCTAATCAATAGCATCTCAAAGCTGTAAAAATCAATATCTCAGCTTATCTTTTCCGTTTCGATTCCAATTGTTACATTATTACTGAAAGAATATCAACAATCTTTAAGGAATAAGAGAATAGAAAAAGACACGTAAAATAAAAAGATTGGGTTGTGACCGAGATTCGAACCCGAAACTTCCACAGGATTTCAGAGTAGTAGATATTATTAGTATCGCCGTTGCTTGAAATGGCTTTGCCCAAGTTTGGTGACTGATTTGAATAGCCAGGTACTTCTCGACCTCTTTCCTATCTCCTTCCTCTTTCTACTACTTTCAACCTCACAACACACCTCAATCGGGGATGCCTTAGTCCCACTAGCTTCAGGTGGTTGGGAGCAGTTGAAACTATTGTGCGGTATTCATTAAATAATTTATAAATTTGGGCCTGGCGTATCTACCAATTCCGCCATCCCCAATCAATTCATTAAGCGACATTCTAGAAAACTGACAATATTTATATTTTCAATATATTTTTCGATATTTTTGGCAACCATCTTTATAATCTGTAGCAAAGTTTTATCAGAACACAATTCAGGGGCTTAGGATCACAGGGTCCTATATCTGCGGGTTTTGCATATAAGATAGGCCCCTATGATCATAAGCCCCCAAATAGCAAATAAAGTTTCATATTTTTTTAAGATTATCAATATTCTTTCAGTACCTAATCAATATTGAATCCGTACAACATTGCTCCTTACGCGGTATTGCATGGAGATGAATTACGCGAAAGAGGCGATTATTAATATGATGAAATTGAACAATTATTGACAATGTCTTCATTAGAAAAGCGCAAGAAAGACTTTGAATTAATTTTCGTTTACAAAATTATTAATTGTTTTATAGACTCACCTTCTCTGTTGCTACTTATCCAGTTCAACATTTTTTTACCGTAGACTCAGAAATAATGAATTGCTGTTCCTCAATCATCACAATACTAATTATTGGTATAATTCTCCAATGTCCGGAATTTCAAGACTTGTTAACTCAAGACATGGTCTTGAAATTTTTGGTAGCAGTCTAAATCATTTTTATCATTCTTTACGATTCTACCAAAACTTTGACTAGACCATGGCTTGAATGTTCTCTCTTATGTTTATTTTGTCCTTTTTTTGTCACCGTTTTATTTGTTATTATGTATGTGCTATTATTTCTCTATTGCTCTTTTTTCCTTTTCGTGTTTTAAATGTCTTTTTTATTGAACTTTAGTCCGTTAATTTATAAATAAATAAATTTCGATAAATCGTAAAGCTTTAAAAAGTATTTTTAGTTGTTGTTTGTAATGGCGCAGTGAGCTTATTTTTTACTACCTACCTTAAAGTATAGTATCAGAATTTTGATTTAAGACTGTCAATGGGTTCAACTTGTAATTTTACTGATATTTTTATACAATTTTACCAATTTTTTTGCAAAAGACGACTTAGTTTGTGACTTTTATGATGCCAGGTGTAAAATCTCACGTTTCTATGAAGGTAACACCGCCCTAACGCGTTGGCTTTTAAGGCTTTCTAGGATGTCAGTATTGCCGCCCGTCGGGTCAGAGGGGGCAGGAGCGGGCAGAGAGAGGGAAGGTTCTACTAACCTGTCAAAACTGACGGCCGCGTTGGCAGCGCTGTTTGTAACAGCCAGCGGTAGATTCGGCATGAGCTGGAGGAGATCCGTGTCGGGGAGCCAAGATTTCTTGTACTATAATCGACGTGATTAATGATGGATTTGCAGGTCTAGAGTTGAAAGCTCCGCAGCGGTGTTGCCTACATTATTGCCCTAAGGTCGTAAGGTCGCAGGTTTGATTCCTGTCGCTGAACTGAAATACTCGTTTTTCTTTTTATTTCGTAATGCAATGTGTGTTAGATAAACAAAGTGGTAGATACCTATGTATCGCTCTAGTGAAAGACCACCGTTCAAAATCGAAACGTTGGTAAACAGTAAAATAAATGGTTTCCTTTAAATAATATCTTAAAAATTACACTAAAATTACCGTTGTTGTGTATAGGTTAAGTGAATAAACTCTAAATAATTTTAAAGTGACTAGTTTCGACGTAATTTCGATTTTTAAGAAAATATTTGAATCTTCAAATATCAGTTTTTTTTAAATGCAGTGTTAAAGCCCGAGAATGGTCGTCACACGACGATGACGTCGATGACGTCGATGACCATTTGCCACATGTTCCGTCCCTTCGACCGCCGGCCCGGTAACCGGCAGGCGACCTTTTTTTTTTTTTTTTGTCAATTCAATACAATCATCAGTTCTTCTTTTTGCCTGCGCATATAACCTGTTAGAAATGTCGTGGCGCTTTTTGCAGCTGCCTGACGTGTTTTAGTCTTGTTATTTTTCGCCAAATAAGTAGGATATTTCACAAATCACTCAAAAAAAAATAAAAATAAAAAATAAAAAAATAAAAAATAAAAAAATAAATAAATAAATAAAAATAAAATAAAATAAAAATAAAATAAATAAATAAATAAAATAAAAAATAAATTAATTCATTAATAAATAATAATTAAAATAATAATCATTTAAAAATTGTGTCTATCTGATGGGACCTGCCAGTGAATACCGAACAAGAGTCTCAACTGCGTCCAACTATCTAGAGCCAGTGGGACTATGGCATCCCCAATTAAGCTTCAGCTCAGCAATGAAGTTTTTACGAACACCACTTGCGGGGTTCGAGGCCAGCCCCCCAGTGGAGTGTGCGTCTCCGCCCTCACCTGGCTGTCCTCCGGCGGCTCCTTCATCGGCCTCTGCAGCCTCAAGGATCTCCTGGTCTGCGTGTTCTCGTCGCCTCCCCGGCTCCAAGCCCAGGGCGACAGGGGCAATGGGTACGAGGAAGAAGAGCGTGAGACAGGGTTTGAAGCAGTCGAGAAGAAAAATGGCGGATTGGTGAACTCCGCACCAGCGCAGCATACTCTGACTCTGGAGGACTCCGATGACAGTTTTTCAGCAACAAACATGCCTGGGTAGCTGCGCAAGTTTTTCCGCAAGAAGAAGAGAAGGACCACCACGACCAGCGCCGCAGCGCCGACGACCACGATTACGACGACGCCCGTGCCGCCCAAGCCGACGCCGCCCACCACCAAGCCGCCTTCCGACATCGGCGACGAATTCGGCTACCTTTGGTCACCGCTGGACTCGGCTCCTGACTCTGACTACTGACCATTAAACTTAGAATTAATATTAAGTAGAAATTAAGATTTGTACAGCGCCCTTGAGGTGATTTTCCACAAAAACGGCGCTATAAAAATCATCCAAAAATAAATAAAAAATAAATAAATAAGTAATAAAAATGTGGATATCCGGAAAAAAAGCGTACTGAATAGGATAAAAAAAGGGACGCTTAGACGGTTTGGGCACGTAGTGCGAATTAACGAAGGAAGGAGTGTGAAAAGAATAAATTATTCAAAACTGAATGGAAAAAGAAGTCGGGGACGGGGAGGAAGACATGGCACGATCAAATAAATCTAATACTTGAATCGGGCCATGTGAAGAGTCAGAATAACAGAAGAGTATTTATGAGACGATGTATGAATGTAAATGAATCAAAGAGTGTGTCCTAAGACAGAGTTGTATGGCGGTCTATCCTCTCTGCCTGCCCTGTGGAGAAACGGCATGATGGTTAGTTTATTTTTTTTTAATAAGTAATTTACGTGTACTGTATGTTATTCTTTGTCTTTTACTTGTGTTTGTAGTGTAATGGCAACACTTTCTCATCATGCACGAGGGCATTTTGGCACCTATTTATGCAAACTGTTTAGATATATTATACGACCTCTGGCGACGGGTGACAGTTTAATACTAAATCGGCTAAACCGAAAGTGCGACAATTACCGTACCTTTTGCTTGCCACTTTGAGAGCTCTACAGCGGGTTTATAGGTTTACAACGGATAATGTAAGCAATAAATTCCAGCTATAATTAGACGTAGTTATGCAGAAAGCATCCAACCCCAAAAATATGAAACTGAGAAAAAGGCGTTTGAAAATATTTTTATTTAAAAAAAAAAGAAAGACAAACATTTCCGGTTTACGAATAACCTGAAAATATTTGAAAAAGTCCTACTGCCATCATAATATGCGGAAGATGTTGCTTGTGCAATGATGGAGGACTTGGCCAGCAGAGGAATTGAACGCACGACGCCCGGGTGGGAATCCGACGCGTGGGTCATATGACGATACAAAAGCATTAATATCTGTAATCGGCATTTGTAAAGTGAATATCAGTGTTTTCTTTATGATCATTATTATAAATAGGTAATTTATAATATATCAATTTGGTTATTAAAAAAAAAATCTCTTGGGCAATATTCCATTTTAAAACATTTTTTAACTTCAATTTAAGTCAAATATCTGCAATGTGCGTTATTTAAAAATTAATAACAAAATACTATATCTATTGCATTTGGAGCTTTGATGTTTTCAACAGATAGAAATTTCAAATTTATCTGAAGGAATACATGTTAAACTCGATTTCGTAAAATTTTGGATTGGACGATTTGTGCATAACTACGTCCAATTTTAATTCAGTGCATTTCGAGTACTTTCATCCCAATTTGAAAGTACTCGACAATGTTCTACATATTGTAATTTGCGTGTAAAATCTCCATTACATCGAGTCCCGGAGGTCAGAGCGACGATCATTATTATTAAATTATTCATCAATCACAATACGTATTCATATAATCTATTTCCAATTTACATTCGATTATTTGGCCCATAACGGCCTTTACTTGGCATAATTACAGTGGCGCGGCAGTATGACATCTCCACCGTGTCTAGTGTCTAGTGCCCACGTCTACGTACACCAGTCACCAGTGGCGTGCGGTCCATAGAAACGGATTCACATCGCCGCCGGAAAGGCAAAAGGGCTCAAAAAAACAATAAAATTCAATGCTCTCACTGAGTTGATTGTTACGAAATAGGCCCCGAGTGCGTTCCTCATAATAGATTAAAAAACTGGTTTTCCATGAATTTTCACAAATAATCACTTCCGTATGAGCGTAAAATAAAATGTATATTGACTAAATTCGTGGCAAAGCAACTATTTCTTTGCGTTTGTGCCCAGAGGTACAAGTTTTCAAAAAACAGCGTGGGAAATAAAAATTTAGACAGCTTTTATAAATAAAATAAACTAAATAGTTTGTAGTCTGGAACTTCACCACTACTCTCTTCTTCGTCTCTATTATTTCTCTGTCCTATTCAGCCAGGCAACATGGGGTTGCCATAGTCCTACTAACTATAGAGCGGAATCGCATTTAGCAATTTTGAAAAAAAAAATGTACCCCGGCGACATTTACAAACTTTAAGCGACGTGACATTAGGGTGACTCTTTAGTTCCACTGGCCGGTGACTTTTGAGTGACGAAACTGTCACCGTGTATGTAGAGAGTACTTTTGTATGGGCGCTCGCGCACGGGTTACAAAATGTCATTCGGTGACTCATCCGCCTGTTCGCAATCCATTTCCGGAATGACAGGGTGACGGGTGACAGTCACTCGCCGTGTGCGTGCTCTATTGGAAGACAGTGACAGTGACGAAACTGTTTCCGTGACAAAAGTCACCCGTGCGCGCTTGGCCTAAGTGTCGATACTTCAAACTCTTTTTTTTTAATTTATTTTGAAATAGTATATCTATAAATAATAATACATGTATGTTCTAATACAACCCTCAAATTAATATTCCTTACCATACAGTAATAACATATTTTATTACTCAATGTTTTTTTAATATATTACTTTTTTTCTGGAAGGTAGTCTTATTAGGTTCCCATTCCTCGTCTCATGTCTGCACGTGTGCTGGAAGCCTTCAATGTTTCCCAAAAAATCATATGATGTAAAGCCATCAATTATTTTGTCGATCAAAGTTACGGTGTTGAAGTAAATTTATGGGGTATTCTTTCCGAATAATTGTGGCAGATTTTTTTATTTGTTATCAATTGATTTTGTCGTTTTTGCTGTATTTTTACATTGCTTTAAGATGAATTATATATTATGTGAAAAGTATTTTTAAGTATTCGTATGACCAAGAGTTAAAGTTACCGCACGCCTCTGCTACAGTAGCATACCCAAATACAATAGTAAATTCACTATATAGAACGTATAGGCTAATAGTAAAGGCAAATATATTGGCCTTCGTCCAGAAAAAGCTAGGCTTTCAAACAAATCATGTTGTATTGAGTTAAATGTAATACATGTAATATCTATAATTATTCATTAAAGTACCTTTTTTAAAAAAGAGAGACAAACATTCCCGGGTTACGACTGACAATATTTGAAAAACTCTTACTGCCATCATAAGAAGCGGAAGATGTTGCTTGTGCAATGATGGAGGACTTAGCCGGCAGAGGAATTGAACGCACGACGCCCGGGTGGGAATCCGACGCGTTTGTCCACTCAGCTACCGACAGGTCTACTACTTAAGATTACTGTAATTATGAATCGTTTTGGTAGAACCCTTTGTAGTACTACCTCTTTTATAAACAATAAAATACATATTTAAATATGTAAATAATAAATAAATTGCAGTATCTGAATTTTTCCAACTTGCAACAATTGGTAATAGAAAAGCTGCTTGAAACTGGATAATTTTAATAACAATATCTCAATAGCCAGATAATTACCAACTCCAACTTTGTTCATTGTTCTATCGGAATGTATTGGACCAACAGGTTTCGAACAGTACGATTCCTGTGTGGGATTTACAAAATTAAGTTGCACAGCTCAAAGAGATCGGTTAGTTGGTCGTGCGGTCCAAAGCTTCGGGTGCCCACCCAGGCGTCGCGGGATCAACTCTCTGCTAGCTTCTTCTAAAATCTTTCATCAGCACCTGCACAAGCAATATTTTCCGCTTGTAATGATGGTAGTAGGACTAATTAAAATGTCCGGTTATTCCTGAAAAAAGGGACAAAAAGGACAAAGACAAAGATTTAACTTTTACTTTGCTTTACCAGCATTTATATTTTTGCCGTGATTTTCTACAGAAACAAGCATCCTTCTTTTACGGCAAAGGCTTTTCCTAGCTATCCGACAAGCCTTATTTCAGAGGGCGACGGCAGAGTCCTGAAGCCAGGGGATGTTTCGAGAATAACGGTAGTTAGGGCGAAACGAAAGCAAACGAACTTTCACAAATCTACTGGAAAAAATGCCGCGGGCGAGAATCTACCTTTACGGCAGACTTGTTGTACTATATATATCGGGTGAACTAGCTAAAAACCAGTATTCTAGGTATTTTACAGTAACGTTTTTATATTATTTTGAACATTATTTAAAGAAAGATAAAATAAATATTAAGGACAATGGGTGCAGTTCACTAGAAATGAAAATATGTTTTACATTTTGGCCATTTAAAATATTACTTTTTTGTGAAACAATTACTTATCATTGCGCTTTGTTTGAGTAGGTACTAAGTATGTATATATTTATGGCAATCTCATGTACTATACCGGGTGAACAAGCTGAGAAGGAGCATTGTAAATATTTTATAATAAAGTTTAATAGTATTGTGATTAGATATCTATAGACATCGCAGCAAATTTTGATTTGAACACAATGGTGTATTGCTTGCATACATGTTTTAAACTTTTTTATGGTCTATTTTATGAAAGAAAAAAAATCCAAAATAAGGCAAAACTTTGAATATTTAAATAATCAAACACAAATACAAATGCATACACGTGTTATCTTTTTTTTCGCTAATAGCAATAAGTAGGCGTGATTAAGGCAAAAGGCTGTTACAAATTATTTTTCTCAAGGACATCGCTATCGGAAGTGTATTAATGTGCACCAATACACACAATCATAAGAATGTATTGTTCGCATCAAAATCTTAAAAGCGCTACTTATACAGTTCATAAGAAATAAAGCAGGAAATGTGTTTTTATACATTTCTTTTTGCTTTTCGGGAATTGGCTTCTTTGCATTATACTTTTCTTCGGTAGGTCGGGGTAAGACATTTTTAAATATATACTATGCTTAACAGAGATGTTCAGATTGGGCGACATCATCCCCATCTGGGGTCGCTGAAGAAAGGGGTGCAATGAAAGTCTGTAAAGGGTGGCGACGGCAATAAGAAAGCGTGGAAAAAATTCTGTCGGTCACTGGCCCCGTCGATATTATTTGTCCGCGGAACCGCTTATTTATGGAACCGGTTCCTATTTTTTGCAAATAAAAATGGCGAATATCCATCTATAATATCAAATATTTGGCGAGAAACGAGGAGAGAAATCGGTTCCAGTTCTTTTCGTTACCCAAATAACGTTAGCAGCTCCCTCCCTTTCTCTATAGTATAATATGGCTTAAAAATCTTCTTGTTGGAACCTTACTGATAGAGATGGTCGATATTCCTGTCCCGGTAAAAAGGAACCGTTTCCAAGCCAGTCACTGGAACCGTCAATATTATTTCTCTAAAGAATCGGTTCCTTTTTTTGCCTAGTCAAAATCGATATCATTTGTCCGAGGAACCGGTTTTTTGTTGATTTGCCAGTACTTTTTTTTGTTGATTTTCTAGTAAATTTCAAATCTCTACCGACCAGTACTTTTTTGGGGGGATTTGAATATAAAAATCTCTTTTGTGGAACTTTTCTGGCACCAGGAACCGGTTCCAAAAAGAACTGGGTAAATAACCGGTTCCTCGCCGGTCACCGGTAACTGGAACCGCAGGTACACCCAATTCTGATATCGACCATCTCTAATTTTTGACACCAGGAATCGGTTCTAAAAATAACTGGATAAATTACCGGTTCCTCGCCAGTTACCGGTAACTGGGACCGCAGTGAGACCCGATTTCTGATATCAACCATTCCTACCGGCTTAATGATTAACGGTTATTATACTGCAGATTAACGGTTTTAAAATTTATTGAGAAAACATTTATTTGCGTGGATAAGAAAGCAGTTGCTTGGCCATACTGTGTCATATTTATCTTGCAGAGATGGTTTCATTAAACGGGCTGAAAGGCTAATAAATAACAGCGAGATGTTCCGATTTCCCCACAGTTAATATTCAACGGTTATTATCAGGAATATTCTTACTTTAGCTTTTTCAATTCTTATTTTTTTATCATTGTTAAATTTTGTTAATTTTTTCTAACAAAACAAAGTAACACATTTAAAATATTTTATTTGTAAAATTTTATATTATTATAGATACATTTTGTTAGGTCATTTTTTTCTTTGGTTTTAATATTACGTAATTCGTTTATATCCAGGAAAAGGCTAAAATATCTGTCGTCCACTCTGCTATGAGTCACAAATGTACTCAGCTCTAGATAGTTTATTCAAACACATTTAAAATTAAACAAACAACAACAAAAATATTCGCGAATTAAACAAAAATCTATTAGCGCATGTGGAAATTTTTTAACGCCAAAAAAACATTCCCGGGTTACGAATAACCTGAAAATATTTGAAAAACTCCTACTGCCATTATAATAAGTGGAAGGTATTGCTTGTGCCATGATGGAGGAATTAGCTAGCAGAGGAATTGAACCCACGACGCCGAAGTGGTAAAAATCTTTCACGTGTTTCCACTAAGCTACCGGTCAAAAACCAGATTTTCGCCTGTTTAAATATTTCGCCCGTATTTCTATGGAATAACAGATTTTGAGACGAGTTTTGTTAAATAATATCTACGAATTATTTTTAAATGCTATGTATCCTTCTTTGACAGGAAAAGAACTGATTTTTATAATCCCAATTTTTTTTACTTTATTCCACTATTTTTTATTGTGAAATGTTATCTGGTATTTTTGTCGCAGACATCTAAGGGGAAATCTACAAAAGATAATACCCCGATGTGTACCTATTATTACTATTTTATTATATTTTACCAAACCACCAGTGTTAATATACCTTCTACAAAATACATTCACCATACTAATTATGGGTATAATTCTCCAATATCCAGAATGTCAAGACTTGTTAACTCTAGCCATGGTCTTGAAATTTTTGGTAGCAGTCTAAATGATGTTTGTCATGCTTTACGACTCTACCAAAACTTTGACTAGACCATGGCTTGAATGTTCTCTCTTATGTTTATTTCGCCTTATTTTTGTCATCGCTTCATTTATTTTAATGTATATGCTATTCCTTCTCTGTTGCTCTTTTTTCTATTTCGTGTTTTATACGTGTTTCTGTAATTAGACTTTAGTCCGTTAATTTATAAATAAATAAATAAGCCGAGACGGGAAAATCAAGCAGTAAATTCAAAAATAGCCGACTGTTAAAAATAAAGCTGACAATTATGGATATAATATTTATATATTTTTTTTTTAAACCCATAAACGCACCTCGTGTAAACCATCTCCCAGAAGGTAATAAAACTACCAGAATGTATTTTAAAGGTATGGTAAAGCCACCTCTGTCAGCCATAAAACTAAAATCCGTAAGTCACTATGAATATCAATATATAATAATAATAATAATAACAGTGAACTTATATAGCGCAGTTTTGTGATATTTCACCTCAAGTGCGCTTTATGCTAAATTAATTATGCTAATAAGATTAACTAACAAGGAGAAAATAATACATAATATGTATACAAAATTAAAACTATCTAAAATAATGATCGTTATCATAAATCACGAGAGAAAAGGTTCAGATATGGGTATAACAGTGTATGTGTACATCAACAGATTAAAAAACAATTTACCAGGAGCTAAGGGTATAAAAATTTAGATGAAACATATGAATTCATTTAAACACATTTGTCAAATCAAAGAAAAGGAAAATATGATTGAGGACAGTTAATATGTTGGCACTTAAGACATTAATATTCAGGTATTATAAGTAAACGATTATAAAAAATGCAAACAGTGTAAATATAGCAAGTAACAAAAAGAAAAATGAATATTTCATGACAATGAGTATATGGTTTTCAGTAGATAGTGAGGACATTGAGTTATAATGATAGAAGAAAGGAGAATGCAGGAAACAAAGCAAATTAGGGACGTTTTCTAAGAAATTAAATTTTAATAAGTTACGTTTTGTATGTGGGATTTTTTAAACAATTTGGTTTTTAAGACTCGTTTGAACTCTGCTAGGTTCTGTATGTTGGCAAGTTTTGTGGGAAGCTTATTCCAGATAACTGGACCAGATACACTCAAAAAGCGCGATCATAGTAAACAGGTTTATTTGATCGAGATGGTTCAATTAATCGAACAGCAGTATCTACGTTTGCTGACCTCAAAGTAAGTTGTCTACTATTTAAGGCTTGTCGGACACACAGTTCCGATATATAGGCTGGTGCCATTCCCTGCAGTGCTTTAAAATTGTAAGGCAAATCTTAAACTCTATTCTTTCAGGGGTAACGAAGCCAATGAAGGCGATTCAGAAGTGGAGTAATGTGACAATATTTGGACTCACTATATATCATTCTCGCCGCTGCATTGAAGACGGACTGTATTCTGTTGAGTTGTTTCTGAGGGAGGCCAGCATATACACTATTACAATAGTCCATACGTGAGACGACAAAGGAATTTATAAGTGATTTAGCCGCATAAGAAGGAAGGCATCTTCTGATTGATTTAATCTGCCTTAGATGGAAAAAATCCAGAACTCACAGCCTTTGAGATTTGCGACTCAAGAGATAGACAATTGTCAATTATGAAACCGAGAAATTTGATATATTTGGAAGGGAATGATATCGGTACCCTGTATTTGTATCGGACTGGAGTCAAGAAGGGCCTGCCTTCCGGGAGAAACTATCCAGATAAATTCTGTTTTGGTCGGGTTAAGTTTGAGTTTATTTACAGACATCCAACTTGAAACTGTATCAATAAAGTCAACTACCTCATTTTTTTAGAATGTCTTTTCATCCGGAGAGCAAAACTTGAAAATTATACGATCGTCTGCATAGCTTTGTGATTCAAATCCAGCCGAGAGTGAATGAGGTGTTCAAGACGATTCGTATACAGAATGAAGAGAATGGGACCTAAGACGGAATCCTTGGGGAACTCCAAATTCAATTGGAGTTTCAGGTGAAGTAAATTTATTGAAAGTTACTGAGCCTACTCGTCCAGACAGGTAAGATTTCATCCATTGGAGTACCACCCCGAACGCCAAATTCGGTATCAAGCACATTTAGAAGGATGCTGTGATCCACCGTATCGAAAGCCGCACTCATGTCAAGGATAGACACCAACCCTAATTTACCGGTTTCCATGCCAACAATCAGATCTGAAATGACCCGCAAAAGGACAGTCTCTGTTGAATGAAACTGTCTGTATGCCGATTGATTTTTCGCAAACAAACCAGCAGAGTTCAAATACGCCACCAACTGCTTAGCAACGATTTTCTCTAGCAATTTTGCTAAAAACGGTAAGTTGGATATAGGCCTGTAGTTATCCGCATTGTCAGCATCAACATTTTGTTTTTTTAAGATAGGAAATATCCATCCCTTCCGGACCTAATAGTATATATTTTATAGACTTACTTATAATTGTACCAGTTTGAAGATGCCCGTCATAAGGTGAAACCGGTCAGGTCTTAAATAAAAAATAGTGGAATAAAATTGGTATTATTAAAATGGAGTTCCACCATCAATTAACAGTTTCAAAATTAGAACTCGCAGCCATTTTATTTCATATTCAATTCGTAAAAATTTATCCTTACAAGGCCTTTGATTTTTTACCAGAGCGATATTGACAGAATTTTCTATTTATTTTTAAAATAATTACAAAATTTACATATTAACCCCTAGAGACCAACCAACGACAATATCAATGAAATTACGCCTACCTTAAGGTGTACTGCAATTTGTAGTGGGAAGCGTTAGGTTTAAGGACTTACCACATTTCGTTACTTACCTTAAAAAAAAAAACAAAGTAAAAAAATGGCATTTTAGAAGCATATGTATTCATTCAAATACAATTTTCAATATTATATTTGACTTTCAGATAGTTTCGTAATATTAACCGGCTTAATGCTTTACAAAAAAATATAATTCAACACACATTAAAATGTGCAACGCTGTACAATGTACGTATTTATAAAGAATAAAGAGGAAAAAATGAATTAATAAACAAAAGAAGAAATAAAAAGACGTAACAAAGCTTCTTGTTTAAACCCAGCTTCATCAATTGCCAATATCCATAGCAAGCGGCAGATACTCGCCCTGGTGAAAGACCACCATTCAGAATCGAAACGTTACTCGAAATGGCTTTAGCCGTGTTTGGTGGCCAGATCTGAATAGCCAGGTACTTCCTAAACTTCCTCATATCCATCTTCTCCCTCCTATTACCAATAGCCTCACAACATACCCCGATTGGGGATACCATAGTCTCACTGGCTCTAGACGGTCGGGAGCAACTTTGTGCAGTATTCGCTATAAAAATATATTAAAAACAATTCAACTTTTTTTTTTTTAGAAAGAAAAACATTCCCGGGTTACGAATAACCGAATAATCTGACAATATTTTAAAAACTCCTACTGCCATCATAATAAGCGGAAGATGTTGCTTGTGCAATGATGGAGGACTTAGCTAGCAGAAGAATTAAGCCCGCGACGCCCGGGTGTGAATATGACGCGTTTGTCCCCTCAGCTACTAACCGGTATTATATATTTTAATTCCATACTGAATCACAGAGGCGGTTCGTGAGCTTTTAGTGTGCTAGTGTGCTAAGATTGAAAAATACGACATTGTTAATGTAGATTTCAGGATTTTTCAGTTTTGTTGGTGCAATACACGGATTTCTTAAAAATCTTTAAACAAAACATTAAAAATTTGAAAAAAAAAATTTTTGGCTGCAACAACATCAATAATGACGTTTTGTTCAATCTTACTACTCTAGCACACTAAAAAATTCACGAGCCGCCACTGCCTGAATCACCCCATCCACCCTTACTTTGCAATTATAACTACACCCAACCCTTTCAAAAATTAACAAAATAATCCGAGTAAAATGTTAAATCACTATTACACGGCTAAATAATTTTACCAACTGATCGCGGCTTGATTTGTAGCGAGCGACCATTTGATTAGTCGGCCATCTTGTATTCCGACTGTCATGCATAACTCGGGTTGCCAGACCGCAAATGAAAATATCCCGGTCCAAACAAATTAATTGCGGATTGTGGCAGCATTCCCCCGGGGGTGGCGGCCCGGCCAGTGATAGTTTTTTGTGATTGCAGCGTTTTGTTGATCAATTAAATAAATCTACTGTCCAAAAGTTTTTCAAATGATTTTATGATTTTTTAGGTAGGTACCTTGATGGCAAAAAATCACTGAAATCTCTCGATTTTGGTTGGTTTTTTATGACAAATGAATTAAAGGCGGCCTCCCGTGGTTGAGAGGTTAAGACACTTGACTATGAATCCAGAGGTTGCGGGTTCGAATCCTGGCGTGCGCAAATAAATTTATTTAGTTTATATGTGTTATTTCACAACAAATAATGCATAGTTTATTTGCGGCACGTTCCGGAGTTATAGATACTCTAAGAATCGCCTTAGTGAAAGACCACCATTCAGATTCGAAAATTTGCTTGAAATGGCTCCAGCCATGCTTAGTGATAAGATCTGAATAGTCAGGTACTTTCTTTTTATTTTTACTATTTTTTTATTTTTATTTAAGCAGTAATTATTATTATTTTAAGCTTTAAAAAAAACAATTTTAGTTTTTTTTTTATTTCAAAAATGAAAATTATTGCTTAAATAAAATTAAAAACCTAAAAATTAAAATGGAAAATAAACTTTAAAACCATAAATAAAAATTTATAAAAAAAAGTCATGTACTTCCTAACCATCCTCTCCCCCATCACCTTCAACCTCATAAAATACCCCAATTGGGGATGCTATAGTCTCACTGGCTCCAGACGAGCAGAAAGCAGGTTTGACTCTTGTGCGGTATTAACTATTAAAAAAAAAAATCTAAGCAGCTTTCATATTTGTTTTGAAAGAACATTCATATTTTCACAAAATCACCCAAATATATTTTTATTCACTGGGGGGAATATCGACGTTTGGTAGATAAGAGATTTTCATCTCTTCTCGGGGAATGTTGCGTCCTAGAATTGACATTTTGTGGATTCCAATGTGGTGTTCAATCCTACCCCGTTTTCACTTCTCTCCTATGCGTCATTTTGCGAACCTGTCCTGCCCTATTGGTATGGCTGTATAAAATATACATTAATCAGCCTGTCACTTGACCCCCACTCTCGGATCGTGTCGTTCGAACGAGCGACACCGGCCCCGATCACTTCACATTTAGCGCCCGAAGAAGGAGGTACCTCCTTCAAGACCACGCTCGGCCCCTGGAAGTCATTTTCACACTATCACCGGAACAGAGAGGTTGGCCGCCATCAAGCAGACACACAGATCAGGTGAGCAAGATGACGTGATTCCTTCTACTATTGTTCCTCAGATAATCAAATCATTATCAAGTACCATCTCGCCTTTTACAGTCCACTAAATTCGTTACCAATTCCATCCAAGAACCGATTCGCGGTTTTTGGATCGAACAGATGTTGAGACGAGTTTTGTTAAATAATATCTACGAATTATTTTTAAATGCTGTGTATCCTTCTTTGGCAGGAAAAGAACTGATTTTTATAATCCCAATTTTTTTACTTTATTCCACTATTTTTTATTGTGAAATGTTATCTGGTATTTTTGTGGCAGATATCTAAGGGGAAATCTACAAAAGATAATACCCCGATGTGTACCTATTATTACTATTTTATTATATTTTACCAAACCACCAGTGTTAATATACCTTCTACAAAATACATTCACCATACTAATTATGGGTATAATTCTCCAATATCCAGAATGTCAAGACTTGTTAACTCTAGCCATGGTCTTGAAATTTTTGGTAGCAGTCTAAATGATGTTTGTCATCCTTTACGACTCTACCAAAACTTTGACTAGACCATGGCTTGAATGTTCTCTCTTATGTTTATTTTGCCTTATTTTTGTGATCGCTTCATTTATTTTATTGTATATGCTATTCCTTCTCTGTTGCTCTTTTTTTCTATTTCGTGTTTTATATGTATTTTTGTAATTGGACTTTAGTCCGTTAATTTATAAATAAATAAATAAACCGAGACGGGAAAATCAAGCAGTAAATTCAAAAATAGCCGACTGTTAATAATAAAGCTGACAATTATGGATATTATATATATATATATAAAATTTTAAACCCATAAACGCACCTCGTGTAAACCGTCTCCCAGAAGGTAATAAAACTACCCGAATGTATTTTAGAGGTATAGTAAAGCCACCTCTGTCAGCCATAAAACTAAAATCCGTAAGTCACTATGAATATCAATATCCATCCCTTCCGGACCTAATAGTATATATTTTATAGACTTACTTATAATTGTACCAGTTTGAAGATGCCCGTCATAAGGTGAAACCGGTCAGGTCTTAAATAAAAAATAGTGGAATAAAATTGGTATTATTAAAATGGAGTTCCACCATCAATTAACAGTTTCAAAATTAGAACTCGCAGCCATTTTATTTCATATTCAATTCGTAAAAATTTATCCTTACAAGGCCTTTGATTTTTCACCAGAGCGATATTGACAGAATTTTCTATTTATTTTTAAAATAATTACAAAATTTACATATTAACCCCTAGAGACCAACTAACGACAATATCAATGAAATTACGCCTACCTAAAGGTGTACTGCAATTTGCAGTGTGAAGCGTTAGGTTTTAGGACTTACCACATTTTGTTACTTACCTTAAAAAAAAAAACAAAGTAAAAAAATGGCATTTTAGAAGCATATGTATTCATTCAAATACAATTTTCAATATTATATTTGACTTTCAGATAGTTTCGTAATATTAACCGGCTTAATGCATTACAAAAAAATATAATTCAACACATATTAAAATGTGCAACGCTGTACAATGTACGTATTTATAAAGAATAAAGAGAAAAAAATGAATTAATAAACAAAAGAAGAAATAAAAAGACGTAACAAAGCTTCTTGTTTAAACCCAGCTTCATCAATTGCCAATATCCATAGCAAGCGGCAGATACTCGCCCTGGTGAAAGACCACCATTCAGAATCGAAACGTTACTCGAAATGGCTTTAGCCGTGTTTGGTGGCCAGATCTGAATAGCCAGGTTGTTGGATCCTAAAATCAACACTTTGATAGGTCCAAATCTGATGCTCATTAGCACCCAGTCCCTACCCATTCCTATACGTCATTTTGCGCCATTGCCATGCACTATTTGTATGGCCGGATAAAATACATCCAAACCAGCCTATTACACGACCCCCACTCTCGGGTAACGACACAAGATCGGGTCGTCCGAACTGCCGACACCGGTCTCATCCCACTGCACAATCATCGCCCGGACAGGGAAGTTGGCCGCTCCTCGCAGACATCCAAACCAGGTTAGCAAAATGGCGTAAAACCCTCTATTATTGTTCCTCAGATTATTTTCAAATCATTCACCAAGTATATCATCATTTACAGTCCACTTAATTCATTTCAAGTCTTTCCAGAAACCGATTCGCGATTTCTGGATCGAACACAGGTACTTCCTAAACTTCCTCATATCCATCTTCTCCCTCATATTACCAATAGCCTCACAACATACCCCGATTGGGGATACCATAGTCTCACTGGTTCTAGACGGTCGGGAGCAACTGGGACTCTTGTACAGTATTCGCTATAAAAATATATTGAAAACAATTCAACTTTTTTTTTTTTTAGAAAGAAAAACATTCCCGGGTTACGAATAACCGAATAATCTGACAATATTTTAAAAACTCCTACTGCCATCATAATAAGCGGAAGATGTTGCTTGTGCAATGATGGAGGACTTAGCTAGCAGAAGAATTAAGCCCGCGACGCCCGGGTGTGAATATGACGCGTTTGTCCCCTCAGCTACTAACCGGTATTATATATTTTAATTCCATACTAAATCACAGTGGCGACTCGTAAGTTTTTAGTGTGCTAGTGTGCTGAGATTGAAAAATACGACATTGTTAATGTAGATTTCAGGATTTTTCAGTTTTGTTGGTGCAATACACGGATTTCTTAAAAATCTTTAAACAAAACATTAAAAATTTGAAAAAAAAAATTTTTGGCTGCAACAACATCAATAATGACGTTTTGTTCAATCTTACTACTCTAGCACACTAAAAATTCACGAGCCGCCACTGCCTGAATCACCCCATCCACCCACTTTGCAATTATAACTACACCCAACCTCAAAATTAACAAAATAATCCGAGTAAAATGTTAAATCACTATTACACGGCTAAATAATTTTACCAACTGATCGCGGCTTGATTTGTAGCGAGCGACCATTTGATTAGTCGGCCATCTTGTATTCCGACTGTCATGCATAACTCGGGTTGCCAGACCGCAAATGAAAATATCCCGGTCCAAACAAATTAATTGCGGATTGTGGCAGCATTCCCCCGGGGGTGGCGGCCCGGCCAGTGATAGTTTTTGTGATTGCAGCGTTTTGTTGATCAATTAAATAAATCTACTGTCCAAAAGTTTTTCAAATGATTTTGTGATTTTTTTAGGTAGGTACTCCGATGGGAAAAATCACTGAAATCTCTCGATTTTGGTTGGTTTTTATGACAAATGAATTAAAGGCGGCCTCCGTGGTTGAGAGGTTAAGACACTTGACTATGAATCCAGAGGTTGCGGGTTCGAATCCTGGCGTGCGCAAATAAATTTATTTAGTTTATATGTGTTATTTCACAACAAATAATGCATAGTTTATTTGCGGCACGTTCCGGAGTTATAGATACTCTAAGAATCGCCTTAGTGAAAGACCACCATTCAGATTCGAAAATTTGCTTGAAATGGCTCCAGCCATGCTTAGTGATAAGATCTGAATAGTCAGGTACTTTCTTTTTATTTTTACTAATTTTTTTATTTTTATTTAAGCAGTAATTATTATTATTTTAAGCTTTAAAAAAAACAATTTTTAGTTTTTTTTTATTTCAAATAATGAAAATTATTGCTTAAATAAAAATAAAAACTCTAAAAATTAAAATGGAAAATAAACTTTAAAACCATAAATAAAAATTTATAATAAAAGTCATGTACTTCCTAACCATCCTCTTCCCCATCACCTTCAACCTCATAAAATACCCCAATTGGGGATGCCATAGTCTCACTGGCTCCAGACGAGCAGAAAGCAGGTTTGACGCTTGTGCGGTATTAACTATAAAAAAAATCTAAGCAGCTTTCATATTTGTTTGAAAGAACATTCATATTTTCACAAAATCACCCAAATATATTTTAATACTTACGACCCTTTCGCTTTCGCCTAGAATAAGGATTTTACGACTGGGTCACGGAAGACATCAAATTAATGTTTTGTTTTTTTTTTTAATTTCACATAATTTATATGATACTCGTTTACGCTAGCTGCAGAGTTGAAACTTTCATTTGAAGCTACAAAAAGTTGTATTCATTTGCGTATTCCTGAATGTTTGTGTTTACTTTACAACTGTTTATGTGCTTTTCTCCATTATTTATGTACGATCAATGTAGATGTTGACTCCAAACGAGCATTTCGCATGCCTCGAATGACTAGAAAAATAATGTTATCTTTGCTATCATAGTTTCTGGTATTTGCTATCAAGTCAAAAATAAAAAAAATGGATCAATCATTTTGTGTTTAGACACTATGGACACTTATTAAATTAAATCAATTAGTGAAGGAAGTGTGGAGGGGAAGGGAGTGAAGAGAAAGGTTGGAAATAAAACACATTTATTTTACTTGAATACCGCACATGAGTCTCAACTACTCCCAATCTTCTAGAGCCAGTGAGACTATGACATCCCCATAGGGGTATGTTGTGAGGCTGAAGGTAGTGGGGAGGGGAAGGAAATGAGGAACGGGAAGGTTGGGAAGTACCTGGCTATTCAGATCTGGTCACCAAACACGGCTAAAGACATTGTTGGATCCTAAAATCAACAATTTAATAGGTCATAACCTGATACCTTTTGTCCAGTCCCTACCTTCACCTTTTGCCAGTTTGTTCTATTTGTATGACTACGTAAAAGTGTGTTGAAAAACCGATAACCCCCCACCATCCGGCAAAACACAAGACAAGGACGTCAAGAGCGGCGCGTTATTCGATTCCCGCCGCAGTCAACCGCAGTCATTCTTCTACAATCGCTGGGACCACCCAGGGACGGCGCCTCGTTTCGCATCCGTCTCTGGAGGATTCGTCACCTCAACTTTCATCGCCCGGGCAGATCGGTCGGCCCCTCTTGCAGACGCGGAAACAGGTGAGCAAATTGGCACAAATCTACTTTTCCCATTATTTCCCAAATAAGATCAATCATTCACCAAGTATTTCATCGTTTTACAGTCCACTCAAATTCATTCACGTCTTTCCAAAACTGAATCGCAGTTTCTGGATCGAACAGACGTTTTAATCAAAGTTTCAATTCTGAATGGTGATCTTTCACCAAAGCGATACTTGAGAGTATCTACCACTCTGGAACGTGCCGCAAATAAACTTTATTTTATTTTTATATCAATTAAATGTGTTATGACACATATCAATTAAATAAAATTTATTTGCGCACGCCGGGTTTAAGCCCGTGACCTCTGGATTCTGAGTCGTGCGTCTTACCACTCGACCATGCAGGCCGTCACCTAAAGCCAAATCAAGAGTTTGTGTCCAGAAAATGATCTCTCAGCAGGGCAATACCGTCTACATGCCTTTCCACCACTTGAAGGTTTTTAAATGTGAATATCGCACAAGAGTTTCACCTATTCAGAGCAAGTAGGATTATGGCATCCTCGATTAGGTATGTTGTGAGGATGAAGGGAGTTCGAAAAAGAAGGAGATGGGAAATAGAAAGGTTGGGAAATACCTGGCTATTCATATCTGATCACCAAAAACGACTAAAGACATTTCAAACAACGTTTCAACGATTCTAAACGTGCTGAAAACATATAAGATATTTTTTTAACATAAATGTATTTGCCCACGCTGTGATTTGAACCCAAAACCTCTGGATTCGTAGTCGAAGATCTTATCCGCTCAACTACAGAGGTCATACAGAAAATTAAAAACGATCGGGGCAATTTTATCAACAATAATTTAACTTCATAAACATTTTATCAACATTAGTTTAATTTAATTCAATCAACCTTAATTTAATTATATGTCGTTTAATGTAATTATATTTTATCAACATATTCGTAAAAAGCATTTACTTTGTGTCTTGCCATATTTATAAATAAAATACATGAACTTTGTTTATAACCACTTTATTATTCAATATTACGTCTACCGTTTTCGAAAGTACGATCAATTTTAATATTATCCTGGTGATGGAAGGGTACTTTATAAACCGGTAGACGTAATAATAAATAATAAAGTGGTTATAAACAAAGTTTATGTGTTTTATTTATATTTTATCAACTTTAACATAACTTATTTCAACCAAGTTTTGCCGGTTTTATTTTTATTTTTAGTGACAGCTGTTTCGGCGTTCAAGGCCATTATCAAACTTTAAAAAAAAAACTAAAAAATACGAAAATCCTTTTTCGTTGGTGATTCAAAAGATTTTTATCGATTAATGGCTCTTTTCCAACATCAACTGAAGTATCCTTATAGTCCTATACGATTTACTATCTGCTTTCGTGGTGCGCTGCTGCGGAAAACGTAAAAAAACGCCTGCGGAAGTAAAAATGCAAATGAATTGTAATGCCGCTGGTTTGGTCGAATCCCTCGTAGCTGCTGGGGCGGAAAATGACACCACCCTCGCCCTCTCTCCTCTGCTCAGCGAACCTCCGCCGACCGTATGCCGCCCTGGTACTGATCGTGGTTAGATGGGCGGGTGTTGGGATAGGTTCGTAGTACCTACTGACATAAATTACAAGCTTTAGGACAAAGAAAAAAGCTGCATTGTCAATTTTACCGTTTCTTGACTTAAATATTATCAAAGAAATGAAAAAAATAACTTTTTGTATAACCTCGGATATTTTTTTTATTTTTTATGACCGACCGGTTTCGCTTAGCCTAAGCATCATCAGGGTACAAAACTAAAATAAACAAAAAATACAAAGTATGCGATTATATATACACACAGAAAGGGAACAAAATATAAAATAAAATAACAAAACAATGAGAAAACAATAGAATAACATTTGAATTATAGCAAAGGAACAAAGAGATAGAGTCAGATAATATGAATTGAAAGAGACAAAACATCAACTGAGCAGGTGATTAAAGAATAATTATACATTTTATGAGTTTTCAGGAAATATGCCTTATATCGGACTACTGGACAAATTTACCTATTTTTTAAAAATATGACGATTATTCTTAAAAGCTTTCTTTATTTCTAGTGCTCCTAAATGATTGAATCTGTTGCCATGACCATTTTTATGGAGAATATAGGCACCGGTGCTTTTATTAAAGGTAAGACCTCATACAAAGTTATTATTTTATTTTGATTAAATATGTCAGACCACAAAGTGATTGTTTTCTACGAAAATATATAAATAATTTATTTTGTGAGTAGGTAAGTACGTACTTACAAGTGTGAATTTTTCAGATTTTAAGCTGTTGTTAATTGTAAAATATTCTTACTTGCCTAATAAAGTACTTACTTATTGTGTATTTAAACAAACATTATTCTATTTTTGAAATTATGGGGTGCAAGAGTCTCAACTGCTCCCAACCGTCTCGAGCCAGTGAGACTATGGCATCCCCAAATAGGGCATGTAGTGAGGCTGAAGGTAGTGGGGAGAGGAAGGAGATTGGGAACAGGAAGGTTGGGAAGTACCTGGCTATTCAGATCTGGTCACCAAACACGGCTCAAGCCATTTCAAGCAACGTTTCGATTCTGAATGGTGGTCTTTCACCAGGGCGATACTTAGAGTATCTACCACTCTGGAACGTACCGCAAATATACGTTTTAATATATTTATATGAATGAAAATGTGTTGTGACACATATTTATTAGATAAAAGTTATTGGCGCACGCCGGGTTTGAACCCGCGACCTTTGTATTCGTAGTGGAGCGTCTTACCACTCGACCATGGAGGCCGTCAGTGTGAACTTTTCAGGTATTAAGCTGATGTTAATTGAAATTATCAAATTTAAAAAATATTCTAACCTACCTAATAAAGTACTTACCTTTTGTGTATTTAAACAAACATTATTCTATTTTTGAAATGGGTGGATCAAAACAACCAGTATTTTTTTCTTGGCAAGTCAAGTTAGATCCCGCGATTTTTCACGGGTAACACAACTGGTGATGCGACAATAGTTTTGGAGTTTTTAAAATTAGTTTGTAAAGGGGCGTAGAGATCGTTATAAATCGTTTCAGTTTCCGCCATATTTACTCACTTTGTGTGTCGGTACATAATGTGTTATGTCGAGTTGTACTGACGACACGCGACCTGACGCAACGGTAAATCAGAGTGAAAGCTTTTTCACATATATACTCGTACGTACATCGGAACATGAAAACAACATCTAGATTGAAACATATCGATCGAAAGATACACATATGCTACAGACACTCAAATGGAACACTCTCGGGAAAAATGTTTTTTTTTAAAGTATTCGCGATTTTCAGAAAGGTCGTTTATTTCTCATTATGGAATTTTTTTTGCAATTAATTCATTTGACCTCAGGACGCTTAGAGTACAAGGTCATACAAAACCCGCCCTATTCTCCTGATCTTGTTCAGTTTTTTTCATATTTTCCTTCTTTATCCAAAAATCTCCGGTGCATCTTCTAATAATGAAAACAAAAATCAAATCAGTTTTTTGAGAGACAAATAGTTTAATATCATATACGGAAATAAAAATAGGGTTTATTCCTTAACCGTTAAACAGTTTAAAAAACTGTTGTGGTAAAAACAATTATTTGTTTCATTCGATCTTGTTATGTAACTGTTTTTTTTAATCTAGCAGGGGTAGGCAGAGTGGACGGACCGCCATACAACTCTGTATTTACACACACCCCTTGCTTTATCCACAGTCATACATCGTCTCCTACATAATCTTCTGTTATTCTGAATCTTCACATGGCCCGACTCAAGTATTTGATTCACTTGATCGTGCCATGTCTTCTTCGGGCGTCCCTGACTTTAAAAGACAAACATTCCCGGGTCACGAATAACCTGACAATATTTTTAAAGCTTCTACCATTATCGTAATAAGCGGAAGTTGTTGTTTGTGCAATGATGGAGGACTTAGCCAGCAGAGGAATTGAACCCACGACGCTCGGGTGGAAATCCGACGGGTTTGTCCACTCAGCTACTAACCGGTCAATCAGTCAAGTTTCGCATCGTATATTCAGTTCGCACTTATATCTTCGTTCATTCGCCCTACATGCTCAAACCTTCTAAGCGTCCATATCTTAATCCTAATCATGACAATTACACCAGCCTTGCATTCTTTCTGGATATCCACATTTTTAACACGGTCATACATATGTTTTTGTTTAACTGTACAAAATCTTATTTTGTACGCACCTAAATGAATGGAACCCTCAATCTCTCGATTCAAAGGAAAATGTTTGAAAAGGTTCACTTCGGACTTTAAATTTGTCCCAATAAAAAATAACACATAAGGGACATGTGGGACACCTTGCATTTCCCATAGGTTTTGTGAAAATTATTTGCCATCTGAGATGACAGATCTCTACGCAGCTATCACCCTGATGGATTTAAGCAGATGCGGACTGGACTACGCGATAAATTTCCCCGTGCAACTGTTGGTATTAGTGTCCTTGAGTTAATTACTCTATATTGTTCATAGTCTATGTTACTGTATTTTGTTATATATTGACTACGTAATATTTTCCATTTACTATAACAAGTAGTTGTTAAGGGTTAGCCCTAAAAAATGACACTAAACGTTACTTTCTAGCATTCTAATACAAGCAATCCTACAAATGATGTATCTGATTTTTTTTGTGTGCAATACAATTTTACAACTGCAATCCTTTATATTCTATGAAAAACATTCTTAAGTTCCAGTAAAATGTGCAGTTTTGAAACCAGAAAGGGCATTTTTGAACGTTTTACTTAAAATTCTTAAACGCTTTTCATAAACAATTTAAAAGATAACTGTTTAATAATTATATTCACCGGAAACCTCAGACTTTTTCTTAACTCCCCATATACAATTATTAGATGAATCATTTGTAGTATTGTTTTTACTAAAAAGCCAAAAAGTGTCTATTTTTGAGTGTTGACCCTTAAACTTCAGTGGAATCAACAGGTCGAATAATTAACTTTGTTATAATCTTGAAGTAACAATATATGGAGAGAGAGCTAATTATTTTTACCCAACCCATACAAAGTCGGGATAAATCACTTTCTCCGGGTTTTTATGTCGTACACCATAAGAAAGAAATAGACAACAAAATTATAACACCGCTTTAAAGTATTGTTAGAATGTTATTCATGTCCCGCGTCTCCGTTGACTCCGCCCACACGTTTTGATACGCGAAATAAATGAACGTAACTCAATGGTTTATTAGGTTACATGCTATATTTTTGTTTATAACAATACTGTGAAAAAGTGGTTATACAAATAAACAAAAAATATCATGTTGACGTATATGTATAAATAGATGTATAAATACCCAAGCCCTAGTCCTAGCCACGCCCAGGTCTAGCCGAGTCCGGCAAACCTCATAAAAACTGACTACAGCAGCGCACTCTCTTGTATATTATTGTTTTGAGATATATTTTTACAAATAATTAATAATTTTTTTTTTACATAACCGCTTTACTATTCTTCGGAAGAGTAACACACGTTTTCCATTATATTCAAGAAACTGTACATGTTTTGTGACATTTGGTATAATTTCCATATATATTAAACTTTTTTTGGTAAATAATAATAAAGTTTTATTCCGGAAGGTATGCAGGAGTAGTGCAATGCAATACCTTCCATAATTGATATGAATACATAATAATAATAAAGTAAAAGTTGTAATACACACCATAATAATAATTAAGAAAAATAAACATAAATTCATAAGAAAAAAAATTTGAAATAATACATGTACAAAATGGAGTAAAATTGGAGTAAAAAATAAAATTAAATGTATTTGTACACGCCGGGTTTGAACCCGCGACCTCTGGATTCATAGTCAAGCGTCTTACCACTCGACCGCAAAGGTTGTCTTTTTTTTTAAATTTAATTATTTTCAACTTTAAAAATAGAATCGTTTTGCGGCTATTTTCAATTATTATTGCGTTCTAATTTGACGTCAGTCTGCTCCTGTTTTAAGGGTAGCTACCCCTTCTGCCGTGAAGGTTCGCATATGGGATATATGGGAAGAATAACGGATTTGTTTATAGCATCTGCTTCACAGACATATCATAAAACATACAATGGGCGATGGCTCAAGGCCTACGAGATAGGGAATTTCCTTTTTTTGTGAAAGTTGACAGAATTCCGAATATATCCCTGTAATGGGAAATTCGAACAAGACGGAATACGCTGAGGGAATTCAGGTCAGTCTTGTTTTTCAGATCGTGCGGAACAGACATATTTTCTTCGTGCGTAGATCAAGCAGTGATCAACTGCCCAAACACACTGGGACTTGAAAAATAAAACAAACTGACAAACTAAAAATAAATAAAATGTAAATACCGCAAAGCCTCCCAACTTCTGATTATAGCATCCCCAATCGGTACAGGTATGTTGTGAGGCTTAATGTAGTGGGAAGGGGAAGAAGATAGAGAAGAGGAAGGAGGAGAAACACCTAGCTATTCAGATGTGGTTTGACGGCCTCCATGGTCGAGTGGTAAGACGCTCGACTACGAATCAAAAGGTCGCGGGTTCAAAGCCGGCGTGCGCCAATAACATTAATTTAATTAATATATTTCATAACACATTTAATTCATATTAAATAATTTACAGTATATTTGCGACACCCTCCAGAGTAGAAGATACTCTAAGTATAGC